>KZ506185.1:147613-164874 GCA_002844005.1 Limosa lapponica baueri
AATAGCGTGACCAGCAGAAGTAGGGAGGTGATTGTCCCCCTGTACTCAGCACTGGTGAGGCCACACCTGGAGTATTGTGTCCAGTTTTGGGCACCTCAATACAAGAGAGATATCGAGGTGCTGGAGCGAGTGCAGAGGAGGGCAACGGAGCTGGTGAAGGGCCTGGAGAACAAATCGTACAAAGAGCGGTTGAAGGAGCTGGGACTGTTTAGATTGACGAAGACGAGACCGAGGGGTGACCTCATCACTCTCTACAACTATTTGAAAGGACATTGTAGAGACGTTGGTGCTGTTCTCTTCTCCCAGGTAATTAGTGATAGAACAAGAGGGAATGGCTTCAAGCTCCAACAGGGTAGGTTTAAACTGAACATTAGGAAAGAATTTTTCACAGAAAGAGTAGTCAGGCATTGGAATAGGCTGCCCAGGGAGGTGGTTGAGTCACCATCCTTGGATGTGTTTAAGAGTCGTTTAGATGTGGTGTTGGGGGGATATGGTGTAGGGGAGAACTTTGTAGAGTAGGGTAGATGGTTGGACTCGATGATCCCAAGGGTCTTTTCCAACCTAAATGATTCTATGATTCTATGATATGGCAGGAGGGGACAGCTCCTGATGAGAAGCAGAGCAAGTTAGAGGCAGTTTCCTCGCCATCATGTCCTTCTTCCCCATACCAATTCCGTCCTTCCCTCATTCCACCTCCACCTGGGATGGGGAAGTCACCCTGCCTTTGTTGCAAGAAGGCACAACTGCCAACAGCCTCAGCCTGCCATCTCCTGAGGTGGTCTTCCAGAAGCCACGACTTGTATTTGTGTTATACGTTATTACATTATATTATATATACATTATAGAGTATTTGTGCTACAGAGTACACAGCCCCAGAACACAGGGCTGAGTGGGGAATTGCAACTACCCATTCTGTCACACCGCTGGACCAGCTACCACTGCTACTGCCTGAGACAAAGCCCAGGCATGGCTGGGGATGGTACACCATTCCCAGTGAGTGGTTTCACAGAATCACAGAATGGCTGAGGTTGGAAGGGGCCTCTGGAGGTCATCTGGTCCAGCCTCCCCCTCCTCAAGCAGGGCCACCTAGAGCCAGTTGCCCAGGACCATGTCCAGATGGCTTTTGACTGTCTCCAAGGAAGGAGACTGCACAACCTCTCCGGGCAACTTGTGCCAGTGCTTGGTCACCCTCACAATAAAAAAGGGCTTCCTGGTGTTCAGAGGGAGCCTCCTGTGTTTCTGTTTGTGCCCACTGCCTCTGGGACCATCACTGGGCACCACTGAAAAGAGCCTGGCTCTCTCCTTTTTGCACCTTCCCTTCAGGTGTTTATACACATTGAGACAATCCCCCTGAGCCCTCACTCCTCCAGGCTGAACAGTCCCAGCTCTCTCAGCCTTTCTTCATAGGAGAGATGCTCCAGTGCCTTAATCATCTTAGCAGCTCTTCATTGGATTCTCTCCAATATGTCCATGTCTCTCTTATATTGGAGAGCCCAGAACTGGACACAGCACCCAGGTGTGGCCTCACCACAGCGGAGTGGAGGGGAAGGATCACCTCCCTTTACGTGCTGGCAACACTTCATCTAATTAATCCCAGGATACCGTTTACCTTCTTTGTGACAAGGGCACACTGCTGGCCCCTGTTCAACTTGGTGTTCACCAGGACCCCCAGCTCCTTTGCTGCCAAGCTGCTTCCAAGCTGGGTGGCCCCCAGCATATATTGGTGCATGAGATTGTTCCTCGTCAGGTGCAGTACTCTACAGTTCTCCTTGTTGGACTTCATGAGATTTCTGTCAGCTCATTTCTCCAGCCTGTTGAAGTCCCTCTGGATGGCAGCACGACCCTCTGACATTTCTGCTACTTCTTTTGCTGTGTCATCAGCAAACTTGTTGAGGGTACATTCTGCCCCATCGTCCACATCATTAATGAAGATGTTGAACAGGACTAGACCCAGTATTGACTCCTGGGTTACAGGGAGTCACTACTCCAACTAGACTTTGCACCACTGATCACTACCCCCTTGGCCCAGCCATTCAGCCAAGTTCCAACTCACCTCGCTGTCTGCTTATCCATCCAACCCACCTCACTGTCTGCTTATCCATCAACAGCTGGTCTGTGAGAATCTCACGGAAGACAGCGTCAAAGGCCCTTTTGAAGTCAACGTAAGCAATATCCACAGCTGTCCCCTTGTCTATCAGGCCTGTCATTTCATCATCGAGGGTTATGAAGTTGGTCAAGCATGACTTCCCCTTGGTGAATTCATACTGACTATTCCGCGTGGTTTTCTTCTCGTCCATGTTCCTGCAAATGGTTTCCGGGATTAGCTGTTCCTTTGCCTTCCCAGGGATCAAGGTGAGGCTGACTGGCCTGTGTCCCTGGGTCCTCCTTCTTGCCCTTCTTGAATGTAGAAGTGACGTTTGCTTTCCTCCAGTCTTCAGGTACTTCTCCCAGGTGCTATGATCAAAGATTATTGAGAGTGGCCTCGCAATGACATCTGCCAGATCCCTCAGCACTTGTGGGTGCATCCCATCAGGATTTGATGTGGTTCTTCTGTTTCAGAGGCAAGCAGGTCCAGCTGCCTGTATCTATCAGGGTGTTCTGTCTATTTGACAGAGCACTGTCCTTTTCTCATTTTGTACACTTCATCTTTATGTTCCTCACACTCCACAGTGCAGTCTGATTTCTGAGTAGTTTTCCACTCTACAAGCTGAGCTCACAATGTAGTTGCAAACTTGTTCCTGAGGCCTCTTGAAAGACCCAAAAGCTGAGCTCCTGGATTATTTACTGTTTCTCTAGGTGAAAGCACCTTTAACTTTAAATACAGTTTTAGGGAATCCAGAAGTTGCCAGGTTTCCTGCCCGGAGGGATGTGTCTGCCCAGGGGTGCACGTTTCCCACCCAATCCCTCATCAGAAGCAGCGAGTCCCTGGGCCAGGGCAGGTGAGTCCAGAGCTGCAGCAGACAGTGCTCTGCAGGTTCAAGTGCCTCCTTCCTACTCAGCTGGCTGAGCTCTTCCTCCCAGACAGGCTGGCGTGATGATCTCCACATCCTCAGGGCAGTTCTCAGTCTCAGCTAGATGCTCAAGTGTTCCTAGAAAATCTTTTGCATCATCACCGGGCCTCATTTTAGCAAGGATGCTTGTGTTTTCCAGGGACTCCCTGAGCACCACGGTCACCTGGGGCTTTGCTTCCTCCAGCCTCACAGACAGAGTGAGCATCTGTCACAGAAGCCTTTGGCGCTGTCTGGGGAGCAGCTGCCACCTGAGAAATCACTCCGTGCTCATTACCTCTCTGCCTTTTCTGGAACTGAGCCCTTCAGGACTGCCAGCTGCCAGCCTCAGCTTCCCCCAGACCAGCTCCCATCATCTACATGTGTTCACCATGGCAGGCATGGCCAGCTGCCCTTCTAGGTCAGCAAGGGGACCATTCTAGGCAGAGAGCAGGCCCTGCATACAATCCACATGTAAAAAAACTCCAGAAAGGTGATAAATTTAAGAAATGCTGCTTGACACCCCAAAACTGCTGGAGATCAGGATGACATCACAAAGCCTGGCTGGCCAGAAGGACACTGAGCAGCCTTTCTTGGGAAGGGCCTGATTTGTGGCTGCACTTTGTAGTGAACCTCCTGTAAGCCACTGCTTAGGAAATACATACCCAGCAGCAAAGACTGTAAGAAACTTTTGTAATCATTATGAGTTTCTAAAGCACTAATGGTTTAATGCAGTGAAGAAGGTGAGCTGGAAATGGCAGCAGCATGGATAATTGGGGACGGGTGTAGAGAGGGAGTCCCTCTGGCCATTCTTTGCTTTTGTACTTGAAGCTTCTGCAATCACCACATATTAAAACTGCCAAATTTTTCAGCCCTGGCTCTTGTACGCTGTGCATATCTGTGGCCCTGCTGGCAATCCTGGCCTCAATTCCCTGCTCTTAATATGGAGAGCCCAGGATGGGGCTGAAGCTCCTGACAACCTTCTAGCATCCTTCACCTGAGACACAGCAGCCTCCATGGTAGAAACAGTATGACTGCAACTGCACAGAAGGGCAAACGGCTTGCTGCTGCCAGGGATCACCTGAGTCCTCTCCAGCTGTGCTAGAGCCGAATCTGCTGGGCTAGCTAAACTTGCTGGTGGAGATGGCTCTCCCCCACCCCAGTGACTTTGCGGTGCAGTGGGTCGTGGTATGCTCTCCCAGTGAACACTGGTGGTGGTCTTCCCAGAGCACCGATGCCACGCGGCCTGCCAGAAAGTTTTTCCTGCCAGTGTTGCAGCAGAATGGAATGCCTGGTGAAATCTTTACCCCAGGACGTCCTAATCACATATCATCTTCCTTCTGTCCTTGAACGTGCTGCACTAAACGTGCCTGGGTATCCCACGGACAGAAACACTTGGCTTTTTTGTCTCAGAGATGCGAGCCAGGCGTGCCCCCCTGCCTGCCCCCAAGGGACTGGCTCTCCCCTCCTTGCTTATCCCCTTCGGTGCTCACAGTGTCCCAGGTGATGCTCCCTCCGGTCATCGCAGAACGCTTTATACTCGATGCAGCGAATGCAGACGGGGAGCTGGCAGTCCCTCTGGCAGCTGCCAGCTCAGAAGGAGCAGAAGTAAGGTTGCCTGGGCATGTACTTTAACTCCAAATGTCCTGTTTTTCCACAAGTTTGCGTTTTGATGAACATAATGTTCTGGGAAGGAACGAGCTATCACCAAGCAACATTAACTCTGTGTTAACAAAGGGTTTTGACATTGAGTTTAAGCCTGAGGACAATGCTGGCACAAGAATGAATTGCACAGGCTGGGCCACGGGTACGCTGAGGTTGGAAATTAGAAGGAGCTTCCTACCTGCCAGCGCGAGGGTCTGGAACAGCTTTTCCACAGCAGCGGTGAGGCCAGGAGACTGAACTTGCTTTGGGACTAGAAGTCTCTGAGCAAGAGTGTGCGGTGGGGCTGCCTGCCCCAGGCCAGGAGATCTCTGCCAGTCCCCTCTTCTTACGCAACTGCAGGACATTTTCATAACGACTTTGCTCTTAAAGCAGCACAAGCCACGCCAGGCGCCCCGGGGCTCGCCTGGAAATGGTGCTGGCTGTTTGGGGCTGCGGGGACGGTGTCCTGGGGACACTGGAGAGAGTGCTGTAGGGGCTGTAATTACCCAGGGAGTGCAGGATGTGAACGCCGGCTGCCTCCAGCGGGCAGAGAGCTAGCACGGAAATTGGAGGGGACAGTATGTGACAGGCAGGCCCAGGACTGATGGCCTCAGGTGACGGCTGGGTGTCTTGCAGATCTGAGGGGATTTCGGATGAGCAGAAGAGGGCTCCTCCACACCACAGCCCAGGGGAGCGTGCGCCCTTGTGATCCGGGCACTTAGGGGCTTTGAGGCCAGCTCCTCCACTGTCTTCGCTCATCCTCATTAACGGAGACTTGGTACCCAGCCTGGGCCAGGGCCCACCATTCACCCCTTTCCTAGCCAGGGCAGTCGGTCGGCTAAGACCAGCTTGGCACCGGGCAGCAAAAGGGGGATGAGAGTAAGGGATGCCCCAGGAGCAGCTGTCAAGGGGAAAGATGACAGCAGCTCTCCCAGGGCCGCCGCGGGCTGGGTGCTACAGCGGACCAGCGGCATCTGCCTTGGAACATCTCCTGCTTCACTTCCTCCCGCCGCCAGCCCTGGACACCAGCAGCCCTGGGACACAGCACACAGCTCCCAGCCCCTCGGCACCCGCCTGCACACAGCTGCCCAAAGCAGAAATCCTTGCGTGAAATACTTCACTGCCTGGTCACAAGGGATTATAGGAGCCGGGGATAAAATGGGAGTTACAGCAAACTCGGCGGTTGACTGTCTCTTTTCTGTTTTTTAACAGAAGATTCAGGCATTGCCGGAGTGATGTCTATGTCTTCCTCAATGAGGAAGGTTAGGGGTTTCAAGCCTAGCTGCTGGCTCATAACCAGGCAGAAGAGAAAAGGGAAAATTAGCATGAGGAATGTTGCTGAAATGGCTTGTATGCGTTCAGAGGTTAGTGTCGATATTGTATTGCTGCCTGTGTTATGGCTGGCGTGTTTAGTAGAAGTTTTTAATGGAATCTGATCTTTTCAAGAATGTAGGGCACCTGTATGGAGAGGATTTGCCTATATCTGCAGATCCACTGCCATATAGGACAGATCTTTAAGAAACAAGCTCCTCCAGAAAGCAACTTCAATTCCTGATGTTGTAACGCCAGTGCTTTTTTCTGAGCTCAGATGCCTTTGGACATTTTAGTGAGCTATTGAACTGCTGGATGGCACGTCACTGTCCGGAGTCTAGCCTGGCTCTGCATGGATTAAAAATCACTCCCCGTGAGTGTGTGTCTGCGGACCTCTTCTGGGGCACGAGTTTGGTGTTCCAGCTTCCCCGTTAAATACTCGCTGTCTGACTGCACTAACTGGCAAACTCAGCAGAGGCCTGGAACGTGACCTTCATCTAAGCCGCGTCACCTCCAGCGCACGTTGCCTTTGGATCAAGGCTGAGGCAGGCGGGGGAGGCTCAGGCTGCTGCTCCTGAGATAACTGGAAGGATCAGGAGAGCTGGGTGAGTGCTCAGCCTAAACAATGGCTTCAGAGTCAGAGTTGTGATCATACCCAAATTAATTTCAAATATGCACAGTAACACAAGAAGCAATTTGCATAAGACGTCACATGGAGTTGCATACAATTTCGCATATTTAAACAAAATACAATAAAGCACAGCTCAGGCGGGTACGTGAAATCGTTTGTGCAGTGAACCGTGCAGAGAAACGACGTACAATTATCACAGAAGAAGAAAACAAATGGCAGTAACCACCCAGGATGCAAAGTAAGCTCAAGAGTTGGGAAACACCCGCCTCTTCCTTCACCCAGCATCCTGATAGATCCTTGGATTCACATTACCATTACATGAGCGTGTGCTACTTTTCCACCAGGCCCTTCTGGTGCAGAGGATGGTGCTCGCTGTATCATGCCACTACTCACTCCTTCACATTTGCATCCTTGGCTTCATTTTTGCAAAACACTTTTCTCATGCGTCATTCTTTCTGGGCTTTCTACTGCAATTCATCTCCAAGCCTGAGGAACCCCTCTCTCACCATGCACCACTCCAGGTGGCACTGTTCTTGCTCTTTAGTGGTAAAGGCCAGGGGCCAAAGTATTGGCTCTGGGATCCCAAAGGCAGATGCTGACAGCCTTATTTTTTGGTGGTCTCAGCGCTGTGCGTGTTCAGAATGCAATCCCTATAGCTTAGTTCTTGGTGCCTCAGATGATGTGGCCTCCATCTCAGCTCCTGGAAAACGATGACCGAACAATTAACATTAGAAAAGGGAGCTGGCAAGAAAAGGGAACAATGTCCCTGAAGTGAGAATGTATCATCCTTCGGAGTGAACATCAGGAGGGCTCAGATCTTTAAACCTGCCAAAGGGGCTTTCACCCCCTGTCCTACATTTTGTGACAGTCCTCCATCCCTGACACGCGGGCTGGGTCTGCACTGCAGCAGTGAGGCTGAGCTCTGAGGGCTGAGCCATGAGCACGTACAGTGGCCTCTGCTTCCCCTTCCCTCCCCAGGAGGCAGGGGAGGATGCGGGTGCTGCTCCTGAGACAACTGGAAGGATCAGGGGCACTGGAAAGGTGCTCAGGCTACATCAGGGCTTCAGCGTCAGCAGCACCCTGGTACCTGTGAGCTCCCAGACCTCTGCTTCACCCATTTTGTCTTGATTTACTCGGCTCTTTTAAAGCCCCCTGGCTCTAAATTTCCATCCTGATCCATTCCCCTTCCTGCCCCACGTTTAATCCTAGCCACAATTTCTGGTTCTGTCTCCTCTCTCCTCACTGTGCCTTTTCTTCTCCTCCCTCATGTTCCTGCTCTCTCATAACTCTCTTCTTTAAGGCCTTTGCTCGACAGCTTCAGCTCCTTGTATTTTAGTTAGGCAATTTGTTTCTCTCCGCAGGACTGCCTGAGCATCAGCTAAGAACTGTCACCAAAACCCTGGAAGACGCAGTATTATGCTTAGTCACCATTTCATCCCAGCCCTCCTCTAACTTGCAGGTACCAGGGGAAAACCTGTCTCTTCCTCGTTTGCTGCACTTAGAATTACTGCACCGTGTTGTTAGCTACAAGTAAGCTGGCCAACATGAGCTGCTACAACAAGCCCCCCTATGGCCAGGACAGTCCTTTTGGTCTTCACTTTTGCCATGGAGTCCTGGTGCTTGGAATAAGGGAAATCTCATTAGGAAGGAGGGAATGACACCTCTCCACCACCTCTTGCAGCTCCTGCTGCGTATACAGCAAATGCAAGATAACACTAAGCAGAGCCTCGGACCTCACTTGTGTCATGTTCTCTCGCACGCAATATGTCACACAAGAGAGGAATTGGCAAAGCAGAAAAAGGCATTGGAGAGAAACCATTTCAGGCTTAAATAACTCATCCTGGCGTCGCCAAATGGGTCTGAATCAATGTAATGCGACTGACACAAGCTTCCACTGTGTGTTTAACCATTGCGCTCATGTTTTGGTTAATGAGCACATTCAACCAAAGCTGTGTGGGTTTACAGCGCACTAGCCTGGCTAGATCGATTCCCCTGACACTAGCAGAGGACACCCACCACTGACTGCCCTTTCGTTTAGGAAAGGTTCAAGAAGCTCTTACTTTCTGGACCACGTTACCAAGGCTTGGATGGTCCCTGAGAGAATCACGATGCCTGTCTAATCATCCTTCCTTAGGTGAACTGACTGGGAAACCAACCATCTCTTCAGCCAGGCCAGGCTGTAATGTACATTTGATCAGTGCGTGCTGTAGACATCAAACTATGTTCCTCTGACATTCAGAAAATTAGTCACCCCAGGCTTGTTTGCTTGCTTTTTGTTGAACCCTCACGGTATGTCCGGCCGTCGATGAATTCTGGGCTTCAAACTAGACTTGCTGCCCTAAAGCATCTGCTCTCCTGCCACTGGAGCTCTAACTAGGAGCCACAGAGATGCAGGACAGGTCCCTGGAGCAGAGACTGGCATTTGTTTCCGTGCCAGATCCCTTGTAGGGATTGATCTGAAGTTGAAGATGGTTTTGCTTGTATTCTGGTCACTCCCAGAGAAAGCTGGGCTTTGGATCAATGTGGAATGCGTCACTGAATGGTCTATTATTCACTGAGTGCAATGTGCACTCGGAGACACAGCAGCCCTCAGTAAAGATTCAATTCTCCCTCCGAGGATCAAAGCAGGAATGAACCAAGGGAACTACTCAACTCCTTTGCATGACGCTGAAATGAGTGGTTGCTTGTTTCAGAGCCATTCTTCATGGCAGTTTCAAGTCGTGCATTGCTCCTAATTAAATGGCCATCTACACAGCCACATCCCTTTGGCAGGGTGCGGAGATACCTCTGTTTTAAGTTGTCTGTCCCCTCTGCACCCAGGCTCACACTTGAGTTAGCACAGCCCATCCATGCTGCCCTGCCCAGTCCGCAGCGCAGCCCCGAGGAGCACAGTGATGCCCACAGCTCCACAGGTGCTTTCCCACTGCTACCCTCGTGCCCACAGCATTGGGCACACTGCAAAGGCACACAAAGTGGCAATAGCCAACAGGACAGGCCCAGGGAGGAAGGCAGAGCTGGAGCACATGGAGTCCTAACTTCTGCAGAAGCTCATTGAGCAGGGGAGGCAAGAGAACACTCTAGCTCGGTGCCAAATCCCTGCATTGACAGGTGCTTCCAGTTGACAGTTGCCTGATTTTATCTTATTTTTTTTTTCATAATGGGATAATTTATTGCAGGTTATAGAAGGCACTCAGCTGGAGGGAATCCCAGCTTTGGGAGATGCTTTCATAATGTTTTTCTGAAGTACTCTCTTTCCTGGGAAATCACAGTGGTCAGCAATACCTCATGCTTGTTTTTGACCACTTGTTGGGGTGATTTTCATGTGCCTTGATGTGGTCGTACAGTTTTCAGGTGTTCTTCTTTGATTTAGATAATCACATCCATTCCTCCCCTCTCTGCTGTCCTCGTTCAGCATGCAGCTCCCCATTCTAGCTCCCTGTTGGAGAACAGGATGCTGGGGAGATGCTAGGGAGAGAGGCAAGGCTGGAGTCGGGGAAGGAAGGGAGATGCTGGGGAAGGGGGCAGGGCTGGGACCAGAGTGGAAGGGTGGGAAGTCCACATGGGCATGTGGGCAAAAGTGATGTGGTGGGGAGTGGTGATGGGAAGGGACTCTAGCAGGGAGTCAGAGTTTCAGGAAACCAGAATAAAAAAGAGCAGCTTGTGGAGCTTCTCCTGTGAGGCAGAAAGTGAGTCCTGGTGAAGAAAGGGAGCTTTTGACTGAGCTGCTGCAGCCTCAGCCTCTGCCGAGAGGGCACTGGAGGAAAAGCATCTGATGACAGAGAAGACAGCAGGAAGGGCTGAAGCTCTGGCTGGAAGCAGATGAAGTTTCTGCAAGACATTTCACTGCACTGATGAGTATGTGAGTTTGTAATTTCAGCACAGTGAGAATCTGTCGCCTTCTCAGTCGAGTCTCTCCACCCTGCCCAGCCCCAGAGCTGCCGTATGTGGTTGTCTGGGGAGGATCAGCCCAGGGCACAGGTGACCGGCCACCTAAAGCAACAGGGGTGAGGGACTCCCTCCTCCCACACTCAGCACAGGGGCAGAAGAGCTGCTGTTCAGCCTCTTATGCGTGCATGCCCTGGGGCAGCCACCACAGGCATGTGTCTGCCCTCCCATGGGTCTGGGGCCACCTCCAGCCCACAGGGATCCTGTCCAGGGCACAGGGTGCCATGTGGAGAGGTCTGGCCCTGCGGCAGGAGGTAGTTCTGGGTCCTTCCAGTGGGAAGAGACCTCAGTACAGAGTCCGAGGTGAGGTCAGGGCTGGAGTGCCTGCTCCTTTCTCTGAAAGTAAAGCAACCGAGCAGGGACACCTCCTATGCCTGAAAGACTTGGACAGCAAGTGGGCTGAGGGAGCAAGGGCCAAGGACCATCCCCAGCATCCAGCAATCCTCCTACCATTGCTGGGGAGCAGCCCTTCAGGACAGCCACCGTGTCTGGTGCTGGTCTCCAGCAGCCTCTCGGTGCCCTCCCCAGCACCGATCCCTGCAGGGGCTTGCAAAGTGGGGGAGTTGCAGGAGACGAGGATGCTTAATTACAGAGCAGCCCTGGAAACCAGCAACAGCAGCGGCACTGTGGCCAGGAGGGGAGGCAGCAGGGCTGTAAATAGAAATTGCGGAGGCAGCCGCGGGGAACAGAGTGAGGGAGGCTTCTGCGCCTGCATCGCTCCGTCTCCCTCCCTTCCCTTCAGCTTCTCTCACCTCTCCCGGCCACCCTGGCTCCCAGCACAAACTGGCGTGTTGACAAGCAGCCCCAAAGCGTGCCTGGGAGGCAGCAGCTCCAGAGGCAGAACAGCCACCCTGGGTAGAGAAGTGGTTGTGCAAGGCCTCCTCCATCAGGGGCCACCTCCCGTGGAAATGTGTGAGGAGGGTCAAAGGGCCTCTTTGGCCAGCAAGAAGACCAAGGCAAGATGGACACGGGGTCAAATCGCCCCATCTACCCCTCCAGAGGAGGCTGAGGGATGCCAGATGTCTGACACCCTGTCCCGCAGGGATCTGCCCAGGGTGAAGTCCCTGTTGTCCCACCTGACATCTCCGTTGCAGCCTCTTCCACAGCAGCAAGAGCTCCGCTTTCAGTATTTTGCAAAGGTTTATTTAAAAATGTTGAAACTAACATCCCACAAGAATTGAATATTTCACCACGAGGAGAAGAGAAATCCTACAAAAATATATATCACAGCGCACAAGGGCAGGGGAGGGGGGAAGAGCGAGACCGAGCGGGGAAGCAGGAGGGAGGACGGAGGGGAGGACGGGAGCGGTGGCAGAACAAGACCGAGTGGCAAAGGGAGAACAAGAGAGGAGCGGGGAGAGCGAAACAGCAGGAGGGGAGAGATAACCAGGAGGGAGACCGTGGTACAGGACAGGAGTGGGAAGTGGGAAAACAGTGGGAGAGGGGAAAACAGCGGGGAAAAAAGGAGTAGAGAGCTAGCAGTCAGTGAAGGAAGGGGGGCCCCCTCCCCTATGGTCTTGCCAAGGTAGGGCCAGGACTACAGTGAGACAGCAGCGGGGTGCGATTGGGGAGCTGGAGTTTGGCCCAGGGCTTTTGTGCTACAGGACTCGGCTCTAAGGCTGTGCCATAGTTTAATCCAGAGCAGTCTGAAGGTGATCATGTTTGAGAATTTTGTGGGGAATGAAAACAAACCGCTCCTTTCCAAGAGCTTTTCCGTATCGGGAAAGGGAGTGGGGAATGAAGGGTCCAGATTTGCAAGGGCACTTAGGTGCCATTGAGGAAGAGGTAGATAGCCCTCTCTGAAGCCGTGGGATGCTTGGCTGGATGTGAGTCCCTGTAAACAAGACCGGAGGAACACTGTGAAAGCACACACCGAAGGTCTGCTCCCCTGCTTACCAGTCGCAACCGACCAGATAGGAAAACCCAAGCAGGATTTGGCCTTGTGGTCGTGTCACTCTGCTGGGGAAAGAGAAGGAGACTCCAGTTCCTGCCCTGGAACGGTGCAGGGTGGAGGGGAGAGGTTCTCCTCCAGACCTTCCCTCTTTCCCACTGCGCTCACAGAGAGACCACCCTTGTGTTAACAGAGACACATCCTTCCAGGAGCTCAGCGCAGGCACAGTGCCTTCCACTCACCCAGCCCACCCCCATGTTTCCTTTTAATTGCACAGAAGTGTTGGGCAGGCCCAGTCTAATGCTACGAACACTTTCAGTCATTCTCCCCTGCACACCTTTCTCTCTGTAAAATTTCCACTGGAAAAACATAATCCAGATCTTCCTCCTCCAGTCACCTAGAAGACAGGGAAACCTGATGGGCTGTGACTGAGAAGATGCTGGCCTCTGCCCTGGCTTGGTACTTGGTGCTGTCAACCCATCTGTGTGTGCGTGTCACAGAATATTAGCCTGGGCTAGGGAAGAGACTGCAGGCACGCTCTGGCTCCAGTCTGCGTATGGGAAGATCGTTTACAAGGCTCCAGCCATGGAGAAAGCAGAACCAGCGAGATTATTTATTGACTGGAAGAAGGTTGTGTGTCCACAGGTGTTTTGAATGTTTCATTCCAGGGGCAAAATATATCAATGAAAGTTTGGGCAGGACGATGAAGTTGCTTCCCATATCTAACCTGTTTTGTGTCAGAGGGTGAATGACTGTCATAAAAACATATTTGGTTAGAAAAATTGGTCTTGGAAAAGATGCTCAGCATATCCAAGCTTCTGTGATTGTAAGAGTTTTCTCTACTGCATTCCCCAGCTTCCCCTTTACCACAGCATCCATGAAAGGCTTCATTCCCTGGAGATACTTTTAACAAAAACAGAGACATGTTAGAGGGGCGGGGGGGGGAAACCTACACAAAACAGTGAGATCTGATTTGTTTGTAGAGTTCACAAAAGCCTGGCGAGCAGAGTGCAGGGCTTCCCCTCATCCAGAGTTGGAAAATGTTTTCACTTTGGCTCCTGCGGTGCCCTGCCACTTTCTTACAGACCTTCTCTCCGTGCAGCGCGTGGAAAGGGAAAGTCCAAGGACAGCCCTTGCAGTGGTAGAGTCTAAACTCTGGCCTTGTCTCAACGAGCGCTATTGATCAAAGAGAAATCTAATTAATCTGGTCTGGAAGATTACTTAAACCGGTTGAAGGCATTATACTGTAAACTGCCAGCAATAAGCAGTGCAGCCTCTTGCCAGACAGATGGCCTTCCCCAGCGCCGATGTGCCAGCGAGAGGAGGAACGGCCCCGAGCTGCCCTCAGCCGGCGGGGGCTGTGGCGAGTGGGGCAGCGGGCAAGAACAGCCATCTGCCCCTCTTCTCCCTCCATCCGCAGCTTGAATGTCTCCACCAAAACCTTGAATGGAGCCTGAATAAGGAAAAGGCTCAGTAATAGATCGGCCTAGGGTAAAGCAATAATATCCCCTGCTATAAGTGGAGACTCAACCTGTGCTTAGACTAGAGACCTCCAGAGTCCTTTTCCACCTACATCTTTCAGCCATTCTGTGCTTTTAATAAGCCAGTAATTTTATTTGACCTGTCATTTTCTCCAAATCTCTACTGTTTTTTGCGAAGCTTATTGCAATTTACACTCTCATTTAAATGTCCTTCACGGTGAGTCAGATGAGACCTGAGATCACCTAATAGTTCAGCTGGGTAAATGGGCAGAAACAGGCCTCTTATGAAATTCCATGTGCTTTGTCCTATAAAGAATAGGCTTTTACTGCACAGATAAAGGATGAAAGGGCCATTTCCTTTTCTCCAAGATGACTTTTGTCAGAGATCTTGTAAGGTGTATTAGGGCCTTCAAATTGTGAGTGAGCTTCCTGTCTCTGGCCACATCAGTCCAGCAGCTGAAGGTGTTTGTACACTATAGGGGCAACTTTACCTAAATCTGCATCATTTGAGCTCAGTGGCTGTCAATGCAGGGGTTTGTGAATTACTTTAAAGGTGGCCACAAAAGCTCCAAAGGCAGAGCAACTATTGTCATTAAGCTGAAATTTGCCATTTCACACTCTCTCAAAGTGACACCCATGGGTCCACGCATAGGAAGAGGTTGAGACGCGCTGATCTTGCTCACACAAGTAACTGGCAATGGGGCTGCCTGACCTACGGACCACCACAGCCCCGAAGCACATGCTCAGGCAACCGGTTTGCACCGATACCTGTGCCATTGGTTTCAGTCCCCAAACAGCTGGGACAATCCACTGATGAAGGCTAGCACCCCAGATACCCGCTCGCTCGTGGCCTTGGTGAGTGCTGCCTCTTGGGTCTCCAGTCACCCTGCATTCCAGGAGGGACCCACCAGCAGTACATGGCAACCCTCCCAATGTTCCCGAGGTCAGCTCTAAATTGTTCTTTGTCACCCCAGGCACACAGAGTCGTATCTGCTGCTTGTTGCCTGTGCCATGAGTGTCTGACAGCAATTCCCTTCCTCAGCCCAGCAAAACCCAATTTCCTCATGCCCAGCTATATCTGCATGCCATGCTTTAGCTGCTTTGGCAGTATCCCCAAGGTACAGGACACTTCCTAAATAACATGGTGGGCAGAGGGCTTCGCCTCCGATTTTTCTGCAGAACATCACCATAGACTGATGATCATCAGGAAAAACCTTGCTGAAGGAGACTGAGGGGATGGAAGGGGACAGCAGGGAGGCTTCCAAGAGATCGAAACGTTTGGAAAGCTAAAGGAACTTTTTCCAACTTTAACTGGCAAGAGAAGTGGTGGGGGGAGGAACTGAGAGAAAACAACTGGGGATGGAGAGATGAAGAAAGATACAAACTGAAGAGAAAAATAGCAGAGGAGTGTTAGGCAGAAAGAAAATGGAAAGATGTGAGAATCTTCCATCCAGGGGGGAGATAATGTTTCCTTAAGGAAATGGGTTGCTGAGGGGACCCAGGTGCTGCGTGAGCCTCTTCTGCCCAAGCTTCACCCACCCTTGGGACCCTCGGGAGGGCCAAGGCCTCGGCAACAGAAGAACCTGCCACCACCTGAGCCCTGGCTCGGGGGAGACCGAGCCCCGGCAGGCAATCCTGCAGCCACTGAACTCCAGACGTTCACTTCAAAGCACACAACACGGGAAGGGACACACAGAGGGGTTGGGGCCCACGGGGACAGGGGTACGCCTTTCCACCTCGCCTACCCCAATGTCAGGCATGCACTGGTGAGAGAGTCATGGACGTCCAAGTGTGTGTGTGGGGGTGCGTGTGTGTCTGCATGTGTGCTAGGAGAGGGGCCGGGGAGGCCAAGATTTCACACCACCACCAGCTGTCTTCCCTCCCACCGTCCTGCTCTCTCATCACCCTGTCCTGCGTGGGCTGGGGGGTGGGGGGTCCCCAACCTTCCCCCAGTGGGAGGCTAGGGTGGCCCGGCTCGTCCTTTTGCCCAGGCACGTCCTGGCGGAGTTAGTTAATCATGGTGGTGGCGAGCCGTGGCACAAGGAGGTCGGTTGTTCCTGGGGTAGCAGAGGCGGCGGGAGTCTGCGCTCGCCGGCTGTGACAGCAGGGTGGGACAGCCAGCTCTGCTTCTCCTGTGAGCATCACAGGTTCACCAGGGGGATTCTGGGGGGAAAAAGGGAATTGGAAATTAATTAGCGACGGGTGCTTACGCCGTCCCACTGCCCCTGCTAACCGACCAGCACCTTTGCCCTGCCTCGGCCTGCCGGCCGCCCTGTCCCCTGCCACCCCCTCCATCCCCAGATAACCGGCCACTCACCGGTTGAGCTGGAAGGCCGTGCTCTTCCCGTGGCCCCCTAGTTTCTCCATACCCTCCTGGCCTTGCCTGGACTCCTCCGCCTCAGGCGTGGGGGTCAGGGAGTCACCGTAGGGCCCCAGGATGCTGACGGTGGTGGGGGAGAGGTCCGTGAGGGGCTGCTGGCTCTCCTGCTGCCTCCCACCGCTCTGCTGCCCCGAGTGACGCCGGCGTTTCTGATTACGGTCCCAGCTTTGGAGAGAGACGAGGGGCGAGATGAAGAGTGCCCCCTCAGACATGCCCCAGCCCTCAGTGACAGAGGGGTTCACGGGACCCTGCTCTACCCAGCACTTAGAGCCCAGCGCAGCCACGTGCCAGACCTCCCGAGGGCTTCCAGCACCAGATGCAGCTGGTCCAGCACCCTTGGGACAAATGCATCCCTAAGCCCACAGTCCTCCTGCCCACCCACCTGCAGACACCGGCGTGGTGACAGCCTCCATCGGCCCCCAGCGCCACTCACCAGAACTTGAATATGATCCCGGTGGCAACCAGGACGATGATGATGGAGATGGTGATGGTGACGTACAGCTGGGGGTCTACACCTGGGAGACAGAGGGGGAGAGAATGGGGGGTGTGATGGCCACCCCCACCGGTCCCTGGAGAGCAGCAGCGCAAGGGGAGGTTCCTGCTGGGGCAGAAGGAGCTGCTCCCACAGGGACGGGGTCGGGGTGAAGGGAGCGAAGGGCAGGTTTACCTTCCCCCCGGGGCCCAAACAAGAAGGGCCGCAGGGTGGCCGGGGTCTCGCGCAGGTTGAGCCCCGCGTTGTGCAGGAGCGAGTGGGAGTTGGGCTGCGCCGTCGCCATCCCGTGCGGCGAGACAAAGGTATAACCCAGGGGTGGGAACCCAGGGTTGGCCGAGTTGGCGTCCCCTCCGTCCTCGTCCGACACCGTGGGGCCCCAGACGATGGCCCAGGGGTACTGGGAGGAGGGGGTGGCGGGGCGGGCCCCCGCCACCTGGCGCCGCAGCCGCACCACGTGCCGCAGCTCCGACCCCCGGGGTGGCAGGGCCCGCTGGCGCG
>KZ506185.1:173057-207891 GCA_002844005.1 Limosa lapponica baueri
ACCCTCGGGGAGATGCCGCCCCCCGGCCGCCCCTCGCCGCCGCGCCGGTCCCGCCCCCCGTCCCCGCATCCATCATCCCCGGGATTCGGGCCCCCGGCCCCCCCTGCGCGCCGCCGTAGGGCGGGGGGGCGGCAGGCGGGTGCCCCCTGCGAGGCGCAGCCCGGGCGGGTGGGTGGCGGGGTCCGGCCGAGCCTCACGGGCAGAGCCCCACAGCCCACGCGTGGGCCGGGTGGGACACACACGGGTGCTGGGGGAGCAATGGGGGGTGGGGGTGTCCGTCCAAGGTGGGTGTCCCCGTTGAGGGGTGACCCAGGTCGTTTGAACGTGTCCCCAAGCGTGCTTCTGCGGGGGATCGATGGGATGCGTCTGGAAACGGTAGGGATGTGACGGCGAAATTAAAGAAAGCTGATGTGCCTTTGAGGGGCCGGGTGTTCCACCGGGAAAAATCTCCCTCCACCATCAAGTACCAAACAGAAAGCACAATCCAAATCAGAAGGGAGCAGCTGAGCAACCGACGGGCGGGAGAAGAAAGTCAGTGACAGAAAGACAGTTTCCACTCCAGGGTCTGAAATACAAGGAAGCAAGAAAGTAATTTCCTCAGATCCTCAGAAACAATCAAACTTTTCATCATAAAGCGGTGAGGAAAGACTGTGACTGACCCTGGGAAAAAAAAATATCAGAAAGAAATAGTAGAGACAGCACCGAGCTGTAAAGCAACCTGCCACTGCGTCAGGAACGGACACAGATGACAAATGGACACACACAATACCAAACCCGAGCACAACAGGATGCCCGGAACACGTCGTGCCAACTTCGGACACACACTTGAGCAGGCTGAGTTCACTGTTCTTCGTCAGGCCTCCCACTAACTCCCGCGCTAACGAACCAGGGTGATCCCAGCTCTCCTGTGTCGGGACGTTTGAGTCTTGCCTGCGTTTTTCTGAGCGTGCTTGGGAGAGTCAACAGGTTTTTGGCGTGTTTGGGAGTAACGTCGGTGTGCGTTGGGAGTTACCGGCACGGGGACGCGGTTGTGTTAAGGCTTACGGTCACTGGGAAGCCGGGGCGTGGGAGGACGGTGCTGCCGGGGGAGATGTCACAGTCTGGGTTTGTGCGAGATGCAGCGCCATTGTGTGTCAACAGGCGTGCACACAGCTGAGCCCCCCGGCTTTTGTCCTCCATCGCGTACACGGGGCTGTATGTCAGAGATTATCCAGGCTTCCGTCACATTCTCCAGCTTTTTCATCTCCAGCCCTCCCGGGACTTGTACGAATGATCCATGCAAAGCCGGGGCGGTGAGCCCTCGCACGCTCACCCCAAGCGACCACCTGTACGGACACGGCCGGGGACACGGTGGTGCGGCACGAGCCGGCGTGCAGGTTGTCTCCATCCCTGCGCTTCTCCCCCCGCCTTCTCACCTGGGGGTAGCGGAGGGTAGAAAGCTCTGGAAGGGGCTACATCAGCCACATGGGCTCTTTCTGACCTTTTCAAATCCTGACGAATGTGTTTAGTATAATTGGGAAGCACGAAACAGAGGAGAAATCTCAACCGGGGAAAGGTCAGTTAAAGGGCAAAAATCCAAATGACGCAAACACTGAAAATCCCCCTGAAGAGCAGAACTACAGGAGGAAGCAAAAGGAGCCAGAGATATGAGAAAGAACAAGGAGGAGGATGTTGTAGGGAGCAAGGAAACCTTGGGAGGTGTTGGAGGGAGGCGGGGGGGAGTCAGGAAAGCCATCGAGGTGATGGGAACAGCGAGCGCAAGGGCTGATGTCACTCTTACATCACTCCTATGTGATGGGAAGGGAATGGCTTGTTTGGTTTGGAGGACAGGTTTAGCCGAGCAGAGAGGCAACTGGAGGTACTCCGAGTGGAGTGGGCTCAAAGGACAGCTAACGTAAAATCACAGGGAAATTTGAGGGGAGAGAGGGAATCAGGTGGGCTGACGGAGGAGCAGCTGGGTAGATGTGGAAAGAGAGTACGCGAGTGACTAAGTATGAAGCTAAGTATAAACTATTACTCCGAAGGTGTTAAAGTGAGGGTGATGCGGCGATGAAAGGAAGACGGAAATGTAAAAATTACTCCGTTTGGCCAGGATTTGGACCAGGAGCAGCCTATGTCATGTGAGGACAATGAAGTACCTCCCTGGCCGGCCATACCTGGGACGGATGTAAGGCTGTTATTTCTGTCTGGCAGAGTCACTTTTAAATGCTCGCGTACAGATCATTTACACCCAAGAGTCCTGAGGCCAAGCGGCCCACTGCTGCTGTTTTTAGCGTCATTCCCTAAGGGCAGAGAGACCCATGTGATTGCCCTGCTATCTGCAGAACTTTGTCTGTCCCTCTGTCTGCTAGTTGCCATGGGTTTGACAGAAGAGCCACAGTCTAAAAGGTAAATAAGCTCCAATGGGTTGCATGAAACCCGGCAGCCTGACGGAGGAGAGGGAGACCATCGGTGCCTGCGCTGGAAGGGAGCCCCGAGCCATGCTGCTGGGCAAAACCCCCCAGGTCGAAGCAGTCCAGAGAGCAGGCCAAAAAAAATTAAGCAGGAAATACTGGGAAAGCTGTGTGTGTTACGTGTATGTGCAATGGAGGAGGAGCCCGGCAACATAGACTATAGACCAAGGGGAAAGGACTCACAAGATGTGGCAGACTGTGGAAAGGGTGTCATCAAGAAACCCCGGTTGAAGGTATGGCAGTGGGAAGTACAGAGCATATCGGAAAAAGGTCCATAGAAAATCCAGTTTCCTCTGCCCCCTTGCTCACGGAACAACTGGTTAATAAGCTCTGGAATATCAGAGACATCCCAGAAGACTGGAAGAGAGCTGTGCCCTGCCAATATTTGTAAAGAGCAAACAGAAGACCTGGAAGTTTCTAGGCAAAGCAACAAAGAGCTGATATGAGATTCTCCGGTTAATGCCAATCAGCCCGATTCAGAGGAAACCGATCTTCCTGCATAAACTTGTTTTGTTCTTGTCAGTCTTTGATGTGACTACAGGTTTGTTTGGAAAAGGTGACGGCTTAGATCTATCCAGGCTTCTGGAACCATTAATATCCCAAAGCATGCTGATGAGAAAAAAATAGCATTATGCAATATTAGCAGAGCGGGAAGTTAAGTGAGCCGGTTAACTCCATTTAACGACCCGCAAACGCAAAGGAGGTCATCCCTGGAAGCCCACCATTAAGCGGCAGTGTTTCTTATGTGGATGCCCAGGAAAGAATCCTGGGTCAGGTATGACTCACCATTTTATTCAGCGCTTGGTGAGCAGATACAGTTCATTCTGACACAATTTACTGAGGACACAAATATTGTTAGAGTGCTAAGAATAATGAGGATAGGACCAGCACAGAATGACCTACCGCACTCGGTAAGGTGGTCAGTCTCATAAAACTTCTTATAAGGTAGTCGAGAGCAAATTGTACAGCCAGCTATGAACAGGAAAAAAATGGCCATATCTACAGAGAACAACTTCCAGTCCTGAAAAGAGGTGATCTGAGAAGGACTTAGGGATCATAACAGGCAGAAAACCCAACGCAAGGCCAGTGGGCCTGGCTGCAGCAATGGGTCGGAAGTGATCCCTGGCTGTGCAGAAGCAGAAGGTAAGGAAGAGAAGTGAGGAGATGATTAAACCTCTGTCTGTGTCTGGGTAAGTCCCATGCTGGAAAACTGTGCACTGCTTCATGCTCCATATTTTAAAAATAACTTTGAATCAAAGGTGATCCGAAGGCAGGAGATCTCAGTCATTTAAGGAGGTCAACCTGTTTAATGTATCAAGAAGCAGAACGAGACATGACTTGCTTGCAGTATCACTTCCTTCCTGGGGAAAACTCTTACCAGGTATTCTGGCAGAGAATAACAAGAGCCAGTCACCGGAGAGTGATTAATCACAGGAACAAACTACCAAGTGAAGTGCAAGATCCTCTCTCTTCTGGAGTCTTTGAATCACGACCGGAGGCCTGTC
Source organism: Limosa lapponica baueri (assembly GCA_002844005.1). Taxonomy (NCBI): domain Eukaryota; kingdom Metazoa; phylum Chordata; class Aves; order Charadriiformes; family Scolopacidae; genus Limosa; species Limosa lapponica. The sequence continues at coordinate 177,016 of KZ506185.1, forward strand.
TGGAAGACAGTTCCTGGTCTGCAAACTCCTGAGGGCTGCGGAGAGCAGACGGGAGGAAGAGTCACCATGCAGTTACCCTCTTCTTCAACTCCTCTGTGAGCAGCTGATACTGGGCTGCCTTTAGGTGTAACTGGGTACGGGGTCTTACGACCCTATATGCATTAGCCCAGCGCAAGTTATAGGGTTAAAAGCCTTCTGGATCGTGGTGGCATCCGAGCGATTCACCCCAGCCTCCTCTGTCCTTACAGTGCTTTTGCCTCGCAGTCTGTGTTGCACACAGTCGTGAAAAATCGTCTCAGAAGATGTGACCCTAGCTATGTTTGGAGAAGGACTGGGGAAAAAATACCACCAGCGTTTTGACAAGTTATTTGGAATCTGTGGTGGTGAAGAGAGAAACAGCCTAGGAATGAGACAGTACGGCTCTACGGGCTTTAAAGTGGGGCAGCGAGCGCATAGGAAAGAAGGTGGATCTACCGCATGAAGAGAACGAAGGCTTCTTTCTGGAAAGATCAGAAAGAGATCAGAAGAGAGGGATGATGCTAGGGGTGGTTGCAGCGAGGATTAGGAATCTCAAACATTCAGAAATAACAAACGCAGAACCTCCCCGTGTCATGAGATTTATCTTAAAATTACGAAATGTTGTAAAGACACGCTTTCATCTGCACTCCTTGCCTCCTACTTTCAGCTCTTTAGGTTACATGAAAATCACATTTCACAGTTTCCCTGTGACCATAAAGATAGGCGTTTGCTTTGTGAACAAAGTGAAAGCAATGGACTGAACGACTCCAGGAGCCTGGAATTTGATGTCAACACCCGGCACCCCGATCTAGGGACGAGGCACAGCCTTTGCTAAGTTATGGGGAGAGTTTGTGTATTTTAGGAAGACGATGACCTTCTCATTTGGAGAGCTCAGGATCCGATTAATTCAAAGGACTTCCTGGCCTTTGCCCTTGTTTTAGCTCTATGCAGGACAAAGAGAAGGAGCAGACAAAAACGTGGGGACCCAGGACACAGGACCATGGGGTCGGCGAGGAGAAGGAGGACAGAGAAAGCACCATGTAGCTGGGATGCTCAGGCTGCCTGGCTTTATCTGACTAATAATGAAAGGCAGCAAGCGTGTCAGAGAGTGTGAGAGAAACAGATCGATAGGGAGATAAAACTGAGATGGAAGGAGCTGGCAAGGGGGTGGGGAAGAGAGTAATAAAACACTACAAATCAGCAGGGTTACGTCTGAACCTCATTTGAATGCACCCTGTGCTGGTGTAAGCGAATCCAGCAGGTGTAAGGCCAGGGTGAATCAGACCAAAATACAGAAACAGGGAAGGGAAAGCAGGGAGGAGACAGTCCCTCTTGTTAATACTACCCTGTAACCTGCCCTCACAGCCCTGACCCAACCTTACAAGCCCTGCCCCTCCTTTAATCCTGCTATACGGAGAAGCCCCGACCTTGCTAGCTCTGAGGAGACAGATTGATAGCCCTTCCCTGGGCCACCGTGATCTTCTGCCTGTCCTGAATAAGCGTCTGTTGCGTAAAATGCATCTTGGTCACATTTTACCCCACCGAGTGCAGGAAATGCTCCTTACCACCTCGTTGACCAAGGACCTGGGGGCAGGACGTCTTCTGACAATGCCCTGAACCGGTGGGTTTGGGGCACTTTTCTAGGAGAGGTGATTGACTGTGCCCACACGTATGTACCAATGGAAGCTGACCAGAGAAGACTCTGTTCAGCTCCAGATTTTTGAGGCAAGTGAGACTGAGACATCCCAAAGCCAAGGGGCCATCAGAGCATGTAAATGAAAACGTGCTCTTCCAGAAGAGGACTGAGGGACAGGGTACCTTCCCCTGTCAGGGCACCTATTTGTCTCCCTGGCCCAGGCACTTGGAGCCATTTTGCTCCTTCTGCCTGGAATTAGTTTTGAGTGATGTCCACCTAATTCCAGTGGCATGACTGTTAGTGTTCCACACTGACCATCGCTGTTCACGCTGCTCTCTTCTCCTGTCAATAGTCTCAGCATGGAGACCAAGCACTGAAGGAGCCTCAAGGATTGAAGGGACCTTGAGAAGGGGTACCTCAGGACAAGAGGAAATGGGCACAAACTTGAACATAAGAAGTTCCATCTAAACATGAGGAGGAACTTTTTTACTTTGAGGGTGGCAGAGCACTGGAACAGGCTGCCCAGGGAGGTGGTGGAGTCTCCCTCTCTGGAGATGTTCAAAACCCACCTGGACATGTTCCTGCGCAACCTGCTCTAGGTGAACCTGCTTTGGCAGGGGGACTGGACTAGATGATCTCCAGAGGTCCCTTCCAACCCCATATCATTCTGTGATTCTGTGATTCTATGAAGGGGTAGGGACAATACATACGGCTGTTCATATGAGCTTGGAGCAACCTCTAACTGGGAGACATAACGATCTAACTCCCTAAGGCAGCCATGGGTTGTATTTTATAGCTCTAAAATCATGTTTGGAGCAGCACGGTACTCTAAAGGAACCTTCTCCACAACTCAGCCGCAGCAGCTGCGTAAGAAGAACTAGAGTCAAAGCAAGCGATGAGAAGAGAGTTGTTGATACTGGCAAGTAAAACCTTCACAAACTTAGACTTTACCCAGACGAAGATTTCAAGATGTTATGCTTATTTCAAGATGTTACGCTTACAGAAGTCTGGCAAAGCACAAATCAACTGCCTTTAATACGTGCTAAACTGATCAATCTGAAGACCGATTCTTTCGCTGGCAATCGCGTGCTGGAGTGCAAACTTGGCCCGACAGCCCTGAGATTTAAACATGCTGAAACTGTGTTGCCTGCACAGAATATATTGGGCTCCCATCAACTTGTTGCCTCCTTTGCTTTCATGGAAAATCATCGCTGAGTTCTAAAGGAGCCAGCCATGAGGAAGCTGGTGCTGGGCTGGAAACTCTTGGCCTAATGCCGCTCATTGAAATGAGTGTTTGCTGACGGCGCTGCTCCCAGTCCTCCTCACAACTCACCTCCACCCACCACATGATTTATACAAGCCAAGAAGGGCTATGAAGTTGGTTTTTTTGTTTTTTTTTTTTTCTAAAATGACACTCGCTTTTTAGTCCCATCATTGTAAAAACAGCTCTTTCACCTAGCAGGGGAAAGTGAGCCCTCGGTGATGCCTCCTCATCGCATTACACTAACTCATCTGGCCATGAAGAGATACTTAAATATACCATAAACATTTCTGTCCTTGTGGAGTATTTAAACTATCTTTTTATGGGCATACTCTGCCTGCATCAGGGATGCATTTCTTGACAAGTGCGATGGTTAATGATTCAGCAGATAGTAAAGCGATTTTTTTTTTCCTAAAAATTAATGCAGTAGAGGAGGGGATGCATGGAGGGATTTAAGAAATGTATAGTTTAAATACATACGGACAGTGCTTTGCAACATAAGATTTTTTACATTTAGATATCCCCGAAACGCTGCCCAAAATAGTGAGCTCTTAACGGTGAGAAAGCAGAGCAAAGCTGGGAGCAATGCGTAGGCACGCACAAGGTATTCTACGCATCTCTTTTAACTCTGGTGTGGCAGTTATGGAATACACCACTGAAATATGAAAAGTACCGTGCCCTATAGAGGCATATGTTTTCTCATCAGTTATCTTAACATAAATATTGTATGGATTAAGGGTAGATTGTTCACCAAAACGTATGGGAAGACCCATAAATACGTGGATTTTCACATGGTCTCCGCCACGCCAGCTGCAGCTTGTTGGAACACCCTTCAGTAGATCTGGGCAGCTCGGTGGAGTCGCTGGCCGAAGACGGGTGGCGGAGGGGAGCCGTGGGGAGCGGGACAGGGCACAAAAAAAGCGGTGGAAAACGGAGGCGGTGGCCAGCTGGCACCTGTGACCAGCACCGACAGAGCTGGGGACAACCCGGAGGCCACAGTCACCCTGGGGGGGAGGCTGCCCCCAGCCCTGGCAGCCCCCGCGGTGGCCGGGTGCCATGCAGGACAGGTCCAGCCACCACTTGAGGGCCGGGGACCCCAACCCTACCCGGCCAGGGGGAAAGGCTCTCTAGGCCCTGGCCCTGCTCGGGCCCACTGGAATGGGTGTGTCGCCGCCCCGAGGGGTGGCCTGGGGACGGCCACCCCTCCCGGGGCCCGCCCGCCCCGGCCAGGCCTCCCCCGACGTGCGACTCCCCCGACCCGCCGCCTCACGCCAGGCCAGGCCGCACTCCGGGCCCCACAGAACCACCCGGGCCACAGGGGAGTAGGGCAGCAGCGAGCCCCCGGAGGGAACCCGCGTTCGCCGTGCCCTGCCCGGCCCCGGGTCCGCGAAAGGCCGGGGCGACCGCGGGCGTCGCCCCGGGGCGGTGCTCGGCCGCCGGGGGAGGTGACGGGACGCCCCTCAGGCCTGCGGCGCCCACCCCCGGCCGGTGGGGGGCGCCCTCGCGGCGGGTCCGCCCCGCCTCCCAGCTCTCCAGGCGACCAATGGGAAAGCGGCGGAGGCGGGCCATGCCGCTGCCTCCTCCAATCGAAGGCTAGCGTGAGGCCAGGACGGGGCGGGGCCGGGCGGTGTCAGCACCCGGAAGCTGCCGCTCTGCGCCGGAGGTGCCATAGAGACGTTGTGGCGGGGCGGGGTGGCGCCCGGCGGCGGGGCCGGGGCCGGGGCCTGCGCGGGGGCGAGCGGCGGCTGCGGCGGGGCCCGAGCCCCGCGGGGGGCGGCGGCGGCATGGCGGCCGAGGGGAAGGTGACGGGGCAGAGCCAGGAGCAGTTCCTGCTGCTGGCCAAGGCGGCCCGCGGCGCCGCCCTCGCCAGCCTCATCCACCAGGTGCTGGAGGCCCCGGGCATCTACGTCTTCGGGGAGCTGCTGGACATGCCCGCCGTCCGGGAGGTGAGACCGGCCCCGGCCCCGGCCCCGGCCTCGGCCTCGGCCTCGGCCTGGCCCCCGCGGTCCGCTCCGGGTGGCAGGCCCGCCAGGCTCTGCCCGCCGGCCGGGCCGGAGGGCGGCGGAGCCTGACCCCGTGTCCCCGCAGCTGGCCGACAGCGAGTTCTCCCCCGTCTTCCGACTCCTGACCATCTTCGCCTATGGCACCTACGCCGACTACCTGGGTGAGGCCGGGCCCCGGGGTGGCGGGGGCGCGGTGCCGTGGGGAGGGGAGGGGAGCGTTTCCCTTCCCGGTGGTGGTTTTGGTGGTCCTTCGGTCCCCCTCGAGTCGCTGTAGGCCCTCACCCAAACTGCCCCCTTTTCCAGCAAGGGCCGTGCCTCCGACACCAGGTGCCTGATTGCAGTTTGGGGCCGAGACCGCTGGAGTACCTGACAGTAATTAATGCTGCCGTTTAGCCAGCTGCGTGGGGAATTGCCAAGAACATCTTGACAGAGACGTTTTTGAGGGGCGAGGGGAAAGACTTAGGCATCCGCTGGGATGTGCAGACCTCCATAAATAAGGCATGGGACAGCAAGAGAGGATGACTTGAGGATGAGGGGAGGGAAGGCTGCTCAGAAAAGGTCTTTTGAGCTGAGGATTAATGGGGATAGCTTGGCAAGACGAAGCATCGCTTGGGGGATTGCTGTGCAGACTCTTTAAGAAATGAGTATGGTGCAGATGCTTCTGTGCAGGGCTGGGAAATGGAAAATGAGGCATAAATTCTTACACCCTGTTCTTTCCCCTGACAATAGCTGAAGCAGCAAACCTCCCTCCCTTGACAGAGGCTCAGAAGAACAAACTGAGGCACCTGTCAGTCGTCACTCTGGCTGCCAAGATCAAGGTAGTGGCCCTATTTTTCTCCAAATTCTCCTTCCACTGGGATTGCCTCATGCTAGTTACCGTCATGTTTCCACAGTGCATCCCCTACTCAGTGCTGCTGGAGCAGTTACAGCTGAAGAACGTCCGGCAACTGGAGGACCTTGTGATTGAGGCTGTGTACGCGGATGTCCTGCGAGGGAGCTTGGATCAGCGGAACCAGCGCCTGGAGGTGGATTACAGCATTGGGAGGGACATCCGGAGGGAGGAGCTAAGCACCATCACCCGCACATTGCAGGAGTGGTGAGGAGGAAGCCCCCAATACTAACACCCAAAAATGGTTTCAGGAGTGGCCGGTGGCTTCCCCGGATCCTCTGTGTGTCACTGGGGGGTAGTGTTGTGAGGTGGTCTACTCTGTTCCCTTTCCCGTACTCCAACGGAAAATAATTTTTCAGAAAATGATTTTCCAAATTCCTCTGTTTGTTGCTGGAGGGGTGATGAGACCACAGCGACCTTTGCACAGTCCTGGCTGCTGGCAGGAGGCTTTCTGAGTATATATCTGTAGTTTCTAACCTCACATCACTTTGTTATTTGTCCCCCTCAAAGGCAATAATGTCACTACGTTATTATATTGAGCTCCCGTGTCTTCCCTGCCTGGTGGAGCTGTCGCCTTCCAGTCTTTTTGGCCTCTAGAGTTGAAAACTGTCATCTTTCACGTTTCTTTCTATGCTGTGTAAAGTACCTGGCCTGTTCAGTTCTCTGTCTTCCCTCCAGGTGCCAGGGCTGCGAGGTTGTCTTGTCAGGCATTGAAGAACAGGTTAGCCGGGCCAACCAGCATAAAGAGCAACAGCTGGCACTTAAGCAGCAAATAGAGAGCGAGGTAAGTGGGCCGAGGAGGGAGTGGTCAGCACCCCTCACTTTAAAATAACTAGAACCAGTATACCCCATGTTTGTTATGGTCTTTGCTCAAGTAAGGCATTACCGTTTCCCGAGGCCAGACCCTCAGGGGGTTGTGCCTGAAGAACAGTCCTAAATCAGCTTAACACTCCTCTGCAGTACAGGGGTCTGGACAGCTGTTAGCTCTTTAGTTTGCAGCTCTTAACTTCAGAGCTTTAAAAAAAACCCACCAAAAAACCCGAAAAAACAACAACAAAAAAAATTGCAACAAAGCAGACTAAACAAATGAAAAACCTTGGGAAATTCCTTGGTTCTTGTTTTCCTGCTGTCGCAGGTGGCGAACCTGAAGAAGACCATTAAAGTGACAACAGCAGCCGCTGCAGCAGCCACATCCCAAGACCCGGAACAGCACCTAACAGAGCTCAGGGAGCCGGCCCCTGGCACCAACCAGCGCCAGGCGAGCAAGAAAACTTCCAAAGCCAAAGGGTGAGGAGTGGGGAGCAAACGAACAGAGCCACTGTGTGTGTGTGTACAGGAGGTAAACTAAGGGGAGCCATGTTTTGGAGCAGTGAGGTTACTGATCGCTGGGGTCTGCTCCCTGGACAGGGGATGGTCAGAGATGAGGTCCCAGCTGAGCTGTTCTCCTGCTAACTTGAGGGGGAATCTCTGCCGCTCTCGATATGAAGCGGAGTTCATTAGCCTTCCTTGTGTTTTCCTCTTGTGAAGAATGTCAGCGGCTCTCCTTGGTGTGCCTTTAGAAAAGCCCGTCAGGGATGAGCCTGAGTGTCCACTTGCAATTAATTTTCTTGTTTTTGTTTTTGTCCCTTTCTCTACAGGCTCCGGGGCAGCGCGAAGATTTGGTCTAAATCAAACTAGTTGGATCTCCCTTCACAACCGGGAGGGTGAGAGGAAGAGATTTGGGGGACGAAGGGGTAGCAAGGGTCCCAAGTGTGATGCTTCTGAACTCTTCTCTGAGATCCATCTTGCCAACTAATTCTCCTGCATGTTTGTTCTCTTTCCTTTCTTCTTTACCGACTTTCCAGGCAGCGTCTCCCTCCTTTTCATCACACCATTTCACACTCTAAGCTTCCAGTTGTATGCGTTGCTGTTTCCCCTACCGCTCAAGCCCCCGTCGCCACGGCCACGTGTTTCTTCTCTCTTTCTCTCTCCCTGTCTTTTGACAGGTCAATTTAAAGAGCCATAAAACTGTGTCGGTCACCGTTGCACCCACAGGGCGTCACAGAAGCTTGGAAAGAGTGCGCTGGTGCTCAGCAATCATTTTTGGCTCTATGAGACCCCTGGGATACTTTGCTCCAGGATGCGGCTGCCATCTTTGATTGTTTAATCTTTGTTTTGCTAGGTGGGAGGGTAGTTTTTGAAGGGATTCTTTTAAAAAATATAAATATATTATAAATATATATAAAACAATTAAAATATAGATCTATGGACATATCTATACAAACTTGTGCTTGCGTGGTGGTGTCTCTCTGTCTCGTATACTGATTCTGGATGTTTCAAAATAAGTCGTGATATTGATATGTCCCATTTCTGGCTGGAATATCCTCAAAATACATACTCACTTCCCTTTTCCAAAGGGTAGTGCCATGGTAGCTCAACTAGGACAAGAGTCCATAAAGCAGGAATGAATCGTAAATCTTACTTAAATGAATTTCTTGTGTGATTGGTTTGCATCTGGAACGTTTGAAAGAGGTGCTTTTCAGATAGGCTCAGAGGAAGGTGCGGAGACTGAGGAGAAATTTCATGTTTATGTCAATACTACGTGCTCCATGATCCTGGACCAAACAGAAGGGGATGTGGGGACTTGTCTGACAGAGTCGAAGGTAACAGAGTCAAGGCCCGACTGGGTGAGTTTTCGTGGTGTAGGTGCTGCTTAAGCCGTTCTTGGGTGACGTTGGAGTCTGGTCAGGGAAAAATAAGAATTAATGAAATTGACTCCTGTGAGATGCCCACAAAAAAACCATCAGATTCTTTGGAGGACGCATCCTTGAGGCTGGCTGGCTTGGAGCCAAATCAGTCGGATGGGAGCGTCACACTGCTGTTCGCGATGGTGGACGCTGATGTGAATGTAAATTGGCGCCATGACTCCCACCCCCGCTCGGTTCTGCCGCTTTCCTGGTGCCAGTGCCCAAATGCAGTTCCCTGAACCTGGGTTTCTGTGCGTGAGCGAACCACCGAAAAATTAATCCCACAGGGGAAAGCCCTCATCTTTAGCCTGCGTGGAGGGTTCTTCGGTCCGCTGGCCTGGGTGAGTTTTCTTCTGGGCCAGCTCCCTGTGCAGAGAAGTGAGAGGTGGAGCTGAGGCAGTGGAGGTGGGATGGACCCTGGTTAATGGGGTGGGGAGGGCAGTGAGACCACGTTTGTTTTAGCGGTAGCAAGGTGTGATGGCATCACGATGCTCGAACAGCACAGGATGCTGGTTTGTGCGATACTGTTATTTTAGTAATTCTGGACTCCGTTCTGGAATGGAGCACCTCTCTGATGAAAGGCTGAGTGACCTGGGTCTGTTTAGCCTGGAGAAGAGAAGGCTGAGAGGGGATCTCATCAATCCTTATAAATATCTAAAGGGCGGGTGTCAAGAGGATGGGGCCAGACTCTTCTCAGTGGTGCCCGGTGACAGGACAAGGGGCAACGGGCACAAGCTGGAACACAGGAAATTCCGTCTCAACATGACGAAAAACTTCCTGACTTTGAGGGTGGCGGAACACCAGAACAGGCTGCGCAGAGAGGCTGTGGAGTCTCCTTCTCTGGAGACATTCAAAACCTGCCTGGATGCGCTCCTGTCCAGCCTGCTCAGGGTGAACCTGCTTTGGCAGGGGGGCTGGGCTGGATGATCTCCCAAGGTCCCTTCCAACCTCCAGTGGGGAACCCCTGCCACCTGGACCCATAAACTCAAAATTAAGCAGCTCCCTTCCCTGCGTGTAAGGTCACTGCAGGGAATACCAGTCAGCTGTGCCAGGGCTAGGGAATGTGCCAAGCTGTCCTGGGGTGACTGCTGTCACTGACTGAGGTCTCTAAGAGCTTGGGCAGCCCCACACCTTTCTCTTTTTCCGGTCCCCAAGCCGTGGAGCCCTGTGGCTGCAGTCATCTGGCACAGAGGTGCCAAGTAAGAGAGGTTGGGCCTGAAGTTGTCCAGAGGAGAGATGCAAATCTGGCTGCAGGAGCGCATAAGGGGACAACTGAGCTGGGGTTGTCTCAACTCACCTAGGGGGGTCCCACTAATTTGCAGCAATAGGGAGGCTGCTTGACCAGTCCCTGTTTTCCATTAGTTGGCAGGGAGGGGTTGTGACAAGGCTGCCAGCTTTTATTTAAATTATCCTGAGCCTTCCTCCCTCTGCATCTCATCACCTTCCTCTCTTTCTCGGTGAGGAAAGTCACCGTGCTGGTGGCGATTTGACAGGGTGGGTGTCAAGGGGCCGGGGCCGGTCTTTTTTCAGTGGTGCCCAGGGATAGGATAAGAGGAAATGGGCACAAACTTGAACATAAGAAGTTCCACCTAAACGTGAGGAGGAACTTCTTCACTTTGAGGGTGCCAGAGCACTGGAACAGGCTGCCCAGGGAGGTGGTGGAGTCTCCCTCTCTGGAGATGTTCAAAACCTGCCTGGACAAGTTCCTGTGCAACCTGCTCTAGGTGGACCCGCTTTGGCAGGGCGGTTGGACTAGATGATCTCCAGAGGGCCCTTCCAACCCCATGTGATTCTGTAATTTGCGATTGCAATGATGTCTGTGCGCAACAGAGTCTTCTCCCGCTCCCTGGGGAGGGCCAGCCTGGGAGTGAGGTGCTGACAGGGGAGGTGGTCTCTGGCAAGCCCTCGGCACCTCCAGAAAGTCTGGCACCTCACGCCCTTGGGAAGAGGAGCTGCTCGCGAAGCCGTTGGGGTGTGATGCAAAGGAGTGAGGACAATGGGCTCAGAATGGAGCTGAGCAGCTGGACAAAGCACGTGTCCCACCAGCTGGCTGAGGTCCAACAGGAACTGGGCTGGAGCTGCGGCACCTCCAGGGAGAGCTGAAGTTACCGATAACAAAGGTGGATATTTGTGCCCCACAAGAGTCCTGCTAGGGCTTAGATAGAACAGCCATGACAACTCTTAGTCCCAAGTGTCTTGGCTCCTCTCTGACATGTTGGGCTTCGCTCTCCGTAACCACACGGTGGTTATTGGGCACAAAGGGTCTTTTTAAACACCCTGAACCCACAGCTTTAACCCAGGCTGCAGACCCTGGCAGCAGAATTGGAAGCACCCCTGAGAGCTCTGTGCCGGTCGCATGTCTCCTGTGAAGACAGGCTGAGAGAGCTGGGGCTGTTCAGCCTGGAGAAGAGAAGGCTCCGGGGAGACCTTATAGCAGCCTTCCAGCTAAAGGGGGCCTACAGGAGAGGTGGGGAGGGAGTCAAGCGGTAGGATGAGGGGTAATGGTTTTAAACTGAAAAAGGGGAGATAGATTAGATGTCAGAGGGTGGATTTAGATGAGGTGTTAGGAAGAAATTCTTTCCTGTGAGGGTGGTGAGGCACTGGAACAGGTTGCCCAGGGAAGTTGTAGATGCCCCGTCCCTGGGGGTGTTCAAGTCCAGGTTGGATGGGGCTTTGAGCAACCTGGTCTGGTGGGAGGTGTCCCTGCCCATGGCAGGGGGGGTGGAAGTGGATGATCTTTAAGGTGCCTTCCAATCCATACCATTCTACGTGATACGCTTGTGTGAGCTCCCTGCACAGCACAGGGCAAGGCGTGCAGCGCCCGAGCTCCCTGCATGCACTGGCATCCCTCTTTGTCAGCACAGAAACCCACGCATGGGTGACAGCAACCAGAGGGTGGACCACCACGGGGTCCTGTGGGGGCTCGCCACACCAGCCCTGGGCTGTGCTGGAGGCCCAGGCTTGGACCTTCATGGCTAAATGACGGCCGGTACGAGTCTGCCTGGCATCCTTCTGCCACGACTCTGTTTTGTGGCAGCCGGCTTGCCCCGCTCTCCGAGGCTCGGCTCAGCTCTCCAGCAGCAGCATTTGCCGAGCGCCACCACAGGCCTCCCTCCCCTTCCCTCTTTTCTTATTTACCCCTCCTTGGGCTGGTTGTGTTGTGGATTTCAGGAGAGCTTTTGGGATTAAACGTATTTGATCAAGGGGCCTCTGCACAGCTCTGAAAGTCTTCCTTACTTTTCAAAGGGAACACCTTTTAAGACTCCCCATTAAGAAAAAAAAAAAAAAAAAAAAAAAAAAAAGAGGAAACAGAAGGTAGCAGATAAAATTACTTCAGACCTTCGGTACGACTGAAAAATAAACGAGAGGTGTGCAGTGCAGAATGAGAAGATCGCTGCAGATTGCCTCGGCGGATGGCAAACAGCAGGCAGGAGCACAGGCTTCCCTTTGCCCTTCACCTGAAAACCACGCTTTTTATTTTCCTGCTCACTTCAGCCGTGACTCTGAATTTCAGTCAGAGAGGATGTGAAGATTAATTAATTAGTTAGCATTTGTAAATCACTTTGAAGATGGCAAGAGTGAGATAAGTACTGAGCATTATTATTATTTTAAGTTTTCATTTGAATTTTAAATGTCGTTGTGCTTTAACCCTGCTTTTTCCAGAGAAAACAGACCCTGAGTAGAGCAGAACAGAAATACCTGGACACACGACACCCTGAAACCTGGCAAAGGAGGGAGGTTTAGGGGACTGTAGAAGAGCGGGTATGGAGAAGTGCTTGTCCCAGCTTGAGGAGCAGGAGACCTGCCCGCCCTGGCACAGAAAATGTACGGACCCTTGCGCACTGACGCACTGTGACCCCTTTTTGGGTGTCACACGTGAGGCTTTCACATCTGGATTCAGAAAAGGGAGGAGGTAAGGAAGGACCTGAATGGCTCTGTCCCTGATGTCTGTCTTTTGCCATCCATCTCCAGCTGCCTCCAGCCACCCTGTGTCAAGAGGAAACCATGGATTCTTACCAGGAATTGGGGTTAATGATGGTAATTCTTCTTATTGCATTACTGGGGGCACAATTCCTTCTGGGGAGCTTGCTGCTCCCCTTCTTGAATGGTGGTGGGTGTGTCAGACATCATGGTGCCAGCAGCCCATGTGGTGCCCACCAGTACCTGGTGAGTGGGGAGAAGAGTAACGGCTGCGCAAGAGCCCTGCAGGAATCATCTGATGTTCTCCTCATCCTCCAACAGTTCGTGCTGGAGGACCTGTGGAGAGAGAGGTGGTCTTCATGCTTAATGGCCCTCAGCAGAGCTCCACTCAAAGGGAGCCAACATTTTGTTTATGGGGATTGCTGAGGCCACCCTTGCCTCTGTCCCTCAAATGAGACATTAAGTGGTTGGGTTTTGTTTGGTTGGTTGTTTTTTTGACAAATGGGAGGTCTAGTGTGTGTGAAAGTATCTCTGCATGTGGCCATGTGGTCCCCCAGAGCTTCATGTGGGGATGCAATGCTGCAATGGGGCATCCGCCCGCCTCCCCTCCAAAGCCTTCTTGTGGGAGGTGTGTGCCTGACCGTCCGGTCTGTTGGGTGGCCTGACACGGATGAATGGGCATCCTGGTCTGCTTCCTGCAGGGTTGTAGCTGCTCACAAGGGCTCCCTGCCAACAGCAGCCACTGAGGGTTGTACCTGCCTCTTGCCATGGCTGGTCCAGGCTCCCTGGGATGTGGCCCTGGCTCTGCAGGACTATGAGCTAGAGTACTCAGAGGAGTCACACAATCCGTGTCAGCAGCTTCCAATGCAGCTCTCAGATCCCTGACATCCTTCCTGCCTCCTTTTTACGCCCTGGAATAGCTACTCATTTTCCTTCTGTGACACTTTTCCCTCTCTGCCATCCTCTCCGTGGGTGCCTGCCTCTGTTCCTGCCCACAGGGCTCTTCTTTCCTCCTCCCTTTTCCTAGTACTAGTCACTGTTTAGCTGTGGTACTCAGAAGAAAACACCTACTTTCTCTGCTGGTTCCTCAGCCACCCACCTCTTGGGTGTTTCTCTTTGGGGTGGCTCCAGCTTTTCCGCAAGCGTTCCTGCTGGTGCAGTGTGGAACTGGGCTTGGATTTTCATCTGCCGCCCCTGCTGGTGACGGGCTCTGCCACTGCTGGGGAAAGGAGTTCGTTTGCAACAAAACTCCTTCTGAAACATGCAGTTGTATTCGTGTTGGGATGAATTCCCTAGATATCGAAATGTCAGCTGGACTCAAGAGCCGTGACCCTCATGCGGCTAACGAGAACGTCCAGAATTACAAAAGCACTTGTGCACGTGTTAAAAGCAACTCTGAGCCCGACTGCCCCAAGGCACCAGTGAAGCCCCGGCCCCTTCGGAGCAGGAGAAAATCATAGAATCATAGAATTATCTAGGTTGGAAGGGACATTCAAGATCATCTAGTCCAACCATCAACCCAACTCGGACAAAAAAAAACATCACTAAGCCATGTCCCCCAGCACCATGTCAACCTGTCTTTTGAACACCTCCAGGGATGGTGCCTCAACCACTTCCCTGGGCAGCCCATTCCAGTGCTTGATAACCCTTTCAGTGTAAAAATTTTTCCCAATATCCAACCTGAACCTCCCCTGGTGCAACTTGAGGCCATTTCCTCTTGTCCCATTGCCTGTGACTTGGGAGAAGAGACCGAACCCCCCTGGCTACACCCTCCTTTCAGGTAGAGATTGATAAGGTCTCCCCTCAGCCTCCTTTTCTCTAGACTGAACAACCCCAGCTCCCTCAGCCTCTCCTCATAAGACTTGGGCTCCAGACCCCTCACCAGCTTTGTTGCCCTTCTCTGGACCCGCTCCAGCACCTCAATGTCTTTTTTGTGGTAAGGGGCCCAAAACTGGACACAGCACTCGAGGCTTTGCCCTGTCTCCTGCAGGTTTCCCTGCATCTGTCCCTGAGGCATTTAGCGCTGGCTTCGGGACGCGGGAAGATGGATGATCTGTTTGGTGGGAGCAGAAGTGAGAAGGAGGCTCCTGGTGACCGAGCGTGATCTCTTACCAGTACCGTCTCATAATCCCTTGTGAAATCTTCCCAAGTGCCAACTGAAAGCTGGTAAAATTTATTGTCCCCACTAGTCCCCTTGGCAGGCTGCCCCAGAACCTGACCGCTGCAGTGACTAGGAAGTTTTTTTAATTTCCACCTTAAATGGATTCACAGCTAGTTTATATTCTCTTGTGCCTGTGCCAAGCGTGGCTTTAGCTGAAGCTGTTCTTCCTCCCTGCTGTTTACTTCCCCCAAGTAGGGACTTCACTTTGCTTAGCTAACCAAACCAGCCCCTCGTACGCTGGTGAGCTCTCCATGGCTTGTAGGCTGTCCTACCAGCTTGCTCTTACTTGCCCGTCCAACTAAGCTCTCTTGGCGAGAAACGGGCACAGTTCTTTTCCACGGGTGAAGTCCGATCAGCATCTTGCATAGCAACACTAACACACACCTCTAGCTACTAGAAACACCTCCCGGGTTGCGTGTGTCTTCTCCTCGGTGCCTCAGTAGGTGCGTACAGTTATTAGATGATTCACTGGTGATCCTGAGTCTCTCTTCTTTTCTGCTGCTTATATACAAAGAGGCTCCAGTTTCCAGCTAAGAAAGTGTTGATTTTTTTAGGTGCTAGGTGCCTTTTGCCTTTTACTTCGTGCTACTAACTTTAGTCCCTTTGCTCTTACTGACACCTTTAAGGCCACCTATGTCCTCTGGTGTGATACCCTCATCCAATTTGGCAATGTGCCTGGGTTTTATTTATTTACCCATGAATTTATTTTTTGTAGTCTTTGTTCTCCTCTTCTCTTATTAGTAAGGGATGGATATGGTGAGGCCAGTATCTCTACTTCCAGCTTACCTCTGATCATTATGGCACCAGCAGTTGGAGATAGGTAGGGTCTATTCTATTCCCCTTCCTTTCTCTCTCTTTTTTTCTCCCCTAAGTTTGTATTAAGTGCCCTCAGGATATTTACAAACCCAGCCAGCCAAACAGCCAGATGTGAGGAGATAGTGGAAGCAATAATAACCTGAGTGGAGTTTCCCCACGGGGACATTGTTTTTGAAGTGTTGTCTTTGAAAAAGAAAAGTCCCGGGAGGAAAAAAAATAGCTACATTTAAGACAGGGCTGAAAAATAAAATCAGTTCCTTTCTTTTAGAGTGTTTTGTAAAGTAGAAAAATGTTGCAAAATCAAACAAGTGATTTTAACCCAAACCCTGTATTGAGGTCTGTTTTAAATACACCAACTCACCGACTCCAACAGTTGAACAGCCCCTGTTGTTCTCCAACACTGGAGTTGATGCCACAGGAATGGCATTTGCCTGTGGGATTTTACACTCTCGCCCTGTGGAAGTGCACGTTTGTTTCCCACACGATCCATTGTGCCCACGGAGAGCTCCGTTTCCTGCAGCTCGCTCCGTGGTCCCATGAGCTTTGAAGTCCCTGTCAAGTCACCAGGTCTCTTCTTCCCCTTCCCACCCTCCCCTGCAGCCTACCCCTGTGCCAGCCTGCTTTCCTCTCTGATTCATAGATTTTTAAAGCTTGAAGGGACAGGTATAATCACGTCATTTGGCTTCTCGAGTGGCCAAGAATAACCTCACCCCATTCCTGCGCCCGCTCTCCAACTTCTCTTTGAGACGCCCCATCTAGCTCTGGAGTAGCACGAGCTGGAAAACCCAGGTATGCTCTAATGATCCCGCTCTCCCGTGAAGGTCTGCATCTCAATTCCAGTTCCATCAGGAGGAAGCTGCAGGTTTTCTGCTAGGTTAAAGAGCCCTCTGCTGTCAGAAACCTCATTCCCATACAGGTAACGCCAGCCCGAGCTCAAGTGGAATGAGCTCAGACACAAGAGCCTTGGGTTCACAGCGTGAACCGCAGTGGCAGTCAGTGTTTCCAGGCTTCAGGTCTTCCCTGTTACTCCCTTCTTGAGTCCTTCGAAACTTTGGTGTCCTTCTTAGTGTAGTCTCCTTAGACTTCACACCATGGGCTCGGTATTGTGATACAGGAGAGAAACTTCACCTCCCTTCTTGGTGAGCGCAGGCTGATGCCTCCAAGTGTAACCCATCTCCACAGCTGGGGAATTACGCAAGTAACATTCATTTACTTGGTGATCTCCCAATCCTCCAATTCTTTTCAGAGTCCCTCCAGAGTTTCCAGAAACCCAGTCCTCCATCTTGAAAGACCACGGACCACGTTTACGTTCCTGGATGAATGTCTTTCTGCTTTCGCTGCAGCCAAAAATACTTACTGTTTGTAAATGAACACCACACCAGTAGTTACGGACGGCTCTGCACATCTCATCTTTGTCCATCGTTTATCACCTTCATTGTTCCCTGGGTCCTCTGAAAGCTTCATCAGCACTGGTTTAGTATCTTCTTTCAGATCGCTAATCACATTCCTAATGAGCATTCATTTCAGAACAGCATCCTAGTAGAAATAATTTAATATTCTGGGGTCTCTTTTTCCCCTCATTACTTGAAATCTATCAGTGAACTTAAATTTATAATATTGGCCCTTTTGTTGTTTTAATAATTTTTTTTAAAATCAAGGAATAGTCTTGTGTGGCTGAGTAAGATCCCTTGTGCTGCTGTAACCTTTAACTTTAGGTTGCTGTAGCGCCTTTATTAACCCAACCCATGATTTAATCAGAAAATATTATAGCTGTTGGACACGAACAATTTCAAGGAAGTAAGATTGAGAAAATTATAAAAGCATATCCATCCATTTTTATTTTCAAATTTATTGCATGTTTGATCTCTTATCTTGACTTAATGTCAATTTAACTAGTTTACAGCTGTGGATATAATCTCATTTACTGTTTACAAATATAGCCACAAGGTTATTTCCTCAGTATTCTATAATGCTTTAAAAAAGCGCAGTGAAAGGTGCACAGAGCTTCAGGGCTACTGACAAAAACATTTAAGGACAAAATTCCTGCTAGCTTTAATGGCTCTTATTTTCATGATAAATTTTCAAACCTGGAAAACTGAATGTACAACAGACAAACCCCTTTAATTTTCTATGCTATTTGTGTGTAGCTAACGCACTCCCACCCCAGGTTATGCCATCCGTCTTTTCTGCCAGCGTTTCCAGCCTCTCTCCACCTCATTCTGCCTCCCCACCCCTTGTTGTTCCTCCCCTCCTTTAAATCCCGACAGGCCCTTCTGCCTCACTCCAGGTGCCCTACTTGCTCCTTAGCAAGACCCAGAAGCACAGCTGAACCGCACTGCTTTGGGGCTCCAACTGGTCCCCTTTGAAGGTGACAGCTGTGGGAGGAGGAGTGAGAACGGCTGGATACGGATAACTTGGAGGCAGGTCCTGCGCATCTTAAACAAACGCTGTTTTGACTTTCACCTTGGGAACATCCAACCTTCTCTCCTTCTCCATCCTGCTGCAAGAGCTGTCACAGACGTCTCAGAAACGTGAGAGACTCATCCCGGGCCATCCCTTTGCCCTGATACAGCAGGTGGACAATCATGGAATCAAAGAATGGTTTGGGTTGGAAGGGACCTTAAAGATCATCCAGTCCCAACCCCCCTGCCGTGGGCAGGGACACCTCCCACCAGACCAGGCTGCTCAAAGCCCCATCCAGCCTGGCCTCGAACACCTCCAGGGATGGGACTACTTTTAACAGGAAACCATTTTCAGTTGAAACTGTAACAAAAGGGGAAAAAAGTAACCAGACGAAGTTGGGGTGGTGTAACAGGGGTGGGCTTTCTGGTTGCCCGAGTTCTCTTGCTTCCAGGCAGCTCAACAGGAGCGGTGCTGGGCACACAGACGCAGGGGATCTACCTACAACCACTGAGAGCTTCTCACAGCTTGCGAGAAGGAAGCTGAAGAGGAGGAACTCACTGGTTGTGCGCACGCACCCTTTTGTGGCCTCCGTGCAATTCCCTGCACGCTCTTCCTTTGCATTAGCGACCTAGGCCAGCGATCAGCAAGTGAATTTTCATCAAACCAAGGCACCGGTGGAAGGGAGAGCCCCAAGCGCGACTCAGCAGAAGGCCCCCGCTGGGATACGGATCCGCTCCCTTCTCCTTGCCTTCACATCCCTGCAAGCCAGAGACTGAAAAGCGCTGCCGTGCCGAGATCAATGCCAGCCTGGAGCAGCTGAGGCGGCTTCTTCAGCAGAAACCCAAGCAGCAGGTGAAGAACCGTTTCCAGAATCAGAACCTTGACCAGAGTCAAGGAAGGTTTGGGAAAAACCTCTTCTTTGGGAAAAAACCTCCTGCTCTCTGAAGTCAGAGGTTAGCGTCAGCCTTGGGACAAGCAAAGGGGAGACCTTCCCAATACACTTCCCATGCTTACTTTCTGGTTTGGGACCTCTAAAACTCTCTCCTAGGCTCTTGTCTCTGCTTCCCAGCCTGAACACAAGGTCCTCTCTAATTGAAGCTCTTTTCCATTTCCCTAGACTACCTGAGCCTTGTGGCACCTGGAGAAGGTGTGACGATCTCGGAGAGGAGTGGACAGCAGTGAGCAAGGCTCAAGCAGCCCAACTCACACCCCCACACACCACAGAGTGCAAGAGAGTGCAAGGGTCCCAGATCCACAAGCAAGGAAGCACCTAAGAGCACAGAGGCCAAATCTAGACAAAAGAATCTCTCTTTGAGAAAGAGGGACATCTGCTCAAGTGTCATTTCAGGTTGTAGAGAGTCACCTTTGCAACAGCTCATACCACTAACATCCCAGTTACCACACTTCCATCTGTTCTCTGTCAAGATTAGGAATTCCACGACCAAGCCGGAATGGATCCTCACATCTGAAAGGTCGAAGTTAATCCCCACCACCCCACCTCCCTATTCTCTTTCTCAGACACTGGCTCAAAAAACAGCCAGGACTCTGCCACCACTGTCTCGAAGCTGTAAGCACCTTTCTGAGCTCAGTGGGTTCTTCCCTGTATCAAAGTACCAGGTCCAACATCTTGCGCCAGCTCAAGACTACCACTGACATGAGGGCTGCTGCTGCTCCAGTTCCTTCTCTCAAAGTCTGGCAAACCCAAGATGACCTGTCCACCACCAAACCTCTCCCAAGCCCTGCTTTTTTATGTGTGGCTCCTCCTTTACCCTTGCTCTCTTCAGGGTCTGCCTTGACTATGACAACTCCAGAAGCTCAGTCCACTCCCAACAGGTCACTGCTTATTCCCCTCCAACACTCACTTCACTGTCTCAAATGAGGTCCCTCCCTTCACTCTCCCGGATGCTGGAGACCTCTCCAACTGCAACTGGATGTGGAGCCATCACCTGAAGAGCAGGACTTGAGGTTTGCTATGGGACAGACCAGCACAGGGAAGCAGTGACAGAGCCTGCCATCAGCTAAGGCTCTGCCCTCCACTGCCTTGAAGGGGGGAGCACGTGCAAACTCTGCCCTGAGCTTTCCGGGGTCGGATTCCGCATCTGGTTTTCCGGGCAGGACAATCAGTCCTGTGAGGTCTCTGTCTCTCTGTTAGTGCCCAGATGTATGTACAGCATGGGGATACAGAGCAAGATCCCGGCACGCCACTTGCAAGTGTTAAGTCATGCATCAATTTTCTGCCTTCTTCTCCAAATGAGTTGATGAAAAGTTTTACAAAGGAGTGCCTGCTAGAGCAGGAAACCGGCCCAAGAACCCGGAAGATCTTCCCTAGTCCTGTATTCCTAGCGCCTCTTGAGTTTCACCCAATACTGAAGAAGTTAAGAAAAGGTCATTCTTAACAACATCAGGCTCTGTTGCAGAGAAATAATGAGAAAATAATGGAAATATTCCCTGGCCGCGCAGGTACCCCAGAGGCTCAACTCAGGGCTGCACAGACGACCAGGCAGCAAGAAAGACCAACCAATATCCCTTGAGTGCACAGCAAAACTACAGTAATTAAAGGGCATTTTTGCAAACAGTGGGTTCTTGGGTCTTCTTTCACAATTTCTCTGTTGAGCATTATCTCACTTTGTAACTATATGGGAAAGCTTATAAGGGTATTTTCTATAAGAAAATAAAGCCTTTGAATTAAACACCAAGTTTCTCCTCAGCAATTTCCCAAGGATATGAAAGAGGTTACTTAATTCCACGGCAGGTACCATTAGGTTAGCTGAAGGTAAAGACTGATCCAACAACTCTTTACAGTTTGTTTCTTTATTCAGTAAACATCTAGTTACAAGTTTCACAAATTAAAAAAGTGGGGGAGCTGATTGAAGAGGGGTCGGGGGAGGGGGGCCCACAGGCTGATCCAGCTTTTGTTCTGCTCCTCCCTTCTCTAACGCACACATCCTTCTGCTTCTCCATAGCTGCACCAAGGAGCAGGAAGGGAATCGAAGCCTCTGTCCCGGTGAGGGGACCGACACGGGGTTCTAGCAGAATTCCCTCATATTTCTTTCACAGGGGACTAAACACAAACTTCAGAACCAGCCCAACCCAGCACAGAAAGAGCGGAAAGGATGGAAGAGGCAAGGTGGCAGCTCCTCATGCCCACCACTACTGGCAGAAAGAACAGAACCAAGGGAGAGCAGAAGGGGAATGGGCAATTAATGCCTTCCTCGCACATCAGTGAGATTCCCCACGCCCTACTGCAGCGCCCAAACGGGGCAAAAAAAGAGCAATGCAGAAGATTAGTTGCTTTGTTTCAATTCTTAAAGTGGGAGGGAGGTTAATACTAAATTTGAGGAAGGTCCAAGTGGTGCTTTGAAGGGGGTTCAGTTTCACTGTCTGTACCTGGGAGGAAGGGAAACGGAGAACATAAAAAGAGTAAGTGGTGACTAGAAGGCAGCACAGAAGACAGATAAAGACATGATGTCTAGACATTAAAAAAGGGAAAAAGTCCCTTTTCAAGCACTAGATCACATCCTAGTGAACCCTATTCAAAACACAGGAGAGCAGACACCAGCACTTAACTTATATTTCAAACTGGATTGACAGCAAATGGTCCCCAAGTTCTATACAATGACAGTATAAACACTCCACAGATTGTGATCCTACATCATTTCATACCATTTCAACCATCAGTTAAGGCTGACACCAAACGTTTTTTGCTGATGACAAAGCTAACTTAAACAGCTTCCCCATTCCCATTCAGAACACTATTTTCTCAAAATTCACATCTTCCCCGTTCTCTAGATTAAGTGGGAAAACCCATTTCCAACCAACACTTGAAAATAACGTAAGATAGAGGCAATGAAAAAATATAATCACATGGCTAAGGGGCAACCGCGCAGCGGAAGGTGAGGAGAAAAGGTTGTTGAAGACTTACAAGAGCGTGTAGGTAGATTTGGGGGTGGCCACGCTGCACCCCCCACAAGGTCTGCTCTGGTTTCACCAGTCATACCGACGGGACTGTCTGGAGGGAGAATCCTCAGGGCCCTGGATCGCAAGACGAGTCCCCTCAGCCCGACGGCCGCTGCTGCCTTCATGGCGTCGGTAATCCAGCGCCCGCTGCGGCCGGAAACGAGATGTCTCTCGCCTCCACTCATCGTCAAACGCGGCTGCATCACCTGTGTAAGGAAAGAACAAGCTCAGAGGGGGAGGAGGTGGGGAAGCGGGCCCCTGGGTTTGCCGGGAGGAGGACACGGGCAGTACTCACTTTCATCCATGTTGATGTAGTCCTGCCTCTCCTCCTGGTCACCCGTGCGATGGTTCCGGGATCGCTGCATGATGTGGGCCCGCTCCCTGATGTGGTGCCCAATCGACATCTGTTCCAAGCCGCTGTCGGAGTCCCTGACGGTCCGTCTAGTCTCACGGATCTGAGGGCAGATTCCCGTGTAGGATCAACATTTCCATCCATTCTCCCAGCCCCACCAGGCACTCTGATTCTTGCCTGCAGTATTTCAGTCATGTTGCACCGCCACCACTCCCAGGATGTCAGACGCAACATAATGAAGAGGGATAAATGGATTCCCCCCTGCCAGCACTTCCCATCCCCTCCCAGTGGCCTTCAGCGTCGTTCAGTGAGTCACGACGCACTCCTCAAACTACAACCGACTACAAAGCAGAAGTGCTGTGGGTGGCCAGTGCTGAGCCACCAAATGAATGAAGTCTATCCACCCACAGCAAAACCAGCAGCCTCGTGCTGGCAAGATGCACTGCAGCCCCCTCCTTACCCCGCCAGGCGCTGAACGCATCTCTGAGGTCTCCTGGTAGACTTTGGGTCCATCACCCAGGTTGGAATAGGAGATGACAGTTGAGGAGGTAAATGTCTGGCAGTTAGCACCACTTGTCATATGCTCCTGCAACAAGAAATGGGGAATGGTATAAAGAACGGGACGGAAGAAGAGATGGCAGTTAATTCTCTCTATACAACGAAGTAGGAAAAAATGACAATAGGAAGAATAGAATCTCCATGGGTCCATCTTTCTGGAGAATACATCTTCCTCGTAAATTAATTCTTGTTTCTTGCTAAGCAAGTCTACCTCCACACTTCCTTTCTCACCCATCTCTCGTCCCTGCACTCAAGAGGGTACACCTCAGTAACAAGCTCTCTATCACCAAATCCTGGTCACGAAGCAAGGCTTAAAGCCTCTGCCACCATGGCAGCTTGAGCACAAACCAGACCAAAGAAGCACAGTGAGATCAGAGACCCGAGAGGGCATGACAGCAGCACCCTCAGTACCCCCTTTGATACAGACTGGCTTATGGAGGGTTCTTACCATGTTTCCAATCATGTCGTTCATCATCCCAAACATATCTATAAAGCCACCGGCCTGATGAAAAGCAAAAGAGAACAAAAGCATGGTCAGTTTGGAAAGACAGTTTGTTGTTCTTCCCCCTCTCTATCTGCAAGAGACAAAAAACTGCTGCCGAAGAAGAAAAAACTTTTTATTTTCCCTTTCTTTCAGTAGAGCAGAAAACCCCCATGATTTGGGGTTGCTGTTCTCTCCATTCTCTCAGGTTGCACTGCCCTAGTGTTCTGGCTCTCTATATCTCTGGATACGACAAAGGTTGTTCTTTTAGTTTGGGTCTGATTCCCGATGCACTGAGGTTTGTGAGTCCACGCACTCAGCAAAGTGGAGAGAAGAAATCTCAGATATGCACTTACAGTGTTCTTAACTATAAGACAAGTCATCCTCAACGATGTTTTCAGCTCATCGCTGTCAGCTCTTAATTTAAACCACAGGGAAGTTTCCACTGATTGTACTCTTTCTAACATAATAACAAGTTTTCTTATTTTCCCTACAAACACCTGACTTTATAATCTTGTAAACCTAAAGGCTGCAGTAATACACTAGGCCAGCAGGTCTCACAGGTTAATTGTGCAATACGTAAACAAAATTACTATGTCAGTTTAAACTTGCTGATTTTTTTGTTTCCTCAAGTAGCCTCTTGTTCTCATTTTCAGCAGAGCAGTACTCACACGCAACGTTATTATCCTTTGAAGTCTATCTGTTTTATTCTTATTAATCCTCCTCTGAGCTACAGCAATTCAGGGACGCTGAGTCCCTTTCACTGAGGCAATCCTGCAGAGCAAGGCAGCTAAAGTTGCTGGATCTGGGATAACCTATTCCCACTGTATTATTTTAGTAGATGAGGGAGATCAGCACGCTGTTCCCACGTACACACAGTCATTCTCATTCCAGTCCTGTTCACCTGAAGTATTCTGTTGGCTTTTCCACCCGACACCATTGGCAAGGGAGGTTCAATAATCGTCTCTGCCTACCGATGGCTAAGTTGTCACAGCTCCTCCATTACTTCCAAACAGATCCACAGCTTCTTTTCAGACATATGAGGTTATTAAGAGCCTATCTGCTCTTCCTGGATATTAACTGTCCCAATTCCTGTGAAATATTGTGCTGTAACAGCTTTAGGGCTCTTGTCTCTCTTTGGAGAGCTGGGCAGAGAGGAACCTGATGAACTCCAATAAAGGCAAGTGTAGGGTGCTGCACCTGGGGAGAAATAACCCCCTGCACCAGTACAGGTTGGGGGCTGACTTGCTGGAGAGCACCTCTGAGGACAAAGACCTAGGAGTCCTGGTGGACAATAGGATGACCATGAGCCGGCAATGTGCCCTTGTGACCAAGAAGGCCAATGGCATCTTGGGGTGCATCAGGAAGAGTGTGACCAGCAGGTTGAGAGGGGTGATCCTCCCGCTCTGCTCTGCCCTGGTGAGGCCCCATCAGGAGTTCTGTGTCCAGTTCTGGGCCCACCCCAGTTCACGAAGGACAGGGAACTGCTGGAGAGGGTACAGCAGAGGGCTACAAAGATGATTAGGAGCCTGGAGCATCTCTCTTGCGAGGAGAGGCTGAGGGGCTTGGGTCCTTTTAGTCTAGAGAAGAGAAGGCTGAGGGGGGATCTGATCAATGCTTATAAATACTTAAAGGGTGGATGTCAAGAGGACGAGGCCAGTCTTTTTTCAGTGGTGCCCAGGGATAGGACAAGAGGAAATGGGCACAAACTTGAATATAAGAAGTCCCACCTAAACATAAGGAGGAATTTCTTCAAGGGTGGCAGAGCCCTGGAATAGGCTGCCCAGGGAGGTGGTGGAGTCTCCTTCTCTGGAGACATTCAAAACCCGCCTGGACAAGTTCCCGTGCAACCTGCTCTAGGTTGGACTAGATGATGACCAGAGGTCCCTTCCAACCCCATGTGATTCTGTGATCTCTGGGCAAGGTATGAATATAACCTCTCCGCCTAAACAGTGTTAGAATCCCTCCTCTAAAGCAACTCCCAAACCAGATTAAAACATCGCAGGGGAAACAAGGGAAAGGCCTGAAGTCATATAGCAACTCCACGAGAGAGGTTCAAGAGAAAATTGCTGCCTCCAGTTTCAGTTCAATACCCCCTCCTGTATTCTGATTACTATAAATCTAGAGCTCGTTCTGCTCTCTTCACATCTTCCCACCCTCCCTACCTGTTAGGACAGATAGGTGGTCTTGCTCACAGATGGCTACATTTTAGCACCAGTTGCACAGAGTGCTGATGAATCTCAGTATGAAGGTACTATTTAGAAAGCCTCTAATTTGACCCAGAAAAACAGAGAACTTACCATGCCGAGCATCCCAAAGGGTGAAACAGCTCCTGCCTGCCAGGACAACAGAAAAACAGAACAGAAAATGACCTTGCAAGAGCCAAACACTAGATTCTCCTCAGAACACCCTCGTTCTTCTCAGAAAAAGAATTGGGAACACTCAGGCCCAACAGACAATTCAAGAAAGTACCCCACAGACTCATGGCAGTTCAAACCATACCACTCCTCACAAACCAGACAGAACGTGATGCTCCTTAATTTCTCCCAGTTATATTGATTTATGGCCTCGAGAAATAACACGTATTTCTTCCCTTCCTCCCATTCAACTTATAACACAGTGGTGTTCAATTTATTAATGCACGTGGAGTAAAGAAAAGGACAAGAACGGCACCGTTTTAGAGATTAATTCTGTGCTCACCACCCACGTGAAGGCGAGGGACGTGCCCAACCCAGTGACGGTGGAAGACAGGAGCGAACAAGACAGTTTAAGAAATCCTACCCTGTACTCAGCCCCTCTTTTACCTGCATCCTACGGCCAGCCTGGCGAGCCCCAGGTGTGGTCCCATCGGTGATGCCAAGGAGGGGGCCGAACCCGAAACTTCCAGAAAGCATGCGGTTCATGTGCTGCCGGTGGATGGCAAAAGGGTCCCTTTCACAAAGGTTGAGAGAACAACGTTAAGGAAGGGATGACAGAAGACAAAGCCCCACATAATCCACCCATTCTGACTTTGAGTTTCTCTTATGTAACTGTACGTTCCTTTCCAAGCTGAAAATCCAGAATCCCAAGAACCCAGTGTTGCTTATGGTGATCCTTGGGGCTGGAAGGGACCTCTGGATCCCATCTTATTTCTTGTAATAGAAGGTATTACACCGCAGAACTCCTCTCAGGTACTAAATGATGTCTGTTCAGAAGTAGTTCAGAGTCCTGCTCCCACTAAAGTTTTACGGCTGAGCACGGCCAAGGCCATTCCAGAACCTCACTGCTCTAACAGATGAAAGCCACTTCTCAGATACGCAGTTCAGGTACCACCCTCACTTCATACTTATTTTCTCTTGTGCCATCAAAACCCTTTACGTTAACAGCTTTGCGAAACAATCAAACCCTTCTAGACAAGCAGTTCTTCATTCTGCAGGGAGGTGCACAAAGATCCTCCTGGCTGCAAAGAGAGGACTACACTTAATGGGACCAGAGAGCACGCGATCCTAGATAATTGCCCTCTCACCCCTGCACAGACACATGCACAAACTCAAAGGCAAGACTGAAACCTCCAGAATAGACTGTATGGCCCGACACCGTGACGTCCCTCCGCCCCAAGTAATCTCCATCTGCTATTTTCCTACAACATTATGTGCACACCTGTCAAGAGGTTGAGACCCCGTTCAGCTTGTGCAGATTTGAGAGGAAAGGGGAACAATAACTGGGCTCCCTAACTGGCTTTCCTTCCCTTCCTTCTTTTGCAGCCTTCACATTGAGGGCTGTACGCATTCACGCGTACTGGAAGAGCAAGGAGAGAAAAAGGAGAGTAAGGACAAACAGTCACAGAATATAGTGGCCACAGTTAAAAAAGCCTGGGAAATACCATAGGATTTCTCTACACAGTGTAGAGTCTGCACTTATCCCTCATGAGCGTGAATAACCCCAACAACACAGAATATTCCTGAGATGACAAAAGCACCTACTACCAACCAATACTTTTCTGTCTCTACTGGAAATGCTTCCCATAATAAAAGGTAGACTCATACCTGCCACATCAAGAGAACACAGTCATTCTGTGACTAACTAGGACATCACGGGCTCCTCTCCTGGTAGTTTGTTTAGAGACAAT
The DNA here is from genome assembly GCA_002844005.1 of Limosa lapponica baueri. Lineage (NCBI taxonomy): Eukaryota > Metazoa > Chordata > Aves > Charadriiformes > Scolopacidae > Limosa > Limosa lapponica. The sequence goes on from KZ506185.1 coordinate 204,306, forward strand.
AAGATTCTTGCTTGTAACTGATTTTATAAGCAAAAAACAAGCTTTCTTCTTCTACACAAATTAATTCCCCCAAATTTCTAGTAGTGCCATGCTTAACATAATCAAATTCTTACTGTATTACAGTCTATTCCTTATCTGCTTTGGCAAGGGCTACCAATTTAGTTTCACTGCCAAAATTTATCAATAGCATCCAATTTCTGGACTGAGGACAGAAACAAAAACATTCAGTAAAAGGAATCCCAGGAAGAGTTCTTGGGACATTTGTCAGATTTCAAGACTCGTATTTCAAAACTACTTGTTGTCTTCCCTTTACTTAGTTCCTTCCAACTTGACAACTGCTTTAGCAGCCTTCCCCAAGCTCCATTAACGATTTCCTGTGCAGAACAGCAACAAACACTGGATGGAACAGCAGATTTTATCTACCTGAACCGAAATCCGCCTTTGCATAAGGAAGAAAAAAATCCTTACGCAAAGAGAAAAATCAGGCATTCCGGCCCTCTCTTCCTCAGGCAGCTGCAATGCCTTTTGGCCTACTTTATTTAATGTCGCTTCCCTCCAAGCCCACGTTCTATTACAGGAATCGGACCAACGTGAACCAGGTTATTCCCTGCGCTGCCCCTTCTTGGTATTTTCCTCCAGACAGCGGCTGCGCTGCGGTACTTCCCCGCAGCCCACAAGGCCCTCTGCCCGCCCGGCCGGGGTAGGGCTCACCTGGTGTCCCCCCCAGGCCCCCAGGAGATGATCCGTGCCACCCCCCCGGAGGATGCCCAGCTGGACTCACATGGCAAACATGGGGTCCTCCGGCTCGCCATCCCTCATCAGCCGGAACATGCTTCCCTCGGTCGGGGGCGGCCTCTGCGGAGGGGTAGAGGAGGGGTGAGGACGGCAGAGGGCGGGGGAAGGGACGAGCAGCCGAACCGCCCCGCTCCTCCCGCATCGCCCCATCCCGGGGCGGGCGATGGCAGCGCTCCTCCCGCCGCGCCCTAGGCCGCGACCCTCCCCGCCCCGTCCTCCCCCCGGGCACCGGTCCCAGGCCCCGGCCCCGGCCCCTTCCCCTGCCTTGCCGGCTCGCCGGTGGGTGCCGAGCGGCGGGCGCTGCCCTTCCCCTCCAGCGGCAGCGGGACGCCGGCGGCCCGATCACGCCTCCGCTCCCATCGCGGCCCGGCACCGCGCTCGCCCCCGGCCGGCTCGACCCCCGCGCATGCGCACCCGGCCCCGGCCCGGCCGGAAGGGCTGCTCGGGAGAGCGCCCCCTGCCGACGGGCGCAGCGGGAAGGCCCCGGGGCCTGGAGGATGCAGAGGCCCCGGGCCTGAGGGGGTTCTAGGCCCTCGGCCTGTGCGGCGGCGCTGCCTGACCGCCTGGGAGGCCGGCGCGGGAGCGAGCTGCAGCTGGCGGCGAGTTGAAAACACGCCCGGGCACAAGGGGCCATTGTTCCTCGGGTGGCGGTGGGGGGGACGAGGAGGGCAGCCGGCGGGCCAGGCCAGCGCGGGAGGGATGAGGAGCCTCTGCCACGCTCGCTGGGCAGGGGACACCACGGAGGAGACGGCGTTGCCCTCTGCCTGCTCACAGCGATGGCGACCCCGGCGGCTGGTGGCCGCCAGGGCCTGCGGGCACACCTGGCCCGCAGCAGGGAGGGTGCTGGGCCAGGGCCGCCCGCCCAGCACTGACACCCAGGGGCACCCACAGGTCCGCGTGCCCGTGCCGAGGGCAGGGGTGGTGCACACACGCCAGGGCCCTGGCCAGCAGAAATCGGGGGGTACTGTACCACCCGGGTGCGGGCTGCCCGGGAACCGCAGCCGGAGCACAGGTACTGGGTGCCCACACCTACAGCTGTGACGGGGAACCTGCCCCGATCTGTGGGGGCGACAGGCTCTGTCACCATCCCTGGGGAGTGCTGGTTGCCTTTGGCTACTGCCGGCTCCACTGGGCTAGAAGGAAGAGAGCGGACTGACTCATTCCCGCTCGGGACGGGGGCACGCTTCCGTAGCGGTGTTTCTGTTGACGGTTGCATCCTGCCGGGCATGTGCGGGAGCCAGGCTAGAGCCCTGCCAGGAGACTGGAAATAGCAGGCTGCAAGATGTGGTTGAGAAATCAAACTCCTGGGCTGTGGCAGAAGCCACGTCCTTGGATTTTGGAGTCTGACAGGGGAAAAATGGCCCGGTAACGTGCGTTATGAGGTGGAATGCAGAGGACACTCGGCAATACTTCTTGACACGGCAGGTCTCAGAACTGCTTGGTGTCAAGAAAGAAGAGAAGACCTGTCGCTGGAGGCCCGTGTCTGTGCGTATGCAGAAGACTCTTAGATGCAAGTGCATTCTTCAGAGGCTGACACTGATATCCACAAGAGGAAAGCTGTGGACAGCCAGTGGTGGAGGATGGTGAGGTGAAGACAGGTCCTATGGGCAGGGCAGGGGCTAAGCAGTGACAGACCTCCTCCGGGAGGCCATTGGTAGGTGAGCTGCTGAAACACCCTCCTCTCACCAGCTCAGAGCTGATCTGTGAGCATCGCAGTTCATACAGAGACGCTGAGGCATCTCTCCTGCTTCTTTTGCAACCCTGAATCATCCTTCAGAGACCTCCAGTCTGGAACGCCGTTCCTGTTTGGTGTGTTTTCCTTTTGCTCTGAGGCTCTCCTGGTGTTTGATTAGAGTGTGTGGAGCTGACCTCGAGTGGCAGGATTCAAAGGCAGGTAAAGAGCATCTTGGGCAAGAATGTAAGCATCTCTTTTCTTTTTTTTTTCCTTTTTCTTTTTTTCCTCATTTCCCCAGATAAAATGACTTGCTGTCCCCACAGACACCAGTGATCCTCCTGCTCCTGGAATGTCCTAGAGATGGTAGGACTCCCTCAGTTTTTTCCAAGTATTAAGCCAGGCATTGCTGCCTTCCCAACACAGAGATAGGGAAGGAACAGAATGGAGTTTGGTACAAATACTGCTTTGCCGATCCTTTTTCTGACCCTAATGCTGCTCCTCTGCAAGGGGCCTGTCACCCAAAGGGCTGAGTTTACGAGACTGGGGGCTGAGGCTGTGAGTCTTACTGGGTATTTCTGTGGCCTTACAGGCAGTCCTTAACACTTGATGAAGCGATGGTACCAAAGGCTACCGTACCTGTGGTATTACCAGTTCAGCAAATCTTGAGGGAATCTAGCTTGCACAGCGTGGTGCTGGTGGTAAATGCTGGGTGAAACCCTGGAAGGAGGAATTGGAAATGCAAGCTTTGTCTGGAACACGGACAAGCCCACGTTTCTGAGGAATGCAGCAGCTGTGTTACTGCACTATTTGTAGGAGAGGTTTCTGTATAAGTACTCACCACGTTATGTCTAACGTGCACCAAGGGGATGGCCATTTGCTAGGTTAGAATAACGAAGCACGTGGGGGTGTGACTGAAAAGCAAGACTCCCATCTTGTTCCTGTCACATTCTCTTAATTAGGCTGCTTCTGTTTCCATCATGAATAAAAGCCATTAACTACGTCTCTCCATTTCCTTTATTTCTTTTTTTTTTTTTTTTTTTTTTCCAAGCTGCCCAGGTTGTGCTGGAGGCGGTGGAGGATGGGGGAAGGGGAAGAAGAAGGAGCTCAGCAGGCAGC
>KZ506185.1:213495-243419 GCA_002844005.1 Limosa lapponica baueri
GGGGAGAATAGGGCCGGAAACCGCCCCGATCCTACGGAGAAGGTTCTCTTTTTTTTAAATAAATAAATAAATAAATAAATAAAAACCCGACCCAAACCATTAAACTCTTCCGTACTTCTGGTTTCCCCTCACGCGCGTGGTCTAAAAGTGGCTCTGCCGCTTTTCTTCTGTCAGGGGAGGGCAGATTTAATGTGTTTTCCTCACCCGTTATTCCCCATCTCCTCTAAACCCTCTTTGTTTAAGCACCCCCCCACACACACACACTCACCCCATCCTCTATTTTTCTTGCCGCTGACCACCGGAACGTTTGGGTTTTTTTGTGTTTGTTTTTTTTTTTTTTTTTTAACTTGCGTATAGGAAATGAAAGAAAAGAAGGAAAAACTTGAGGAGAAAACGGTCCATAAAGAAAAGAAGAAGGAGATAGAGGTGAGGCCCTTGTGAGGGACGGGTTCAGAGGCCTTGGGGAGGGCTCTGTAAGGGGTGGTTGGCCTGGCGCGCTGCGGGCAATTAACACGAAAGGAATAGTGGAGATTAAGGAGGAGGACAGGCTAGCGAGGGAGAGGGGCAAATGAAGAGCGAGCTGCAGGATAATTGTGGAGAATGAGCCTTGAAGGACTTAGCATAGTCAGCATGGCCCAGTGAGTGGAAAAGAAAGATGAAAGAAGGGAGCGGAGCGAAGGGCAAATGGGAGTTAGGCGGCATGGGGGATGTGGTCCTGCGCTGACTGAAGTGTCCTGAGGTGCCTAAGGGAGTGTAAGTTGGAAGAAGGTGGGGGAGGAGGGGCAGCGAGGAAGCGCACAGATTGATGAAGGGGAGGAGGGACAGCGAGGAAGCGCACAGATTGATGAAGGGCAGAAGGGACCTGGAAGCAGATGTCCTACAAGCACAGGCTAAGAAGTCATTCGCCTTGTACCCGGAGAGGTGTTCTGATCGTTGGGGTGGGATGGCAGCAGCTTGTCGGATGTGAGCTTGTGGAAGTCAAGGAGGTTCGTGTTGGTGGGGAGGGACTGGAAGGATTGGTTTTGGAAAGAAGGCTGGTTTGGGAGGGTGTCACCCAGGATGCTGGGAACTGGATGGTGTCTGAGTAACAGTGCAGAGGTCACTCACTTGATGCATACTTGAGGCTGGAGTCTGAAGTGGCTGGAGCTGTGGAGATTGTTCTTGCACTTGCAGCGAAGAGCACATGGGAATGTCATCCTGACGCCAGTTTCTGCTCTGACCAATTTGTTTCACTCAGGATGAGGAGAATGGAGCTGAAGAGGATGAGGAAGAGAATCCTGATGATGTGGATGAAGAAGAAGGTGGCGATGAGGATGAAGGTAGGAATAATTGGTGTAGGGAGAATGGGAGGAATCAGGCTTTGGGGGGATAGGAGATCATGGAGGGAAATTCCTCCTCTGAGCCCTCTGGCTGTGAGATTACATCCCTTTAAATGCTTCTTCAATTAACCTGTGTTTTCCTCTCTTGCTTGTGCTTAGAGGGAGACGAGAATGGGCAAGAGCAGGATGGTCATGCAGAAAAACGATCTGCAGAGGAGGAAGAGGTGAGTGATGGTGCGAGAGTAATGGCAGTGAGAAGGGACGAGGTTACCTGCTACGTGCTGGCCAAATCCGGGTGGATGCCATTGCTGAGCATCTCAAATTGGCCTGGGCTTCTCCTTGCTGCTGCAGCAGCAGATGGGTAAACAAATCTGACGTGGCAAGGGGATAATAAACCCCTGTAGACTCCGTGTAGGACCCAGGTCCTTCCGCTAGCAGTCTCGGTGCTGAGTGTTGGAGAGTCAAGGTGCTTGGGATTGTGCTGGGCGATGACCCTTCAGACACCTGTAACTGCTGGGCTTCAGACCAGAAGACGGCTTTGTAAGGGCGGTTCACAGGGTCTGTCTGAAGTGACGTGAGCCCGGGCTCGTTGTACCTCCGGAAAGTAACAGCGGAGATATTCCTCCGTTTGGAGCCACCCATGTCTTAACCCTGACCGTCAACAGAACAGTGGTGATCCCTTAAAGAGGAATGGATTTAGGGCGGGCCAGACAGACATTTCCATATGGAGGAAAGAGCAGCACTAAGAATTTTGTGGGGAAATGGTGTGCCTTGGTGTGGTGACTGTAGGGTGGTAACTTTTTTTTTCTCCCCTCTCTGTGTCCTATGTAGGATGAAGTGGATCCAAAGAGACAGAAGACAGAGAACGGGTCTTCAGCTTGAGTCCTCCCCTCCCATCTCCTCTGTTCCGTCCATCTCTCCTCCTCCATTCCAGCCTGTGCTTGCACTGTCCGTTAGCCTCTGGCTTCACACAATCTCAGATGAGGAAAGATTAGAAATGCTCTCAAACAGGGAAGACAGCAGTTTCCTTCTCACCCGAAGACCTAGCCCATCCGTGACCTTCCCCAGCTGAAATTATTCCAGCCCCCAACCCCCCTATCCGTTCGGCTCTGACCCGCTTACAAATGATCCTCTTCCTTCAGGAATCTCATCGTTTCCGGGGGCCACGTATGTGACCTTGCCAGGCCCGTGTGCCAGGCTCCTCGCCCGCCTCCTCCTTCCCTTTTCACTTGCCTCTTTTTCTCCTTTTTTTTTTTTTTTTGTCACTAGTATGTCTGAGATCCTTGACAGCTTCTTTGCTCCCCAGACCTGCTGTCAGATCTCCTCCCTGAGTCCAGGAGGCTGCAGGCACAGATCTCATGGTGCGTTTTCCATTCCTGGGCCTCCTCTCGCCTGCTTTCCCGCTGAACCCTGAGAGACAAAGAAAAAGAATGTTACAAGCAAATAACGGTTCTATTAAACGACACAAGGAGACAGAATTTATTTTAAGCTTTTTTTTTTTTCCTAGTTTACATGACAGCAAGCTGGCCCTCGTGAATTTTTTCAGAAGATAAGGCTTGTTTTTATATACGAATTTCATCTGAACTGCGTATTTTTTTAATTTGGAGGCTTTTTTAAAACAAACCAAGAGAAAAAACGATTGGGGACCAAACTTTGATTTCCATTATTTTTCCCTTCAGATTTTCTTGTGACCATTTTTTGTAAATTAAAGGCAATACAGCCACGGCATTTTCTATGGCACAGACATCACGAGGATGATAGATATAAATATATATATTGTTTTCAACTAGCACTGTAAATAAAAGCGTTTAAAAATATTTCAAACGGCTTGTGTGGAGGGTCGTGTCTGTACCTCTTGGGTGATGTCCTGATCCGCTTGGTGGAAGATGGTTTGCGGAAAGACGGGGTGGCTGGGCCAGCAGCAGGCTGAGCGAGGAACCTGAAGGTGTTAATTACCCGTGTTAATTACCCATGTTAATTACTCGGGTGGCCCCTGCATGCTGGAGACCAGCGTGTGGGTCTCTGCCAGGTGGTGACAGGGCTGTGGTGAAGCTCTGGAAACCACCAGGGGACAGAGGCTTGGAGGGAGCCCGAGCTGGGGTTGAAGGACACGGCCGAGCGCTGCCCGGTGGCCTCCCGGCCCCGCTGGCTTCAGGCGTCACCCACCCGGTGTCGGTGGCAGCGACGGGGGACGTGTTTTAAGAGGCAAGAGCTTCAGCTCTTTGTCCCGCCAGCTGCCCGGGAGAGATCTGCCAGGCGTTTTGTCTCTTTATCTTTGCAGACCTTCAGAGCTGCTGTTACTACTCTTCCTTCCTTTTTAAACCGGGGCTCTGGCAGTCGCGCGGCGAGGCGCCGAGGGCGGGAGCTGTAAATGATACCAGCTTTTGTCTGAGCATCCGTGGCTTCGTGCTCGTCCGACGGCGGCAGCAGATCAGCAGATACTGGACGTGCGTAGAGTTGCTGGTCTCCAGAGGGGCCAAGTGTCGACCATCGTTTTTCCCCGAACGTCCCGTGTGTGGCTGTGGGACTGGCCCCAGGGTGCAGAGGGACGCCAAAGCGTGGTGCAAGTGGGACAGCTGCCACCAAGCCCCTCCCCACCCGCAAAGGTCTTTGGGGGCCTGTGCCGGCCTGGTGGGATCTCACTGCACTGCTCCCTCACCTCCGACTTGGTGGTGGAACCTCAGCTGGGTCTGGGTGCATCTCAGCCCAGAGGCCACCACAGCCCTGGTGCTCCTGCCCCAGTCCCATCCCACCTTCCCAGCTCAGTGTCAGGGTGGGGATTTGGGCCCTTCTCCTCCAGCAGGGGTGGGCCTGTAGCATCCCCATCTCCAGCTGGAATCAAGTGCTGGGCCCTGCGTCCTGTCTCTCTCTGCTGCCCTGGGTCGCCCTCAGCCACGTTTGCTGCAGCCCCATCCCACCCCACAGACCTCCCTTGGTGGATACTTTCACACTGGAGCAAGTCCTCAGGACTCTACCAAACTCTCTGCTGGCCGGTTGCCTTTTGCTGTTTGGTACTGAAGATAAATTGTTAGCGGACGATACAATCCCTGCAGAGGCTGATGATGGTTTTCACGCTTCCTCCCCACCACTGCGGCAGTGCCTGACTACGAGTAGGGAAGAATGCACCCGCCAGTGAGAAGTTGTGGAGAGAGAACTCCACCTCTGCTTTCTGTGTGGATCCAACACCAGTACCTGTGGCTCTATCCAGCTGGTCATCCAGAGGGAAGTGAGGCAGCACCCAATTGTTGGGCCAGCACGAGCCATGTGAGCAGCCATCCCCCATGTCCCCTGAGGGAAGCACTGCAGGACAGAGGGAAGTGACAAAGGGCTCCCGGCCATGTTCCCCGTGTCTCTATGGACCCCTTGACTCCACAGCTTCTACAAGTTCTTCCATCATATTCAGTTTTATTGAACACCTTTTTCATCACCTGTGGATAGTTAGAAGATAGAGCTATAGTTATGCAAATAGAAGAATATCTACTTTGGCATTTTTTTATCTCAGTGATCTGTGGGACATCATCGCTGACTTGAAGTGAGGGCTACAGACAACGTAATGGAAAATTGCACAGTTTCTTCCTTTTCCTTAGACCTGCAAAGATCCATGCTGTACCCGGTGGCATTTTAGCCGACAAGGCGACCACCGCAAGAATTTGCACGGATTTCCAGAAAAAGTTGAGGATACATGGTTCTGCACTGCACTTTATCTCAGTCCTGCCCGTGTGCTTGATTGGCATCCAAACTTCAAGATCCTTCTCATCATTCTGTCAAATTCTTCTTCCACAGTGAGATCAACGGTGTGGTGCTGGTGTCATCAAGGTAAGAACAAAGCCTGTCTCCGTCAGTGACTCCTCAGAAGTAATGATACCAATCAGGGGCCGTATTCACCTCCTGGGCTCTGTGCTAATGCTCCACTCATCTAATTTAATTCCTGTGACCACCTGTTAACCTCATCAGCTGGGGGCAGAGCTCCCTCAAGGCTCTCAGTTTTGCCAAAATTGACACTAAGAGTCAATGCGTGCTGGGATTAAACTGCAGGAGACTGTCTGCACAGAAGCGTGTATTGGCTGAACCTAACTGTCTTTTGATTAAGTCTTACCGCTGGGTCAGGTGTGATCATAGACCAGACCTTGGTTTTCAATAAGCCCGCAACAAAGTCCTCAGTGGTTTCACCCGAGAGAGGTTTTGGTGTCAGGAGACCTTTCCTAAGGAGCTTGCTTGCTCCCATCACAGTGTGGTTAGAGCTGTCAAGGAGGTGTCTGGTGCTCATGGCCCCTTCCTTGCTTCCGATGGCACCTGCTCCAAGTTTCTAGCAGCTCTGGTCCTGCCAACAGAGCGGCACCGGAGACTTCCTTCTTTCTCATCCTCCTCCGGGGCTGCTTGCTTTGAGAGGGTTGTGGAGGTGGCACAGTCATGCTCTCTCGCAGGCTCTGTTAGCCTTCCCTCTAGACTGACAATTTCTGCTTCCGAGGGCCCTTTTGTGTGGTTTAGAAAAGCAAACGCAGACGCCAGTGCAGAGAACAGGTAGAGCCTCCTTCCAGGTCTTAGCTGGGTCCCTCTCCTACCTCAGACAAGCCAGTGACCCCTGGCTCCCCGGCAGGGATCACCGGACGGTTGGGACCCGGACCCACCGGCAGGCACAGTCCCCTGAAGAGGACAGCTCTGGCTGCGGTGGTGGGTGGCAGATGACAGGGATGAGAGGAGGCAGCTGAACTCCGTCTTAATGGAATAAAACCAGTTAATGCTTCTGGTTAAGTAGAGCAACCTGAGCTAGCTTTGGAGGCAGCTCTGCCGTAACCAAGGGGGTTGGGGCTAGAGATCTCCAGAGGTCCCCTTCCACCTACATCTTTCTGCAATATATGAACAAAGAGAGGACTGCTGTGGAAAGTCTGAGCTGAGTCTGAAGATATTTTGAAGCGCTGAGCCCAGAAACGAATGCTCTTTGCATTTTATTACTTCTCATTTCCCCCTTAGGCAAATGATCCTCTCCGCCCAGCCTCCTTGGTCTTTCACACCAGTTTAAAGCCCATAAATGAAACGAGACCAGCGTAATCAAAACCATCGCACGGGCAGAACCGTGAACCCTCCTTCAGACCTGGAAAAAGTGAGCCCTCCAGCCACTGCTGGTCCGGGAGGAAACCCCTTCTTGCTTCAGGAAAGTCCATGATCACAAGTACTCAAACCTGTGGTGCTAACTTAAAAAATTAATGAAGACTAATTACTTCTCTCCCCCACATCTTCCTCGGGGATCTGGGGCTTCTTTAGGCTCTCTGGTTAGGAGACACATTGCTCAGCCGCTTCCCATATGCCATATGGGAAACTGAAACAACTTGCCTTCCCAGATCCTTAAGAAGCCCGTGTACTTTTCCCTCCCACCTCTCTCCCTTATTTCAAGAGCGGAGTCAAAGGCAGACGCGCTCATGGCTGATCCAGTCTGTGTGTTTTCTCAGGCAAGAAGTCTGTGTTTACATGTGTGGGCTCAGGCTGGGGACATATGGCAGATGGACAGGACTGGGGCGCTGGTATTATCAGTGGATGAGTTTGGGTTTTGTTTCCTGGTGAGCTCTTTATGGCTCAAGCAAAACACGGACATTCACAGGGGTGAGAAGAGACCTAAGGTGTAAGTATTCAAGGGTCTCAGCCACACAAGATGGCTTATGGACCAAGCAGGTGCCATCAGATACAGCTTCACTCTTGTGGGAGGCATTTTCTATCAGACATAGAAGAGTGTGGTTTCCCATCTCAAGCTGTTCAGGAAGCCTGACTCCCAGCTGGAAGTATCTGTGCACAACAGTAGTTCCTTAGCTGAGCCTCAGAGAACCGGGACATCAGAGCAGATAAGCTTCACCTTGTCAGGTGTACCCGAGCAGGCAGGCTATGGTAGGTGACCAGGTGACTTGCTGCAAATCACCCATTAAAGGGGACAGAAGAGCAGGTGACCCTTGTATATGCTGTGAGTGATATCTAGCTGATGCTACTTGTCGTTGGGAGGCTGTAGCAGCCTCATGTTCTACAGATCTCCAGTGTTTTTTATGATGACTTTTATCGTCCCATTCTCTACCATGTACTTTGTCTCAAAAAGCCCAGTAGAACATTTCCAATCTCCTGGTGGGGTTCAAGATGCTTTGTTTTCAATTTAGGCGCTTAATCCATGAAGTGGTGTCCTGATGTCAGCAGTGTGTTTGGCCATGTGTCCTGCAATGAAGAATCTTGTCCCTAAGTCTGAAACGTTACTGGAGCTTCATGCATCCAAGATGAAACATCCTAAAACCAGTAAAGGCTGTAAGAAGTTGCAAAAATAGTCAGCTTCCAGAGCTCTGTGACTACATACATATGCCAATACTTCTCTGGCAGCACAGGAAGAGTCACGTCTTGGACTTGGCTGCATAATTTGTAATGAAGATTTTCAAAGACCCTTACCTGAAGCATCCTTCAGCAGCTTTTCTGTTGTTGCACACCCAAATGACTTCACAAAAAGGTCTTTGCTGGACAGCATTCCACAGCATGAACTCAGGTAGCGCTCAGCTAGCCCTCGGAAATCCCACCTGAGAACTTCCAGCCGGTTGCTGTTTTCTTATGTGAAGGACAGTTTCTTAAATGGTACTTCTAAATTTTTTCCCATGTCAGATCCAGTCTTGAAAACAGCGGAGGCTGTCAGATAGGGCTCCAACAAACCTTCCAGCATAGCAGCATGGTAGATACGGACCCAGATTTGAGCTAGGAATTTGCCGGTTCTTCACAAGGTAAATTTCACAGAAGATTCAGTAGAGAAGTCTGGAAAAGCCAACATTGTAATTCAAATGAGTCATGAAGTTTTGCTCATAACTGAAGAAAATACAGACTGCTTCAGGGTCTGTGAATCCCTTTTCCTAGCTGTAGGAATAAAAATTCGTGTAGAGCACTGCTAACAGTCTGCTGTGTTGACTGTAGTTTCTTGTTGGGAGAGGACCCTGTTCCACCTCAGTTTCTCTGTTTTAAAGTGTTTCCAGATCAGATTTCTACAGGTGTTCCCAGTATTCCTTTTGCTTTTACTTCCCAGGATGGAAAGCCTACAGATAGCTGATGGGATCATAGACTGCAGACAAGAAGGAAGACTGCTGCCATGGAATTGGGATACAGTGGTGACACCTGTGGCGTCCCAATTACTATACTGTAGAACGTCTCAGCTCCGTACGTGCTCTCATCATTGAACACTCCAAGGAGACCTCCAAGAAACCCAGTCCTCCTGCATAATTTGGGACACAAAGGCTAAGCCCCAATCTCTTCTTTCAAGACCTCTGCTTCTTCTGAAAAAGGTCACCACTCTGGGAGAACAGGCAGTACAACCAAATGTGCCTCAAACTGATACCTCTTTCAGCTTGGAGGGTGCACCGTCTATTGCTTTTCTTGACCCTCTTGAATGGATTTTTTAGGGAGAGAGGAATCGCTGGAGTCCTTTAAGAATAGGTCTACAGCTTTCCTATTTAAAGGGCCCCCTGGTGGCACCAAACTTGACATGCCTGTAAACACTTGACAAAGATTGTGTGCAGCCCTCATCCGAGTTTCTACATACCCAAAATGCCTGGCACAGAGCATGCTGTGAGCTGTTTCTTAGAGTGGAGGAACCAGGAATGGCTCTCATCACACCGCCGGTGTTACCAAAGGCCTAACTCAAACCTGGAGACACGAGAAGTACCTGCGTGGTCAGTCAGCATCAGATTTGCCTTGGGCTGGGTGTCCACAGGGTGATTTGAACGCACACAGATTGCTCTCTGGCTTCCAGGAGAAACGGTCCTTTGCCTCCAGAGTCCAAGGCAGGTCCAGGAGTCTCCAGGCAACCATAGTAACTGCTACAAATGTCTTAAAATCTGTCAGCGCTGCACTGTCAACTAGGTTTAGGACACTGCTTGGGTAGTCCACTTCTCCCAGAGCCATTTACAGACATCAGCCAGCCATTCAGAATGTAATTCTATGTGACAGCAATGGCATTTTAAAGGTTTTTCCATCCTTTCCGCTCCTCAGCATAGTTTGTCCTCCACTCAGTCGCTGCCTGTAGGAACCTGCCACGGAAGTCGTTGGAGTTATTCCCTATCCTAATTACGCACTCACCTTTTCTTCTCCTCCTCCTTTCAAACCTCGTGTTTACATTGCTCTGGCTTACAGCCCCACGAAGGGCCCCCTGACGCCCCATGAAGGGCCAGATTATCAGAAACCGTGCAGGGGGGGTGTGAGTCATTCCCAGTGGCACTGAGACGGGAAGGAAAACTGGGAAGGGAGTCTCTTGGATCAGTTTCCCCACGAGAGCACCTGTAAGGTGGAATCCCACTCTCAGGCACCTGGGAAGGTTTCCAGGTCATCTTCTGATCCTTCAATGGGCATGCCCCTTCACTTTGAGGAGCTCTCTTTTTTTTTTTTATCCACCTCAAACGTTTGTTTTTCACCGACCAGGGCAGGAAATCCTCTCAGTGTCTTTTTTAGTTGTTGTTTTGGTTTTGGTGGGTTTTTTTTTTGTTTGTTTGTTTTGTTGTTTTTTCTTTTGAATAACTACTCTTGGGCCAGTATTTTGGCTGTAGCCTCCTTTTCCATTATTAAGGCTTCTGAACTTTACCTTGGCTCATGACTGGACCATTTTGTCCGTATTTCCTCCTCTACACAAGCTGAACTGGTCTCACAGTTCAGACAGGGGGCATACAGAACCCTTGAGGTTACCAGTCTTTCAGAGTGACTTTTATTTTGACTTAATGAGCAACAGACAGAAGAAAATGATAGTAATTAAAAAGAAAAAAAAAGGCACGAAAAGAAGAGAAACCCCTGTATCTCCTTCAAGTCTGGAACAAGTGAGCCCTCTGACCACCTGTAGGTAGGGAAAAAACAGCAGGTCCCTGCTAAACTCAGGGGAAAGTCCCCACACCCACATGCCGCCACCACCTCAGTTCCTTTGAGTCCAGGAGCCTTTTCCTTCCTTTTCCCTGTGGGGTTATGTGCCTCAGCTCAGCAGTCATGCTCCTCTGCTGTTCCCCAGCCCTGTGCTGGAGTTTTCTTGCAGAGCAAGTCTAGCTGGCATTTTTCCCGAGTCTCAAAAGGGGCCCCCATACACTCTTAGGGCAGCCCTCCAGTCAGGGCTGTGAGTAAGGGAAACGCCTGGGGAAATATGAATAGGTAGTGTTTTATTCTCGTGACGGTGATCAGCTGGCTTGGCTTCCTCATTCCTGCAGAGCACCCCACATCCCAGGGCAGGGCAAGAGCATGCCATCCATCATTTTTCACGTCAACAGCCTGCAGGTGGTGAAGGGGCCACCACCAGAGTTCTTCCCATGTCAGAGCCTTGCTGTGAAAAACACGGACCTCATTTCCAGCCAGGTTTTGGTTTTAATTTTGAGCCAGTGGTCATCCTTGTGCTCCTCTGCTGGGGTGGAGCACCTGCCCCTACTTCACATCTTCTCCTCATGGGGAGAAAATATCAAAGACAGATTGTGAATGTAGGAGCGTAAAAATGGTTGTACCAATGGTCCCTCTAGCCTAGTCCTCTGCTGTGGCTCATACGATATCCCTAAGGAAAGGCACTGAGAGACACAGCATCCTGTAAACAAGAGCTAAGGGTATCCCAAGCTGGCAGGCATACCCAGGCCATCAAATTCAAAAGCCAGTGAGGAACTGATCCTCTACAAATTACCTAATTTATACTCCTGGTCTCCACAACATCCTCTAACAATAATTCTACTGTCTTCATGACACATAAAATTAATTCCCTTTCATTTGCAGTAAAATTGTTGCCTGAGCTCACCACTGTTTCCTTCGGATTAGGTAAAATATATCAAACACCTCAAGTTCTGTACATTCAAAAGCAAGATCTCCAGGCCCCAAGTCAGCTTTTTTTTTGTAGTGCTCTTCTAAATCCTTTTCCATTTTTCCACATCCTTTTTTGAATCATGGACACGTTCCAGTAACTTGTGCTGTAAACAGAGGTAACACAATCTGCTCGCTCTTTGAGATCCCATTTTATACAGCATGCTATCATGTATCTCGCTCCCTGGAGTCTTTTCTTCTCAGGATACTGTATTCTGTTCTGGAAGTGCGATCCACATACTTTGTTCCTCAACATGTAACCTTCTGTTTTAATTCCAAGTGTGATTTTACCAGGGGTCTTGGAAGGCAGTTGCTTCCTGTTAACCTTGCCAAATATGAAGTGTGCACCATGCCAGGAGAGACAGTCACACCTGCAGAGCTGTGAAGCCCTCCTAACCACATTTTGGCAGCGTTAAGACGGCCATGGACATCAGAAAGCAGTTGGATGTTGAGCAAATCATGTGGCAGCCTAGTGCTGGAAGCTTCACAGAGTCTGGATTTCTAGGGCGCTTTCATCTCATCAGCAAAGGGTCTGAAGTACTTACACAGGACACAAAAGCATTAGGCGCTTTATCTTCTACTCTCGCGCACGCTGTACAGCTAAAGAGGGTCCTTTGGTCTTTTGTGGCTTTCTGAGAAAAACCTGGCAGAGAAGCCTGTTACAGCAGAGAAACCGTTGCTCTGCATGGCCTGCTTACCTCCTCGAGAATGGGACCTGACACCTGCAAACAGAAACTCCTTAGAACTAGGAAAAATGATAAATGGTATTAAACAAAAAAAAAAAAAAATCATGCTTAAACTCGTGTTTTCCCCATGTGGTCTTAATTGCACCCTAGTAACCAACTCCTGGTGCAACTTCCTAATATTTGGTTTGTTGTCTCTCCATCTTGGGAATCCAGATCTCTCCCAGCCCTCATCGTGACACAGGAGGTCCAAACCCTCTTGGGAATTTTAAAGTCCCTTTACACAGAAGTACAGTTCCATCTCTTTGGTCCCAGCCTCCTTCAAGGGTAGATAAGAGTCAGTCCTTGCGCCAACGAAGCCTGTTGTATGTGCCATAATGACAGCCAGTCACCTTCCAGCGTGGTGAGAACCAGCGGGGTCACTTTGCAGTGCTGAAGGCTAGCCAAAGCACAAGAAAAGGCACAAGACGGAGAGCACAGGTTGCAACAAATGAACTTCCTACGGGACACAAGGAAAAAGCCTCTTCTGTGAGCATATTTCAGCAGTGGAACAGGTTTTTGGAGAGGCTGGAGAGTCTCCACGGTTGGAGGTGTTCAGGATTTGCCTGGGCCAGGCCTTGAGCAAATCCTTGAGGATTTGCCTGGGCCAGTCTAGTTTGAGAGCCGCCCTGCTGGGAGCAGAGGGACCCCAGAGGTCCTTTCCCGCATGAATCTTCCTGTGATGCTGTGACTAGCAAGGGGGTTTATTTGATTTTGTGGGGTTCTTTGTTAGTGGGGCAGTAGAAGCTATCTTACAAAATGGTGCAGGCTGCCACCTGCCATGAGGTGCCAAATGGAGAAGAAATAGAAAAAACAGCTCAGCTGCCACCACACTCTGAATTTCGGTCTGTCATACAATCACGTTAATCCGGCATAAATGCGTAGTGTTGCAGAAAGGGGCAGTCCCATCTTCCCTTTCATCTCTCCTGCTGCCTCTCTTTCGTCAACACTGATGTGCACCAGAGAATTGATCCAGCTGAAAAGTAAACTATAAAGAAACAAATCCCTTTTGATTTACAATGAGCCCTTTCAGTTCAAAAATGCGCCATCTCCCTCCCTAGCAATTTTCGTTCAAAGCAAAGTGGTTGGGGATCACCAAATCAGAGACTTTATTCTCTTCAGGAGTATTCTGGAGGACTGCTGTCACATTTCTTGCCATGCCATCGTCCACATGAACCTTCCCAGGGATTGTGTTCTTCGGCAAATGATTTCTCACAGCATCACATGCGTCTTTAGTTACCCTCAACTTCGCGTCTACCTTTCCCACTAAGAAGGAAATAACATATTCTTTATTAGTAAGTATTTGCCCGTAGCCTCCAGAGCGCCAGCATGCCAATAAGCTACAGGCTTACGTTCTCCTGCCATGACGCACTGTGAAAACACAGCACATGGACCAGATCTGCTTCTTCACAGCTCCTCAGGACGCATGCGACTGAGCCTAGAGCCAGACCCCTTTGTGCCCTGTGCAGTGCTCAGCCCCCAGCACCTGAAACGTGCCCAAGGTGCCGCTACCGTGTCAGCAAGACCCACGCTGCTGCCAAGAGTAAGACAGAGAGAGGATTCGAGCCCCGTGAACAGAAGGCACATCCTTCTGTGGCAGTTTTTGAGGGGTATTTGCTGTATTGTCAGTTGAGAGTAACAGCAGCAACAGGGATCTGAGCCCGGCATATGTGGATCAGCCTACCTTTCTCTTGGCACCAAGGAGACCATTGATGTTTCCCCCAGATCAGGTCCTGGGAGGTCTCACACCTCCAGACACAACCCACATTAGCTCTGGAGATCCCCCAGGCCAAAACAGCCCTCAGGAAAGGCAATCATACAGTCTCCCTGCAAAACCGGCAAGAGACTGGCAAACCAAAGAAGCCACATCTAAGAGAGGGCTTGCATGTAATCCACTGGGGGAATCTGGGTGCCTTGGTTTCACTACATGTCCAGCATCATCCACCAAGCCTGTTCCAGCACCACTCTAACCACCAATCTTGGTGCTGACAGTTGTTTCAGAGGTCTTGTTTGCTGGCCATTTCTTCCAGTCCTCACCCCCTTTCTGGACTACCCCGACGTCCAGCAGTTTTCTATCATCCAGCTCCACTGTTGGCACTGGAGCTTCCAGCCCTCCGGGGCCCAGGGACCCTGCAGATGTTGAGACCTTCTCTCTCTCACTACCCCTGGGAGAACAGACCATATTTTGGGAGTCCCACTCTCAGACCAAGGCTCAGCTCCGGTCAGAGCACTCCTCAGCCCCTTTCAGCCCATATCCGAGTCAGGGGAATCTTGTAGGACCGTTCGGCTACTGCTCCAGTCACTCAGCGATACGCGGCACATGGGGTCAGTGCCTGACTCCTCCACCTCAGTTTCAGGCCACTGTAACTGAGAGCTTTCTCCTCGCAGCTGGCATGCTTCTCCCACCACTGGGCTGGGGACCTGCACACCTCTTTGTTCTTGAGAAAACTCACCGCAGCCCTGGGACGTTTGGGAGGCTATCACATATTTTTCCATTGAATTAAAAGCGTGGCGTGAACGCTGCAGTGAGAAGTGAGTCAAATTGTAACCCAGTTTGCTGCATGGCTTTTTGTAGTTGATTCACCTCGCCCTCTCTGTTGCGAAACACAGAGGCTGTGGCATCAAAGACATCTGGCAGCATCAAAGACCCTGCTTAACTAGATATTGGCCAAGGTGCCGACATCCAGCACCGTCTCCACAGGTAGTTGTGGATGTCCAAAGAAGATCCTGAAGTATCCCATCTCTTCCACAGGAAGGATCTTGGAGGCCTTCTGGAAGAGTACAGTTACACACTGCACTCTGCAGCTAATGCTGGCCAGATACAAGATGCTCTCTGCCAAATATGCCCATGAATGCTGCAGATTCTCTTCAGCGATTAAATCACCATGGGGTTTTTTTTTAGCAGAAATGCAGCCCACAGCTTCACTCAGTGCCCTCCAATGTTGTTCCTGACTTTCTGATTCAGGCTTCTCTGGGATATTCAGCTTCTGAGGATTGTCACACAAAGGTTGCTCACCTTTTAGCATTGTAAAGAAAGAGGCTGCAGATTTGTCCAAAGACTCCACAAAGCTATGCTTTCCTAAAGGTGTTCCCTGGGACTCTGGGAAGCAGGCCACCGCTAGATTCTCCTCAGCTCCACATCAGAGAGCTGTGGTGACCCAGGCACTGCCCATTCAGCAAATGCACTAAAAAGGACCTTTTCAGAAGTAAAGAGCCTCCCAATAAATGTCAGGCAGCCAGCCACTCTTCCTCCTCTTAGCACTTCTGCAGAGGCACATTTTGGCTTTGCCAACATCTACTGGGAGATGTGAACTTTCTCTTTTTTAAATCCTCTTCTCCTCAGCCCTTTTTGGGACCTGTCACCTCAGATAAACTGATCCCTCCTCCAAGACCACTCTCTGATGCGCAGGGTACCCTGGCCCTGGGGAGACAACATGCTGCTTCCAGGCATTGCAGAGGGACAGAAGGCTGGAGCAACCGCTTCCTCCCACGAGAAAGGAAGCACATTTGGTACCCACCCTGGACTTAGAGAAGCTGAGCAATTTCATACGGATCTCAGGGACAGTGCCTTGGTAGAAATCATCATGACCCTTTGTGGGGGAAGACTAGTTTGCTTCCCTCTACCTCAGGGGTGCCTATTTCGACGCATTTCCACAGCGTGCATCTCACACGAAGCCTGCTAAGCTGTGAGCACCGGCTCTTTCTGGTTCAGGGCTCTGCTGCTTGGCCCCTCCACAGGCACAAGGTGTTGACTCAGGAACCATTGTGTCTGTCCCGAGCACCTGGAGAAGGGCAGCTCCATTACTTACCCCTTGGAGCTGAGTTTAGCCCTCTTTCAGCTCCCTGAGCTTCCCGGTCGGTGCCAGAAGTCTCGGTTAATCCCAGACTCAGCCCTGGGAACCCCATTGCCGGTCCAGGTGCCTGTTGAGTACCAACCTGCCCGGCAGCTACATCCCCTGCCAGACCTTTCCTTCTGTCTCCCCAGGCGTGGCTGCTTTCTGTCTACAGTCCCTTGCCACAAAGTTATTAGTTATCTCTTATTAGTAACTAACTTCTTTTTTGCTGGTTATGTTTGCTTTAGCTCTGGGCAAACAGCAATCGGGAGGTTTTAAACGAGGTCCTTTTGGTGAGCGCCCTATCCCAGGAACGCCCAGGCCAGCCGATCTCAAGCTGCCCCAGCTGATAACCCAGTCTTCCAGTCACAGTGCGATTTCTTGGGTCAGTCAAAGGTCTGCAAACAAATTATAGGGCACCTCAAAAAGTAAGCACGAAGCAGAAGATGACGATCAGCCGCAGACTTGATGCTTGCAAGGACCAGAACGTGAAAGTGGAATCACTCAGAGAAAAACATGGTATCACAGAAATCTGGAAACGCAACGGAAATTTCCTTCAGCAAGACTAACTCAATGACGCTGCAGAATACTGTTTTCTATTCCTATTTTTCTTGGTAAGTGTAGTTTGCACCCGTTAAGACATGCCAAGAGAGACAAGAAAAGCAATGTGTTAAGGTTGTGCACAAGGTGACTGCTGTGGGTAAGTCTGGAACCTGGCTGAAGCTCATTAATGCCTAACACGGACAAGGGAGTATTTTGTGAGCTGGGCTTCTTCTATACCTGGTCCTGGGCTGGTCCCGTGGCAGCCTGCCCCTTGGTGCCCATGGCTCTGCCAGAGTCCCAGACGTTCCCCTCAGCCCAGGGGACTCACGCAGGCAGTTCTGAGAAGGTGCCCCCGCGCTGATCTTGCTACGGTCACTGTTATTTCTGCAGCGGGGTCCTGTTCTGGGAGATGACGAAAATGACATTCGAGGGAGTCAGCATTTAAAATGGGTCGTTAGAGAGAAACGTCACAGGTGTCTTTGCTAAAGATAGCCTGGTGCTGAGTAAAACAGTGCCTCCAAAACCTTCGTTTCACAACGTGCTCACTCAGCATAATAACTAACCCCTCGGCCCCAAACGCCCCCCGGTGCCAGACAGCTCCTGCCACTTTCCTGGGCTCTCCATCGGTCCCTCCCTCCCGCCTCTCAGGAGGCGGCAGCAGGATGGGAACGTGTCTCTCTCCTTCGCCGGTTCTTAGCAGAAAGCAACATTTCCTAGAGCACAGACTCAGTTACGGGTGGTTTGGGGGACTAGAGGGGAATGGTGCCAGGGCGCTGAGGCTAAGAGTGGAGAGTGGTTTGGGGTGGAGGAGGAGAGCAGTGAGCTCGGTGTGTCCTCCTGGCAAAGCCAGGGGAGGGGGAGCGGATGGTACCGGGCTGCGGAGCTCGAAGTGTCTCCCCCACCACGGTTCCATCTCCCTTCTCTCTCTCTCTCGTGTTCACCCACACACTCACACCATTCTCGCACTGCTGATTCAGGGGAAAGAGAGAGGTTGATGCTTTCTGCTTGGACTGGGCACCACAAACTGTTTTTCTTCAACAGTAGGAAAAAACACCTCCCGCCAACGGTGACAAGTTCTCCCCCATCTTCTCTCCTCTCTTCCTCTCTCATGCGATCCCATGGGCTGCGTAACACAGAGGACACGAAGGATGGCTACAAAGCAGTCCCCTGAGGACACTGAGATGCACAAGGTTGCACTGGGTTCCCATACACCAATCCCACTCCTCAGGAGGCTGAAGAGCCGCATGTGATGAAAGAGACAAGAGCCATCACCACGACAGGGAGCTGCTGAAGTGAGGCGTACCACTTGCTCTCTTTTATCCTCCACCTTCAACCACCCAGCGGAGGAAAACTAGAGAGCGAGCAAGGATCATTCCACAGTCAAGAAGCGGCCGCTCTGAGTCACCTCCCTTCCCTCACCCCCAGGAAAAGCCCCAGCCCAGCCTTCAGGGGACAAGCCATGGAGGGGCTCAGGTGTCTGACACCCATCACCAAGGGCTGATTAAGTCCGAAAGAGTCAGAGCCAGTGGGTTGCTGGAAAGTGTGAGCCACAACAGTGGGGGTTCTCTGAGGCAAAAGGGGCCCCAGGATGAGGCACACAGGTGGAAATGTATTGCCCTACGAAAAGCTCAGCAGCCACACGGGAGCTATGATGAGCCCCCCCACACCTCAGTGCACGAGCTCAGGTGGGTTTTCCCCAGTGCTGCTGGAGGAGGAGGGTCCCTTCCTCACACCCCTCGCAGTGCCACAGTGTGCAGCCCCTCTTCTCAGTGCTGGTTGCTTCTCCTCGATGCTCCTCTCTGTCTCCTCAGGCCACCTCAGCTTTGTCCCACACTGCCCCTGGGTTATGGATTGATGGGTTACATGCGCCCTGGTTGGAGGTCACCATAAACCCTTTCCTGCCTGTGAACTGGCCAATGAGAAGAAGCCAAAAAATCAGCACATTTGAAGGATTAAAGAAGAAAAGAAAAAAACAAAACAAACCAGAAAAACAAAAACAACAACAAAAAAGAACAGCAGGAAAGAGACCAACATGTTCTCAAAAGCCCTGTAACAATTACAGACAAGCTGTAAGAGGCGGAAAGATGAAACCAAAAAAGGTAAGAGATGAAAGACAAACATGAAGGGCACTTGCTGGGAAGTGTCTTCTACACTTTTTCCATTGTCTATACAGAAGCGAAACTTGTAAGAAAAACAACAGCGACCTAAAGAATTTCCACTAAAAGTTGCTTAGAGCAGTGTCTCTGGTCCCTCCCTCCCCTCTCTCACTGGCTTCAGCTCTGCCTTCACGTGCCTCAGACTTACACTGGTTTCTTGGTCGTGACGCACCTTCTTCGTGATATGAGGAAACTAGCTGCCCACCTGCAATATAAGGGCATCTAGGAAAATACTTTGATCAGAGAGAGAGAGAGACAGCACGACAGCAAGCACGTCCAGCTGACACCCCCACCCTTGGTTCATCCACCCACTTTAAGACCTTCTTCGCCCATGCCTCGTTTCTGCTGATCTCTTAAAGCTTCTGACCTGATCAAGCACGGACCTGAGTGGGAAGACGCAGCCCCTCGCCTCACCTGGATGCCACCATGAGGCCAGTGTCCCTGGTGCTCTTCCTCACCTCCATTCTGCTGGCTTTCAATGGTAAGAGGGGCTGAACTTAACAGGGAGGGCAGAGTAGCTCAGTAAGCTGAGTCGGGGTGTAACTTCATCCCTGATAGGTCTGGAATGGAGAATTTGTGCCTTTCTAACCCTTCTGGAGATGGTTGGGTATCGCCGTCTGCTCAATGACTCCCACCCTTTGCTCAGCTCTCCGTCTCCTTACAGCTGGCCACATACTACCAGGAATAGCGGAGGGGGAAAGAAGGGAGCAGAAAGTGTGGGCCAGAGCGGGGAGTTCAGCCGTCCTGCCTTGCCACCTGAACCCCAGAAAGACGCGAAAGAGCTGGAAGCAGCTGCCTGACAAGACATCCGTGCTGTGGAAGCGGCATGGGGGAAGGTACGGCAGGGCCAAGACAGATCCATGTCCTTGCGGGGACTGGGGCAGGTGGGAGACACTTTGAGCCCCCCTTTCTCCTTCCCCACATTCCCTCCTTCCTGCCCCCCACCCTTGATCCCGCCTTTGCCTCCGGCACAAGCTGCTCACTTGCTCTGCTCCCCAGTGCCCACCAGGAGCCACACCTGGTGCTGGAGGTGGGGTACTCCGGCCTCCGGAAGACAGCGCTGCCCATGAGACCCCGGGTGTCAGTCCAGGACTCTGCCTTACGCAATGGCAATTTCTCCCTGCAAATCAACCCGGTCCGCAGCGAGGACGCCGGGCTGTATGAGGCACAAGTGGCATACGACACGGAGGTCCGGAGCTGCCAGGTGGAGCTGGGGGTAATTACAGGTAGGGGAGGATGGGCACCCTGGAGAATGTTGATTTTAGGTCCGGGGAGGCTGTAAGGGTGGGATGGGGTGGGAATGCTGTGTTTGCCAGGGCAGGTTAGAGTACAGGCAGCAGCCTCCCGAAAGTGCACAGCTTCCTGCTGTCTGCTCCGGAGACATGGCTGCCCAAGGGACAAAGCTAGGACAGGAGGGGCACAAAGGGATGGTTTGGTAGTGCCCCCGTGATCACAGCTTCCCCTCCCTCCCCTCTCTTTCTTTTTCTGGCAGTAACCATCAGTCCACCCAGCCCTGTGGTAGAAAATGAGCCACTCTTGTTGAGCTGCAACTCTAGCCACCGGGCCAGCCTTGTGGAGACATGCTGGTTCCACAACGGGCGCCTGGTCCCTACCTCTGGGACCTTCTGCTCTTCGCATGGGGCTCTCTCCATCCTCCGGCCAGCCGTGAGTGATGCGGGCTCCTGGCGCTGCCAGCTCAGATACTCCAATAATGAGATCATTTCTGCCACGTACAACCTGAAAATTCTAGGTGAGCTTAGCCTCTGCATTGCTACTCCAGCATCCCCAAGTTGCTCCCTTTGATGTGACTGACCAACCCCAGTGCCTCCAGCTTCCCAGCTCCCACCCTGTCCTCACTTCCCAGGCCAGTCAGCTCCCGGCGGAGCTCTTTCCAGCCACCGCCCCACATTGTCCTCTCTCTTTGGCTTAGGTTTTGATGGCCCAACTGACCCGGTAGTCTATGCTGCAGCTGGGTCTGCAGCTGATCTACCGTGCACCTTGAGCTACCTTCCCAGTGCCCCTGGGATCAATGTGGTGACAGCCCACTGGAGCCGCCTTGCAGGAGGACACTTGCAAGACTGGGGCATCTCTCAGAATTCGAGCAGCAGAAGCTTCCCCCTTCATCTCCCTGCGGTGGGGCCAGGCGATGCAGGGCAGTACCACTGTGCTGTCTCTGTTGGCAGAAAGACAATCGGCAGGGACGTGACCTTGGCAGTGGTTACAGGTGAGAGGAGAGACAGGGAGATGCATCACCCCTCTGGGGTCCCCCACGGCTTGCAGATAAACCTCCCCGCACATCAAGTGCAGAGAGCGTGGGTTGCTCTTGCTCATAAGTTCTCACCCTAGAGCGGGAAAAAAGGTGCAATTCGGGGCGTTGCACTGCGCTGGACTCTGCTGAAAGCAGGGGGTTTCTCAAGTAACTTGATTATTCTTCTTAAGACTGAGGAAGATAAAGAAAACAAATTAGAGGAACTAATAATGGAGGGGTGTATTAGGAGAAGGAGGGATGGGGAAGAGGTGTGGACCTGCCTGCAGTCTTTCCTGAGGATGGCTTTTTCCTTTGCTGCAGTCACCCCGAGCATCCAAGGACCGGTTTCCGAGGGGTCTCGCTTGCTGCTCATCTGCAGCCTCACGCACCCCCGGGGACATGAAGGTTTCCAATGGAAGCACCTCGACTCAGCCCCCACTAACAGCAAGCGAGATGTGGCCATCTCCCGTAACATGGAGGAGCACAGGCCCCAGACGGGTCCTACCTTGGAAATACCCCGAGTGTCACAAAAGGATACGGGCACATGGGAATGCAGTGTATACGGCCCAGAAGGCAGACTGGCAGCAGTGCAGTACGAGCTGCAGATCACAGGTACTCTCCCCCATGGATCTGTAACCGATGCCTTCTTCTCACCCTGTTCAATGTCCTGGTGCCCTGTCCTCTCTCAGCCTCACCCCTCCCTTTACCGCGTGGATCCCATCTTGTTGTCATCCTGTCTTAGCTCTCACCAGTTCCTCCTGTTTCTCCTTCCTGCACCCTTTTCCAGTTTGCCTCTCTTTGTGCAGTCCCAGCCTTGCCCCAAAGTAAAATAAACTTTCCCCTCCTTCCTTACTGTTGTTCCTCCTCACAGGTGCCCAGGTCTCCAACCCTCCCACCATCTTCAGTGGGCAGGTTACTTTTGGGCTCACGGTTACCCTCTTCCTCCTGCTTACGGTCTGTGTTCTGGCTCTGGCCCTACAAAAAAGGGTAAGTGTCCATCACCCCGTTTCTGTTAGTTTTCCTGTACAACATCCCTTATTTGACCTTCCCCTGGGTACGCTAGAGACAGCAGCAAAATGTCTCAGGGACACCACAGCCAGAAGAAGAAGAATGGGGCTCGGGCAGCCTGATGAGGGTGTCAGGGACATGTAGTGAAAGCTCCATCCTGGGCATCAGCAGGTTTGGCTAACCATGGCATTCGTCTGGGGGGAGGCAGGTCAGATACTTCAGAGGAGGGGTAAAACCTCCTAGCAGACAATCACATCCCAGGCTTGAAAAGCTTCTTGTTTATTCTTGCAGAGATCAAGCCACGCTGTAATAGAGGAGGGTTAATTTCCAGGCTTTTGTAGGTGTCCTCTCTCTTATCCCTTATCTGGATGCTCTGATGTAACCAGAGTCTCCTGTTCCGTATAAATGCCTGCTGGTCCCCAGACGCCAATCTCGATGCAGGTCTGTTTGCTGCTGGCTCAGCCCTCACACCTCAGCTGTCTGCTTCTGGCAAATTACTGCCCTTCATTTGCTCAGCTTGTTCCAGTATCTCGTCTTCTGAAAACTCTGCCTCGCCTTTATCACCCCAAAGAGCAGCTCAGGACCCCTCCCCAGCATGCCAAAAACTGTGCAAACAAGTCAGACCGTTTCTTGGCAGTTTTCATACTGTTTCTCTTCAAATTAATTGCGTGGCAAATTCTTCCTTCAGGGTTTCTCTTTGCTGACAAGGGACTTCTTTTGTGAGTAGCCTTCCACTCAGCTTCTTGGAAAGGGGTCACAGTGAAAACCCCCTTCTAGCGCAGAAGGGGCCAGGGCGCAGAGTGATCTCAGGTTGGGAGAACATGCCCTGGCGAAAGAGCTGGGTGCCTTCAACCTGCCTTGAGCTGAAGATGAGTGATGTGACAGCATTGATGCAAATTCTTAGCAAATCCTGGTGGCTGGACAGGCAAGATGGGCCTTTTTTTTAAAAAAAACCACTGTGGGTAGAGCTAGAGAGACTCGTGACTGGTTCTTCGTCATCAGCCCCTAATCAACACTGATGATGAAGGATAATCTAAGGCAGAGATCTGCAGTTTCTGGGTGACTCTAGACTGTGCAAGTCTAGGATAAGATGATCAGAACCACCCTTTCTGGCCTAAAACCTCAGACAAATAACCCTTTACAGGGTAACTGTAAACCCTCAACTAGAAGGAAACAGGACACCCGGGCGTCCAGCCCTGCTAGTTTAAACAGCTCTAATCCAGCCAGGATACTTAACTGCTGCCTCAAAACATTTCCTCACAGCCTTGCTTTGCCAAGTAAGCAAAGCTCCTCTGTTGCAGCAGAGGTCCTCCACCCGCTGGTGGCTCTGCTGCCCTTCTCTGCACAGTCTCCCTGGTGGGCTCATCCCTTGTGAGAGTGGAGATGAGGTGCCTCCAGCAAAGATACTAGCTCTTCTCTTGTTCTCTCCCTCTCTCTGCTGGCACGTTCTGAGATTACATTTGCTCTTCTTGCATTGGTTGAACACTGGCTGCTCACCGGTATCTCTTTTCGGGCTATTGCCCACACATTAGGAGTTCCTGTTCTGATCTCTTGAGCCTACCAACGCATGGTTAGTACTGTTGTGTTTCCTTCACCCTGTCGTTCAGTTTACCCCTCAGTTCTCCTAAAATATCTGGGTCTCAGGTGACATTTTCATCCTCTTTTCTTCCAAATGAGACTCCTCAGTCTTATCAGCTGCATAACCCATTAGCACTTTCACACTCCCTGTGCCATTAAAGATGGGTCCCACAACTGATCTTTGAAGACTTGTGCTTATCATTTCTCTACAGCCTGGCAGAAACCTGTCAGCAAAATCCCAGTCCCTTCCTCCTAGCTGAGATCAGACCTACCACGCCATTCTTTTACTAATCTCATCTTTCCAGTTGTATTGATTGCCTGTGTGTCACCATATACTTTGCTGTTATCAGGAGCCCTGAGATCTACCTCTTTTCCACTGTCTAGAAAGTCACTTGTTAAAGCAATCTGTGAAAGTGGTTCCATCTTTAATTTGTTCTTATCTCATTTTGCCTGAACCTTCATGCCTTTAATTATTCTCCCTGAAAAGGTGTTGTAAAATCTGGCATACCGTTGAACCTGACAATGACCTGGCCATTGCCCAGCTCATTCTTTGCTCTCACTTAAGCACGTCCTGTCTTTCTTATTGCTTATGCCCGTGACACCACAGACGGTGGTGTTGAGCTGGCCTTCCCCAGAAGAAACTGTATGTCTCGGAGAGTGGGACTGGGGCTCTTCCCTAGCTCTAGGAGGGAAAAGGATCTTTGTGGTTGCAAGCAGTAGGACCATGTCTCCCAGGGCAGGAAGAAGCCCAGACTTGTGCCGTTCAGTCTCCCTTCCATGGCTGATATTGCCCCTTTCTTCCCTTTCAGGCACGGCCTCCTGTCTTCCCAGCACTGGAAGGGATGGTTGCAGTCACTGTGCCGAAGAAGAAGGAGATGGAGGAGAACCAGCAAGAGAAGATCCAGCAAACGGAGTGCTGATCGGAGCGGGGACGCTGGGCCCGGTCTGTATGGGAGGATGAACCTCTGCGTGCCATGCTGCAGAGAGATGGGCACCATGCAGACCTCTCAGGAGGGCCGTAGGGATGGCGTGAACATAGCAGGAGGCTATACGAGCGCTGTACCTGCAGAGGGGCTGGAAGCTGCGTACCAGGGCAAGACGAGACTCACTGCTGCAGTAAGGTGGCAGGCAGCACCGATGCTTTGGAGCTATTGGAAGTATTTGAGCCAGTAGCTATCGCCTGCTTCAGTGCCACTTCTCTCTCCCACCCTTTGCCCCTCCTTCACAGCCTCTCTCACAGCCTTTCACTGGTGGGACACTTGAACGTGGGAGACGGCTGGAACCCAGCTCCCCTGCAGCCCGATAGTGTTTTCTCCCCTCTACCCACTTTCTTCTCCCTTTCCCCACACTGCCCTGCTCCTGCGCTCACTCAGTGGCAGAGGGGACCCCACAGAGGACTGCACATGTTGCACACTTTGAGCGTTTTATTTTATCAGAAACTCATTTTAGAACCTAAAATAAATCTGTCTGACAAAAAAAAACTTCTGGCCCCTGCGTGTGCTTGTGGAGGATCGCGCCTATTGGCAGTGCTGGGTGTACCTCTGTCTGTGTGAAGCAGCTTCTAAGGACTTTGCTGCCTTCTCTTTCTCTTTCAGTTCTGTTTTACTGAAGTTGCCTGTTCATTTCTGACATTTTGACAGCAGGGAAGGGGAAATTAAATGCCACTAGAGAAGAAAGAGTCACAGGTTCCGTCTCTCCTTTCTGCTGTGCTTCAGAGTCTTTTTTCTTTCTCCTGCCTGGCTGCCCCTGTTCATTCATTCATTTATGCCTTTAGCCCTCACCTTTTCCTGATAGAACTTCAGTTGATGTTAGGGGTCTTTGTCACTGTCCTCTGGCTAAGGACATACTTACTTATGTAAGCGTGAGTCCGCCAGGTCCCATGTCCCACAACCCTCAATGGGTTTAAGATTCACTTAGAGAATTCTCTTCACCTCCTTTCCCAATGGCCATGGAGGACTCTGGTACTGCTCTTGAACAGCCATTGCATGCCACCCCAGAAGAAAGCCTCACTAGTAGAGAGAGTCACAGATGTAGCTTCTCACATATGGGTCACTGGGCAGTGGCTGCTCAAGCAGTAGGTGGTACAAGAATGAAACTCTCAGTATTCAGGAAGAGAGATTCTCTTGACTTGACCAGAGGTCTTCACTACCAGGCCAGCTTTTCATTATTTCAGCAGATACACAAAGAGGTGTTCTTGCTATGTGGCCCTCACCTTCCCACCAAGAGCTTCAGGCACACACAGCTAAAAAGCCCCAACTAGCCCACTCTGGGGAGCATGTCTAGACTCCACAGCTCTTCAACTGCTCAGCTAGCCACATATTTTACTGTAAATGATACCCATTTCTCCACTACTTCCTAGAGAAATGCAAGCAGAGGTGCGAGGTAGACTGGTTTACTTCAACTATCTCATGCAGTTTCAGGGAGACACTGAAACAGAGACCCCATAAAAAAGGACAGTCCAGCTTGGTACAAGGCATCTTCCTAGGCAAATGATAATGCTGCAGTTTTTTCAGGTTGGAGTGATCTGTCTAGCTCAGTCTCCTCTCTCTGCCAGATGCTCTGGAGACAGAGAAGAGATGGGTTAGCAAAGAGGTAGCATTAGAGATAGAGAAGAGGTGATGTTAAGGGCCAATCCAATATTCAGCAGGACCACATCACGTTCCCTCAGTGCCTGACGGTGGTTTCCTCTCTCTTTTCATGCACAATGGGATGCTCTCTCCTCCTGTAGGTAATACTTTTAGCATTGCCTGTTACCAGCCTGGATGTTCTCACTGCTCAGATGTCTGGCCGGTCTCTCTTTAAACCTGACTGTTTTATTGTACTCTCTCACTTCCTCTGGCAATCAGTACTCAGATCTGCTTATTCACTGTGTGAAAACGGTTCCTCTTTATCAGTTTTGAATTCAAAGCTTCCCACTTTCATCATCTGTTTTTTTTTCTTGTGTCACAAAGGCTGGAAGAAGAGGGACTCCCAATCTATCGTTTCTCAGACGGTCATTATTCTACAGCCTTTTATCACATCCCTTTTTTCTTATTTCCCCAACCCCTCCTGACTCATTGCCCTTCAGGTACAAATCCAAGATTTTGGGGACTTTCTCCCTGACAGTTTGCTCAGGTGGGTCTCTATGCATGGCCAACTCTCCTTGGTTCCTTTGCTCTGGAAGAGGAGGCCACAGCCCAATGGGGGAGCAGGGCTGGTTTACATGGAGGCACCGGTGCCTTTCTCCACATTACTTCCATCCTGCCCTTCATGGCTCCTGACATCTCGTCTGCTCTTCTGACTGTCGGTCCCCACTGAACAGCACTGAGCTTGTACCGAGCTGTTCACTGTGTCCTCAGTGAAGCGCCTGTCGTGATGCCCGGGGCTCTTGCCTGACCTGGTACAGTTAGAGTAAGCCAAAGCCTAGAAGTATTTAGGCAGTTTGCATTTTCCCACCAGCTACATGACTTTGGGAACAGAGACGCTGAATCTCATTTGCCTTCCTGTTGCTGATGAGCAGAGCTTTCTTACGTGTCTCCAAAGCTCTTGTCATTCTCTCGTCTCCTGACAAGTTTAAATAGCTCCGTGTCATCTACGTACTCGGTCTTCTTGCTGCTTGCCGCCTCGAACACTACTAAATCTTGTCTTAATTCAGGTGCTTTTGGGCCTCACTGCTGCCTCCGATGACAACTGGCAGTGTAACCCTCCTCCCGGCTTCCTGCCCCGGAGCCAGTCTCAGGCGCAGAGCAGAGCTGCCCCACTCGCCCCGTGCAGGCTGAATCCATTGCCCCGGTTACCCCTGCAGCTCCGAGGGGGCAAGGAGAAGGTGCGAGCTGTTCGAAGATGCAAAACGCGAGCTGAGCGCTGGGTTATTTACTGTAACACAGGCACTCTTGCTTCATGACTCTTCACCAAGAGCTGGTGATACACTGCCAGACCTGGGTAGGGAACAGGCACCTCCGCAATCACTGTAATGCCTGTACCAGGTCCCAAGGCTACTTAATAGAGAGGACAACGGTGGCTGAGGTGCACAATCTGCGTAGGTTAGGGTGACACCATCTACAAAGGCTACAAGGCCTCAGACATGATTGCATATAAATACAAATTCCACCAGCTCTGGGGCGCTGAGAATGGTACCTGAAGCTTCACAGGCGTTGCAATCTTGCTTTTGTACTTCACACACATGAGCATTACTGACAAAACACAGGCAAAGTGACAAGCGTGGCCATTGAGCCATTTCGTTTGACAGACCTCAAGGAAAACTGCTCAAAAGTCAGCCACCACCAATGCAGAAGTAACTGTCTATGGCCACAGGAAGCTTTACGTCCCAAATGCTGCAGGATAAAGAACGGATCAGTGCAACACGAGGAAGCGGGAAAACATTTCCGAACGCCGAGGGAATCCAGATGGCACAAGACAAATCAGTACAGCTGAAGTGGAAGGACCAAGAGTCTGTACAGTAAAGCAAACAGATCTGGAAAACTGTCCCAGGTGGAGTCAATAGGCAGAGCAGCAAATAAAGCAAACGTCACACGAAGGAAAGAGACCTGTTGCTTTTCCACAAGGGTACAGCTACAGGTGCAAAAATCAGATAAGTATTTTCAATGAACCAGAAGCAGAAAGCTTGAGAAGAGCACAGGGAACCCAGTGGATTCCCTTTTGGCAAAGGGGAGCAGTAAAGGAAAGCAAAGAAAGTACTATGCATACAAATCCTTTTGCATCTTACTCCTCCAAAAGGAACGGGAAGAGGATTTTCAATCCCAAATTAATCTTTTTTGGTAAGAAACATCAGCACTATCAGAAAAAAATCATGACTAAGTCCAAGTGTTTTGCATCCAAGACTTCTGAGGGATTTCAAATGAGAGGCTAAATAAGTGCTAGCGAATAGTGTAAGCTGACAAGCAACCAGAAACAACACATCTGTTGGGCTCTTGGTGCATTCTGCACAGACTTTCAAAAATAATAAAAAATTAGAACCAGATCCCGAATGATCTAGGGCACTAAGGCACACTGAGTTTTACATCTGCTTGGCAAATTGGTGGGAACGGTATCAGCACCAACTCTGCAAAAATAACCCCCCATGCCTCCCCACTCTGCCTGGATTTCTTCAACACTTCGACGCACCAGTGATTAAAACCAAGATATCTGGGATCATTCATTTTGCCTTCCAAAGGTTCCCTCAAACCAAGCTCCTTGCAGGAACGCTGTTGTTGGAGGTGCCACCCACTGAGACCCAAGGCATCTTGGACAGTCAGTAGATAGTTGTTGGCTCTATCATAGAATCATAGAATCGTCTAGGCTGGAAGGGACCTTTCAGATCACCTAGTCCAACGGTTAACCCAACACTGCCAAAACCACCACTAAACCACATCCCTAAGCACCATGTCTACCCGTCTTTTAAATACCTCCAGGGATGGTGATTCAATCACTTCCTTGGGCATGCTCCAGAGCTTCTTATCCTAGGTTTCCATCTTGCTGGCCTGCCGGTTTGATGCAACTCACTCTAGCTCTCAAAGGCTGTCATACTGTGTACCTCTGAAATGGCTGTTCCTCCCACCTGAAGGGACAAGTTTCGGAGGTAAGGGGACACAGGACACTCTCTGTGCTTAGGAAAGACGGCAGGAGGTGACGCACACGGGCAGCTTTTGGAAGGACTTGCTATTTCTCACGAATATTGAGGTTTCTCATGTTCTCCTTTTACAAATACAGGGCCTCGTCTTCTCTTGTCACCAGGTCAGCATCCCCCATTTTTCATGGAAAACAACACAGTGTTTTGGACCGAGGAGGAGGCACCAGCAGACTCCCCTAGCAAGCTTTGGGGGCTGGCAGGAGCTCAGCCGGCACCCCTTCCCCAGCCCTTCGAAATCTCACCCCCGGGTGAGCGCAGGCACCCCGGGTCGCCCGCAGGGACTCCTGAAGGGTCCCCCTGCCTGCCCCACCGCTCGGCCCCAAGGCATCCCGCAGCCCCGGCTGCCCGGTGCCGGAGCCGTGCGCCTCCATCCCCCGTGTCTCACCGACCGAGGGCTGTCCCCGGGGAGGGCATCGCTGGGGCTGGCCGGCCCTTGCCCCCCGCCGGGGCTGCTGCTGCGGCGCCTCCTCCTCTTCTCCCCCCCCCGGCAGAAGGTCCTCTCGTTGGCCCGGGTTTCTGCCGCCATCTAGTGTCCACGCACGGCGGGGATTTCCCGTGTTAACCCACCGTGTTAGCAGGTACGTCCATCATTTGTTCCTCTTGTGCCGCGAACACCCGTGACTCACCTCTCCCGTGGCCGGTTGGAGCACCCGGGACCGTCCCTCCCGGTCTGAGGCTTTCAGCCTCGGGAAGTTAAAGCGAAAATTCCTATTATTACTACCCAGAGGCGCAACCGTAACGGCGTGTGCTATTAAACCGCGTCTCGCTTTAACGCTCTGAGCCTCAAGCTGCTTCCAGCGCGATATTCCAGACCCTCTCCGTGCTGATGAAACCCCTCCAGCTGCGCATCGTAAGAAATACTGTCACTAACTTCTCCCCCTCCCGTGTGCCAAGGTCATTGGAGCATCTCCCTGACGAGGAGAGGCTGAGAGAGCTGGGGCTCTTCAGCCTGGAGAAGAGAAGGCTGAGGGGAGACCTTATTAATGCTTATAAGTATCTAAAGGGCGGTTTGAGGGAGGATGGAGCCGGACTCTTTTCAGTGGTTCCCAGTGACAGGACGAGGGGCAACGGGCACAAGCTGGAACAT
>KZ506185.1:271271-293746 GCA_002844005.1 Limosa lapponica baueri
CTAGCTGTGGGAGCTGTACGGCAGGAGCGAGGAGGGGGGAGGTCGCAGCGGGTGCGTGGGGAGGGCAGGACCAGAATGGAGGGAGCGATGAGAATCAGTCCTTCTGTCAAAAAAATGGCATTGGTAACGCGTTGGGTGCGGAGCCTGAGACTGGAAGGGGCAGGGAACACAGAGTGGAGCACAGCAGCACTGGAAGGAATTGCTGGGGGCCCAGAGCCTGGCCTGAAGTATACAGGGACTGCTGCAAATCCAGCTCTTCTGTTCCCTGAAAGACACAGGGAGTGCTCTGCACAGCCTAAATCATGACAAGGTGTTTGTGTGGGCAAAGAGAGAGAGAGAGAGAGAAAGATCTGGGGAGATAGAATGATCTTAAATTACTTTTTCTCTTTTCTCTCTTCTACAGTGAACCTCATGCCCTGAATCTCCAAGGGAACCTTTGAAAAGGATCTTCCCCTCCCTGCCATCTCCTTATTGTTTGCCAGCTCTGCCCTGCGCCGTGCAGGGAGGCTTGAAAGAGCAGGCTGAGCCCTGGAGGACAGCAAAAAGGACAATGTAGTGAAGGTGCCGTGAGGCCTTGGATAGGGAACCCTCTGAATCTTGTTCACTCTCCGCTGATGGCTCTCTGACTGCCTTGGCAGGAACCTCTACCTGGCCACGAGCGTGGCATTTGGTGAGAGGGGGATTACACACGGTGTATGCGCCTTCCTCACCATTTCTGCGGGACCTTTTGTCCTGCCTTCCATCTCCTCTGAAGCTCTTGGCTAGGTCCTCATTGACTAGGACACTGGGCAGCAGGCACCTGCTACTACCAAACGGTTTGGAGTCCTCAGCAGTCCCTGTTTGTGTGTGGCCTTCACCAGTGCCAGCAGACGGTGGTCCCTGAGACAGAAGGTGCCTGGTGGGCACATGAAGTAAGGAGAGCTTTTTCTTTGGGGGAAGAGTAGAGGAGGGGGATGAAATAGATGGGGAGGAAAAAAAAAAGTGAGCCCAAGCAACTGAGGGAAGAAGCACTGGAAAGCGTTCATGAGAAAGAGAGAGAACAAAGGTGGAGGAGAGAAAGAGAACAAGGGAAAAAACAGGTGAAAAAGTTAGAACGAGGGAAAGAAATATAAGCAAACAGAAGGCAAAGGCAGGACTGAAAGTGAGACAGAGTTGACGGCTGTTCCGCCTAGCACCTGGTGGCAATGCCTTGAGGAACCCCTCCGGCGTGCGTACACCTCGCATCGCCGCAGCAGCAGCAGATGAGGAGGGACGCGGCTCCCCCAGTGCGGAGTCCCACTGACCCTCTTACAAAATCCCAGCGGCAGGGACAGGGTGCAGCCTAGCAGGGGTGGCAGCATGGGGGACTCTGAATCAGAGTCCACCTTGCACAACAACTCCCTGTGGTGGCTGGCATGTGGGATGTTAGCCCTGTTGGCCAACTCTTGGATTATCCTCAGCATCACGGCCAAACAGCAGAAACACAAGCCCCTGGAGCTGCTGCTATGCTTCCTTGCTGGGACCCACATCCTCATGGCAGCAGTTCCCCTCACCACCTATGCCGTGGTGCAGCTGCGGCGCGAGTCCTCCGACTACGACTGGAACGAAAGCATCTGCAAGGTCTTTGTCTCCACATACTACACCCTGGCGCTGGCCACCTGCTTCACAGTGGCCTCCCTTTCCTACCACCGCATGTGGATGGTGAGATGGCCAGTCAACTACCGGCTGAGCAACGCCAAGAAGCAGGCTCTGCACGCAGTCATGGGTATCTGGATGGTATCATTCATCCTCTCCACCCTGCCCTCCATCGGCTGGCACAACAACGGCGAGCGCTACTATGCCCGTGGCTGCCAGTTCATTGTCAGCAAGATAGGGCTGGGCTTCGGTGTCTGCTTTAGCCTCCTGCTGCTCGGAGGAATCGTCATGGGCTTGGTGTGCGTGGGTATCACTTTCTACCAGACCCTGTGGGCACACAGAAGACGCCGGCGGTGCCGCCATCAGCGGGCAGAGGAAGCGTCATCCTGCTCTTCATCAGCACACACCACTTTCAATGTGCCGGCCATTGTAGTGGAGGATGTACGAGGCAAAAGGAGGTCTTCACTGGATGGCTCTGAGTCAGCCAAGACCTCCTTGCAGATGACCAACCTCATCAGTGCTATTGTCTTCCTCTATGACACACTCACTGGGGTGCCTATCTTGGTAAGCAGCAAGTGCTCCCTTTCCCTTCAGAGTCTGCAGTTGAACTAGATTTCCTTTTCTCTCAAGTTTTAGAAAAGAAGCTCTGCCTTCTGTCCACCAGCCACAGAGTTGCCACATCTGAATCTGTGTTATTCTGGGGGCTGGTTTTAAAAAGATGGCAGTAATCCTCTCATCCTTCCGGAGCAGCGTTTTCTTAAGACAAGTCTAAGCTTGGGGGATACACACCACACAGCTAAAACCACTGTGAAGGTTTTAAGTGGCTGGGGGATACACACCACACAGCTAAAAACCTCTGTGAAAGTTTTAAGCGGCTAAGAGGAGAGGAAATTATTCTGCAAACTTACAGGGGGGATCTACCTCTGTAAAAACAATGAGATTTCTATTTCTCCAATTTGCTTCTGGGGAACTGATACACCAGCTTTAAAAGCTGCTGCAGACAGCTTTCTTTTTCCTTCTACTTGTATGGTCGTTTTCAGCATTCAGGTTTTGTCTGGCTGGTTGATTTTCTGCAAAATTGGAGAGCTGGGGAAGTTCTCAAAGGGAACCATTAAGAGAACAGAGGCTTAGTCACAGCTTTTTTTTTTTTTTTTTTCCAGTGGCTGTGTCCTTTGTTAGCACCTATTTAGCTCCAGCTCATAATGAGCACAGGGGAGAAGGGACCCTTACAGCAGGTGTCACGTTTGAGATCTGACAGCTCAGAATATGGTCCGGGAAACCTGGGGGCAACACCCCAGGAAAAGTTCTTTAAAGGGGCACAGGGCGATTACTTGATGAATCCTTTACAGACAGATTTAGGTTGTACTACAGAATTGACTCCCCTTATCTTTCTCCCTTGATCTCCACTTCTGTCTTCTCTCTCGGCATCGTTTCTCCTCTTACCTTGAAGGTCGTGAGCTTTTTTAGCCTGCGCTATGATACGGCCCCCACCTGGATGGTCCTGGCTGTGCTCTGGTGCTCCATGGTGCAGACCCTGCTGCTCCCCTCCTTCATCTGGTCCTGCGAGCGCTACCGAGCAGATCTCCGCACCGTGTGGGAGCAGTGTGTGGCTATCATGTCTGAGGAAGATGGAGATGATGGTAAGCTCCTCACCACCCCACTGTCACTTTTCTTCACTGACCCCCTCCCCGAAAGACTACAGGGGAAAGAGGGGTCTGCCTTGGGAAAAGGACCTGAGTGGTGGTGTGGGTGGCTAGGTGGGATTCATGTTATAGCTTGGAGTCAGCAACCATGAGAAAATTTCTTCTGGAGAAGGCTCTGCCACTCACTCGCTGCCTTAGGACTCGCTGGCATCCAGGAAAAATTAGTGCAACATCCTTCACAGTAGATGCAAGAGTAGAGATGATGTGTACAGCTGCCAAACCACAACAAAAGTGACACGCTGGGCCTCGGCCCAACTCGCTGATCCGAAGGTCCAAGTTCTGGCAGACAGCAATTCAAAAGCGAGACAGAAGAAACAGGGCAGTCTCTGGGTGCTTTAGTGCTGCTGCAAGCAGAAAGATGAGGTCCTTGTTCAGAGGTGAGCCCTGAGGGCTGCAAGTAGGGCGGCAGAAGTCAGACAAGCGTTAGGATGGCGTCCAGGTGCCCTGATAATGCTCCTCTCCTGGCTGAAAAGTGTTGACTGCCGTTCTCCTCTTTGCCAACAGATGGTGTGTGCGATGATTATGGCGATGGCAGGATCTGCAAAGTGAGATTTGATGCGAACGGTGCTGCAGCTGTGAAGCGGGACTCCCGGGACATCAAGCTGCTACCCATGCACCACATGTTGTTGCCCCAGGACAAGGTGCACTACCTACAGGTGAGCTGAGAGCTAGCAGGGGCAACCACACAACCCACTTCCTTCTCTGTCAGTCTCCCACGCCTTTATGTCCTCTTGACTTTCTTCTCTGAGAAAGCCTCATCTACTCCCCTCCTGTTCTGTCTCTTCAAGTCTCCCATCACCTGCCTCCTTCTCTGTTTTCCAGGTCCCTATCTCCCGGAGAATGTCACACGATGAGACTAACATCTTCTCCGCCCACCGCTCCGCTCCATCCTTCCTACACAAGTGGTCTTCATCTGATGACATCCGCATTTCCACCCCCCGCAAGCCTGGAGGCCCTGGCTTCTTGCCTCCTCAGCTGCATGACTACCAGCACCGCCGGCGGCCCCCAGAAGATGAGCTGACGACCCTACGGCAGTTTTTGGAAGGGGGGCTGTTGCCCCGGGGCTCCAGCTCCAGCGCCTGCTTCTTCCGAGATGAGATCACTACGTTCATCGACGAGACACCTCAACCCACCCCAGCCTGCAGCCCGTGGCATTCCCGTATCCCACTCGCATCACGCCGCGATCGCCGCCTCTCCCTTGGCAGCAGAGAGGAGGAGAACGCCGACCGGCCACGGCGCTGCTCCTTGGCTGGCAACGAAGCCTGGCATCTGCAGGACGGAGAGCAGGCGCCGCGTGAAAGGACCCTTGAGGCCTGCGAGGCACAGACCTTCCAGGATCCCAAACTATGAGAGACGGCATCTAACATTCAGTGCCATCACAATTTTTAAATGAAACTTCAAGTGTTCCCTTTGTCCCGGGACCCGATCACTAATTTGCATTCTCATCTTTCTCGCCAGCAGGCAGGAAACATGGCACCCCACGCTGGTGGGGGAAAAAGAAGTGGGACAGACCCGCAGAAGGGAGCGCCGACGGACAGACGGACAGCCTGTGCCTGCTCTCAGGTTACAAACACACCCACCGCTGTCACCGCCACTTGGCACCCTCGCCAGTCCCGTCCCCTTTGTGAACTCCACCCTCGCATCCGCGCTGCCCTAAGAGACAAGGCAGGTGCAGAATGGTATTAAAATTCTATATTTGGAGTGTCAATCGTGTGTCTGTTTTTAAAATAATATATTAGTAATAATTTTGTTTCCATAGAAACAAAATGACTGGCCCAATGTTTAATGAAGCAGCTTCACAGGCTTCTGGAAGGGAGATGTGTAACGTGCGAGGATCCTTTCCTCCCTCGCCATCCCTTTCTTGTCAGTGCGTCTGGAGGGCAGCAGATGCTCAGCAGCCCGGGAAAGGGAACGAAGCCTGTACAGGAGTTGTCGTGGGAGACTGGGTGAAAAGTTTTCCTGTCTCCATTTCAGGGGAGACTCAGGCTGCCTACAGCTAAGCAGGAGCGGCCTCTGTACTATCGAGTATCACTCAGCAAAAGGTATCGCTCTGAGGCAATCCCAGGCTTGAAAACAGTTAAATTCTCTCCAAAAAGACCCTGACCCATAACATTTCATTTCACCGGTGCAAACTGTTGTTGATTCCAGTGTGAACTTTGCGTCAAACGTGATGGCCCAAACTTCTCACCCAAACAGGAGGGCTGACAGAGCCGGCCAGGGGGAAGGCTCCCCCCCTTGCCCATGCCGTCAAAGCTGGCAGCGGTGAGGTCTGGAGCAAAACTCTTGGAAGGGAGGTGCAGAGGTAGCGTGTGGGAGATGGACCTTCTTCACGGCAGAAGTAGTGGGTGTAGTTCCAGCCCTGTGGGCAAGGGTCTGGCTGCATCGGAGGAGCTGTGGGAGACAGGGAGCCCTTCGCCTCCGAAGCGCTTCTCCACGTGATGGGACTTGCTCCATGAACTGTCAAAGCGTGCCTCGTCCCCGGCGTGGAGACTGATAGATCAACCGTAACCTCTTAAGAGACGTCTCCTTGGAGGGTGACCAAAGGGTGGGATGGTGCTGGGGGATGCTCCGCAGGTGCCTGGACGAAGGACCACCTCAGACAACGAGGTGCCGGGGGGTGGGGGGCTGATGGCCCCCGCGGGACCAACGCCGGGCTGCTCTAGGCGCCCACGAAGAGGTCTCGGCTGGTCCCCATGGAGAGACGTGGGGATGGCGGGTGGGCGAGCCGCCCTCTGCCCCCGGCAGCCGCCCTCTCCCCGGCTCCCCAACCTGGACGCCCAGCTGCCCCGCCCCGCCGCCCGCCCGGCCCGGCCCCCGGGGTGGGCCTACCCGCCCCGGACCCCCTCTCCTCCTCCTCCGCTTCCCCGGCGGCTCGGCCATGGCCTCCCTCCGCTGCCTCTGCCTCCTCCTCGCCACCGCCACCGCCACGTCGCCGGGCCGGCTGGTCCCCTACGACCTGCTGTACGCCGACGGGGTGCGGGCCTACTTCTCCCGGGACTGGGGGCGGGCGGCCGAGCTGCTGCAACGCGCCCTCCACAGCTACGCGGGGCTGCGGGCGGCCCGCCGCGCCTGCCGCGCCGCCTGCCGCCGGGAGGCGCCTTTCCTCGGCGGGCCGGCGGCGGCGGAGCAGCCCTGGGAGGCCGCCCTCTTCGGGCGGGTGCTGCAGCGGGCCGACTGCCTGCAGCACTGCCTGGGCCGCCGGCTGGGCGCCGCGCCCTCCGCCCACCGGGCCAGCCCCACCATCCGCCGGGACTTCGAGCAGAGGGAGCCCTACAACTACCTCCAGGTGGCCTTCTTCCAGGTGGGGGCCGCCCCTGGGGTGGGCTCTCCACAGGGGGATGGGAGTCGCTCTTGTCTCCCGACGGGGCGGGGGGCCACCGGCCGGCTGAGGAGGCTCGCCAGCCCGGGAGAGGGGCACAGGAGCCTTGTGGGCGTCTCCAGGGAGCAGCTGGGGTGAGGGGTCGAAGAGGGAGAGGGGGCCCCGAGGAGTGTGTGACGGGCGCTGCTGCCTTCTCTCCCGCAGCTGAAGAAGCTGGATCAGGCCGTGTCCGCCGCTCACACCTTCTTCGTGGCTAATCCCCAGCACCTCCAAATGCGGGAGGACATGGAGAAGTACCGGCGTATGTCAGGGGTGAAGTCGGATAACTTCCGGGACCTGGAGGCCACGCCGCACTGGGTGAGGGTTCCCTGCAAGAGCCAGGCATCAGCAGCTCTCACCCCATCCTAGGGACTGGTCCGGGACCCTGATTTGTTCCCGCAAAAGGGCCATGGCTTGAGACGGGGGCCCCGTGCACAGAACGATTTAGGCTGGAAGGGACCTTTAAAGATTACCTAGTCCAACCCCCTGCCATAAGCAGGGACATCTTTCACTAGATCAAGTTGCCAAGAGGCCCATCCAGCTTGACTTTGAATGCTTCCAGTGATGGGGCATCCACAGCTGCTCTGGGCAGCCTGCTCCAGTGTCTCACCACCCTCATCGTAACAAATGTCTTCCTTATCTCCAATCTAAATCTACCCACTTTCAGCCTAAAGCTGTTGTCCCTTGTCCTGTCACTACAGGCGTTGGTCAAAATCTCGCTTAGTCTTTCTTACAAGCCCCTCTTATCTTTGAAAGTCTGCAAGAAGGTCTCCCTGAAGCCTTCTCTTCAGGGTGAAGACAAACCATTGCAAGTGTGACACAGATACTTTTTGGTGAAACTTATGACAGGTTTGAGAAGTATATCTGGCTTAAGTCCAGAAGATTTTCTGTCACCGCCTGGTGGGCTGTGCAGGATCAGGCAGGCCCCTAGATGTCACCACTACCCTGTGAGTGACTGGAAGCCTCAGAGCGTTCTTTGGTGCCACCCACACTGATGAGGGACCTGGATCTGTCCTTCACAGGAAGCATATGAGGCTGGGGTGCAGCATTACAATGCAGATGAGTACCTGCAGGCTGTGGCCAGGCTGGAGGAGTCACTCAGAGAGGCGCTGTCAGCACTGGAAGAGTGTCGTGCCCTGTGTGAAGGTCCTTGGGAGGATGAAGATGAGGAGGAGGAGGAGGAGATGCAACCTGGCCTGTACGAAGCCGTTGCAGGTAGCGTTAGAGGCACAGAGGTTTGGGTAGGAAGGCCATGCTTCCCACACTGAACATGCCCCATTT
Organism: Limosa lapponica baueri; assembly: GCA_002844005.1. Lineage (NCBI taxonomy): Eukaryota > Metazoa > Chordata > Aves > Charadriiformes > Scolopacidae > Limosa > Limosa lapponica. Next base: position 279,228 of record KZ506185.1, read on the forward strand.
CCCAGCGTTCCTGTCTGGAAGAATTGTGGGCTACCGCCTTTCTTGCTCCTCTCTCTTGCAGCCCATTATGTTCAGGTTTTGAAGTGCAGACAGCAGTGCGTCCTTGAAATTGCCACAAAGCCGGGGCGTATTTCTGCCACAGAAGATTTCATACCCTCTCATCTTGATTTACTGCAGTTTGCCTACGATCAAGGTGAGTAGAACCACAACCCAGTGGGTTATGCTGTGGCACTCCTAAGCTTGCCCTTTGCCTCTGGACCTGGAGGGCAGCATGTCACAGGGAGAACTGGCACACTGACCTGAGTTCTACCTCTCTCTTCCCCCTTCTGCCCCCCAACTGTTCCCAGAACCTCTCTTCTCTTGCTCAAGCCTGTGTCCACCTTGCGAGAGGTCCCTTGTGGCCCACTTCAGCCTCCTTGTGCAGCTTCTGTAATGTGTGGCTGTTCCCACGTCTTTCCTCCAGCAATCTCCGTTTCAAGTCCTTGCTCCAACTATCTGCTGTGTCTTTTATACCCTCCTTTTCAGCACCTGGCTCCAGACGAGGGCCCCCGCTTCCTATCTAGAGCATGCACGTGCATCTCATTTCAACAGTGGTTGACTTCTTCTGACTCATCCCTGCTTGCCCTCGCTGAACTGATGGCCTGTCATGAAATTGGTCATCCTGTCAGTCACTTTCACAGGTCCCTCAGTTCTTCTCTTGGATACCTCTGCTCCTTCCCACACTGACCCAACTGTCTCTGGTCTCCTCTGTCACGCCATTGGTAAAACTTGTATCTCAAAGAAGCCTCCAGACCCCTCATCATGTCAATTGGCTGAGGGAGGTGGGACTGTCTTTCTTCCAAATATATACTTGCTTTCTCTCTGTCTCCTCTGAATGAGCTCCCAATAAATACTGAAAGTTGGCCCATTCTTTACTGGGCTCACTCCCTGTATTCTCTGCCCATCATTGGGTGGGGGCCCAACTAGGCAGGGGTTGATGTGTACTCGGTGTAAGGCCTTCTACTGCTGGATCTTGACCAGGGCATTGGGTGCTGCTGGCCTGTACACATTTGCTGCTGACGTCAAGTCTTTCAGAGACATATTTTTGTTCTGTTCTATCCCTGCCCAAGTTGGGAACCAGGTACTGGCTGCTGAATGTGCTGCTTCGTACTTACTCTTCTATCCCACGGATGAGCCAACGTTGGAGAAAATGAAACAGTATCGCACAGAATTGGGAGAGGACACAGCTGTCACAGCCAGAGAGGTAGTTACAACCCCAGGTCTGTACTTCTTGGCCCTCCCCTGTCCCATATGATGGGATCACAGTCGAGGAGACAAAAAGGGAAACGTGTTTCATGGCAGATGTGCATCAAGCCCATCTCCAGAAGAAACTGGAGCCTGACTTTACTTACAGTCTGTATCAGGCGAGGTCCCTTCAGGACAGAACCGGGCTTTCATAGTGCACAGCAGTGTGTTGGGGCAGGTTTCTGCCCCAGACAGGGATAATATTGTCTTTTGTGGGGTGATTGTTTGACAGCCTCTTTGCTTCCTTTAGAGTATTCAACATTATGTGCAGAGATCTTTGATGGAAAAGAAGTTGATTTATTATGCAGTGGAGCATCTGGGAGGAACTTTTAATGACCCTGTAAGTAACAGTATCATCTTAACCTTCCTACTGTGATTTCACCAAGAGAGTTGGCAGAATTCACTTCAGTAGCACATGATCCAGAAAGGATCATATGCTGATGAGAAGGATCCCCAGGTCCTTATGAGAACTGCTCCAGGACTGAAGTTAGTTTCAAACTGGTGCTGTAAGCATATGCTTTAGCTCAATCCGGCTGTCATCAGAAGCAGGCCAGAACCATTGGTCTGATACTCACTGGAGAAGCAGAACAAGGGACTGGTATTTGACGTGATCCAATGTGGGAGAAGTTTGTTGTTTACTGAACCGTCTGCATTTGTTCCTCCAGGATCTTTGGACTCCAGACGAGCTGATTCCTGAAAACCTAAAGGAAAAATACAGGTAAGGTTGGCCAAGTCGACTAGGACTGAAATACAAGTGTTGGAAGTAGGGTATGGGGTTGGACTGGCAGGGGTGGTACAAGGAGCAGTAATACCTGCTGAGGAATGGGCAAAACAGGAACATGAAGGATGTGAAATGCTACCACAGAGGAGGGTTAGGCATAGCTCTGTGTACTGACAGCCCTGGTCTCTGTTTTTTTCCCTTCCTCCCGAGAGAGGATCAGGAGAAGCAAAAGCAGGAAACCCTGGATATGGAAGAGAGTGAGAAGAGGGGTGAGTAAAAGAGCTTGAAGAAGGACTTGGATGCAGCCAGTCAGGCTAAGTGCTGTCTTTTCTTCCATCCTCAGACATGTGAATGCTAGCGTAGATGCAGACTGACTGGAATGGCTCGGCAAGTCTTCTCACTGTTTCTTTTCTCCCTCTTTGATGCATGTGTAATCTTGCAAAATCTCACTGCGTACATCTCTGGGATGGGAACTCAAAGAGCACTGTGGCTCCAGAAGCTGAGAGCAGTGGTGCCTGAATACGTGACAAGCCTGTGGACATGCAGATCCCTGTTCAGTGTGGCAGGAGTGTCTACACCAAACCTGGTTCAACTCCACCAGCCTGACTTCAAACAACATTTTTCTGAAGGGCACAAGGAGAGATGGGGGGAAATGGAAACCGGAAACACAGTATTTGGCTTGGGCAAGTCTTTCCCTGAAAAACACAAGTCCAAATGGTTTGTGGCTGAATGCTGTAGACTGCAGTGCAGAGTCCTGTGGTCTTGCTGGTCGTCTCTTCTTATGTGTGAACACACAGCCTCATGCAGGGCTCTGTCCTGGAGTCTTTGCTTGAAGTGACCCCAAGCGGTTCTCTGCTGTGACACGTGGGAGAGCAGATCAATCTAAGGGCTTGAGTGCCTTGGCATTCCTGACCATCCAAGGGTCAGAAGGGAGTGAAAAAAAGGCCAAAGGTCAAAAGATCAGATCACCAAACTAGTACCCATTGCTTCTCTTTGGGGCTGAAGAAAGTAGAAAGATTCACTGGAGATAATTCTGGGATACGATGTGTGATTGAGAGGAGGGTTGATGGAGGTGTTTACCTGCTTCTTTTCTCCAGAGCCTCACCACAGTAGGCTGGACCTGTTCTGCTGCTGTGATCCACAACTTTCCCCAGCTCCCTGCTGCTCTCCCAGCAAGCCCCAAGTTTCTGCTGGCTCCTGAAGCACTTGCTGGGCTTCCCCAGCTGATGCTCTGGTTCCCCTGAAGCATGTGAGGGGTGCAAGTGGCCCAGGTCTGTGAGGAACGGGCACTTCTGGGGAACTGTCCTGTCTTCTCAGAGAATGTATAGTGTTTCTCCACTTCCTTATCCAGTCTGGGGGTTGGTGTCTGAGGGCTTCTGGTCCAAAGCTTGCTCATGCCTGTCTGTACTTGCTTCTCAGCAGGTCCTTTGCCTTTTGAGGGTATTGCTGTCACGATGGATTCCCGCCAGATGAATGGAACCCAGAGGGTTGTGTTCGACAGAGTGCTGACAGAGTCTGAGTGTAAGGACCTTCTCCGGTTGACAAAGGTGAGGCCTGGGTCTTATAGGAGGTCCTGTATGTTTCCATGGAGGAGAGAAGGCAGCCTAATGTGTGTCACGTGTATCCTTCTATTCCAGGCAGCAGGAGAAGCAGGAGATGGCTACCGGGCAAGACGGTCACCTCACACCCCACATGAGAGATTTGAAGGGTTAACTGTTTTAAAGGCCATGCAGGTAAGTGGCTCTGTGATTCTACTGCCTCCTTGATTGTCCATAAAGAGTGTTTGCCACCTGGGCATTTTTCTCTGTGAAGTGCACTCTGGATGGTGTCATGGGTGTGTTATCTTCCTCACAACCACATGTGTGGTCTCCCCTGACCTTCTTCCTCCACAATCACATTTGGGCACTTTGTACATGGAGGGCTTGACAAATGCTTTCTCTCCTGTGAGACAGAGTTTCAGGAATGCTACTTGTCCCCTGCTGTACATACAGTAGTCTTACAGACATGCTTAGCTTAGAATTGGAGAATAAATTAAGGTGGAAGGAGAGTCTGGAGATCTCTAGTCTGACTCCCTGCACGCAGCATGGCTAATTCCAAAGCTAGGTGAGATCCCTCAAAGCTTTGCACAGGCAAGTCCTGAACATCTCCAAGGGTGGAGATTCCCCAGCCTCTCTAGACGCCTGTTTGAGTGTTGTGCCACTCTCAGGAGGATGAAATTTTTCTTTATATCTAGCCAAAATTTCCCTTGCTGCAGCTTTTGCCTCTTGTCTTTTCAGTGTGTCCCTCTGAGAAGAAACTGTCTCCATCTTCTTTATAACCCCCTTTTAGGTGGAGGGAGACTGTAGTTAGATCCTCCTTTGGCCTTCTCTTCTCCAAGCTGAAGAAACCCAGCCCTTGCAGCCTCTGTTTCTAAGTCATGTGCTCCAACACCCCTGCTGTCTTAAGACCCTTCACTGAAGACTCACTCCAGTTTGCTAGTGTCCCTTGTGTACTGGGGGACACAAAATGATGCTGCATTTCGGATGTGGCTTCTTGTGCTGAACAGAAAGAATTGCTGTGCTGTACAGGTGTACTCCTGACTTGTATTTACATGAGGAAACATGTTCTTTTCTTACATGTGTGACCAGAGGACTTTACACAGGTCTCTTCTTCTGTACTGTGTACGTGTACCGTTTCTGAGTGTCTTTCTATGTAAGTGTTCTAACAGGTCTGTTTTTCGCTTGTAGCTGGCCCAGAATGGGGACGTGGACTGGAGAGACGCCAAATTGCTTCTGCAGGCCAGTGAGAAATCACGAAAAATCATAGAGTCCTATTTTACTCCTGGAAGGAAACTCCATTTCTCATTCACACATCTTGTGTGCCGCACGGCTGTAGACGGTAAAGAATCTTTCACCCTGTTAGTCCCTGTTCTCCCGGAGAGTCTCCTCAGTCCCAGCCATATGCTCTCAGAGGACTCTCTTCCCTTTACTCTCACTGTGCCCCTTTCTCTCTGCCTTGTTCTTTCTTGAATCTGAAAATGCCCATATTCTTTTTTGTAATTTCCCTTTTCAGGGGAACAGGCAGGTCGCATGGATCTTAGTCATCCTGTCCATGCTGACAATTGTCTTTTGGATCCTGAGGGGCAAGAGTGCTGGAGAGAACCACCTGCCTATGTGTACAGGGACTACAGGTAAGAGAAGAAGGGGGCCTGCATTACATCATGTGGGGATCAGAACATCTCCTCGGCCCCATCCGGGGATGAGCTCAGCTTATAGAAACCGGGCGATGGGTTGTTGGCTCAAAGCCAGCCAGGACTGTAGCGTCAGGCAGAAGGCTGCATCGGTGGCTACACAGTGAGGTGTGAAACACCTTTCCTAGGCTGGAAAGATCTGCCATTTCTCCCTCCTCACAGCCAGCATTACTGGAGAGCAGAATGAGGCTGGGAGGCTGCACAGACTAGAACCATGGTACCAAATTGTTGTCCAATGGGTACTTATATCCACTGCCAGTCCTTATGACAGTCAGTTTCTTCTAATCAAGTTCTGTCTTTCACTGTCTTCTGTGCATTACAGGAGAGGGAGAGCCAAGCTCCTTGGATTTCCTTTGTTTGAGCAGTCAGTCTACTTTGGAGACTATTCTCTCTGTTCATCTCTCAAGATTCACTGCCAATACTTTGTGTTGGGTTTTTCCATTCTATGTGAGAGGGTTTTTTTCCAGCCTATGGCAGATTTTGTTACTCTTCTGTGAAAGAACCTGAAATATATTTTAGTGACAATTGTTGCACACTGTAGCCAAATGAGGGCAGTTGACTACAGTTGATTCCTCCTATTTATTATGCCATCCCTGGGCACCCAGAAATCTTATTTGCCTTTTTTTGAGTAGTAGCTGTACCCACAGCAGAAATTTTCTCTGAGCAGCCTGTGGTAAGGATGTTGGACTTACAGGGAATTCCAGTATCATTGAGTCCGTTTCCCTTCTGATACAGATGTTGACATGGTATAGTCAGATTGTAAAGTTACCAGGCTCTGTCATTTAACAGGTTAGATCTCTGTCCCTCCTGTGGGAAAGCTGTCCTGTCACCTCACTCCTCCCTGGGCTTCTCTCACTTCTACTTGAATATATGTCAAAATATCTTCCTGGGATCTATGCCACTGTGTTATTTCCAGGAGTATTCCTGTCCTCCTGCAGAGTGAATTGTGATTGACCAACCAACTCACAAGAGCTGAGCTCTTCCAGTGTCCTTTTGAAACAGGTCCCTGTGCTATAAACTTCCTGGACCTCTTCTGTGTATTTGTGCGAGGGTCATTAATGAAACTATTGAACAGGATTGGGGCCAGGGGTCCAAGAGTCCTGGTGATCCTCCTCCAGGCAAACAGTGCTCCTTTGGGTGGCAGTGGTGCACTAGTCACTGTGTAATGTTCATGTGCTCTTCAGCTTCTCTGTGTTCATTAGTAATTTCTCTAGGGGCACCGTTCTGAGTACTTTTACCAGAGTCCAAACTGCTGAGATCGAGCACGTTGTCTTTTCCTGGCAAATCAACTGCTTTGTCAAAGATTGTGTGGCTAGCCCGATCTGCTTTTTGTATTACCCGTGTTACATTTTAAGACATTTACCTCTTGACCTTTAATTATCCTTCTCCTCAGAAATGGAGTCTGAAGCCCTACAGACTACTGAGGTCAGGCTAACAGGCCTGTTTATGCATCAGCCATTATCCCTATCCTCCTGCCCCTTCGTGCATGTGAGAGCTATCCTTGCTTCTCTCCAGTCATGTTACCACCCCGACTTCACAGTTTTATTAAAAACTCTATGGCAGAAGAGCTATAACTTCCTGGGTCTCAGGGCTGGTAATCCTCTTGCTGTCATTATGTCCTTAACGTTGTGCTTCAGCAGCCACAGTGTTGATTTCTGTTTCTTTCTCCAAGTCCCATTAGTGAGCCTCTCTTGTTCATCTGACATTTTCTGTCAGCGTAATTGAATACTAAGAGGAATGCAAGTAGTTTGTGGTCCATTCTTTCACCTAGTTGACTGTTGTCTCACCTGCAGTGCACAGTGGCCTCACTACTTCTCTTTTTATCTAACATTAGTAAAGAAATTTCTTAATTTAATTTTCTTTTTCTGCATGCACTAAGCTTCTTTTTGACCATTCTTACATGACTGTAAAGTTCCTTGACTCTTGAGACATGGCTTGCTTTGCTGATCAGTCTCCTCTTCCAGGCTTTGGCTTTGGCAATGTTAAAACATAACGTCATGCCAGGTCAGAACTGTGTTGTCACAACAGTGCCACAGATGCGTGCTGTAGAGGATTAAAAAAACAAACCAAAACAAAACAGGACAAGTGCGTAGAACTGACTCCCTGGCATATTCTCCTAGCCTCCTGTGGCTTGCAGCTCAGGGACTCCCCTGAGTTAGGCACTGCTGTATTTAACACCCCCAAATGGATTCTCCTGTTAACTGGTCTGGTCACTTTTTGAACCTGTGATACCATTCAGGTGCCACAGCCTGCTGTGGCAAGGAGTGTGGGGAGGCACCTGGGAGGTATGAGCTTCACCGTCCATATGTCCTCTTTCTTTTTGTCCACAGTGGCATTCTCTACCTCAATGATGACTTCCAAGGTGGCGGCCTTTTCTTCACTGAAATGGACACTGTGACTGTCACAGTAAGTCTGGGACCGGACAAAAAAAGGAGGGAGGACTGAGGGTGAGACTTAGTCTGGGCAGGAGGAAACTAACAACTGGTTATTGGAGCCCACCACTCCTAAAACAATCCAGTGCTGGTGCTGGAACAGATTCAAATTAGGACAGCTAAAGGCAAATTGAGGCAAATCTCGGACAGAGGAAAGGTTAACTCCTTTCTAGCTGAGATGTTCCAGGCTCTTGCAGTTTGTGGGTGTCTGTGGCATAGGATGTCCCTCTGATTCTCCCTTACCATCCCCAATGTCTACCTTGCTCGTGCACTTGCAGTGGATGCCTAGTGTTCCATGTTCCCAGCAGCACCGTTACCTCTCCACAATGACCTTATACCCCAGAGGAGGGGGCTGCTGGCTTCATTGTCTCTTCTGTCTCTCCTGTCAGGCCGAGGTGCATCCTAAGTGTGGGAGGCTGGTAGCCTTCAGCTCTGGCAAGGAGAACCCCCACGGCGTGTGGGCAGTGAGCCGCGGCAGGCGCTGCGCCATCGCTCTCTGGTACACACACTCCCAGGAGCACGCTGAGCAGGTAAAGGACCATGCTGGAGAAATGGATAAGAGTAGCTCCGAGCTAGATCAGATCCCTCTGAGGAGCAGCTTGTGGTCTTTCTCATGGGGCATGGCCTAGTGCAGCAGCTGGGGGTTGTCCTCTGATGAGGTACCTGGTAGGGGGGCCAGCCTGTGATGGATTCCGCAAGAGAGAATGGGCTCTGGGAGGGTTGGATGGATGTGGCAAAGACTAGATGTGTCTTGTCAGCCCCTGTGAGCAGGGCGAAGACCCTAACAGGCAGGAGTTCACATCATCTCTGTCTATGGCTGCAGGAGCGGGTGAAGGCAGAGGAGCTGATGGAGCAGAGGGCTGTGGAGCAGGACCAGCTTGATGAAGAAGAACGTCAGGCTGATCACAGTGGCAGATCCTCCTCAGAGCTTCCCATTTCCAGCAGCGGAGCCAGGCCTACGAGCCGGAGACACAAGCCTGGCTCAGACAGGACGCAGCAACCCAAGGAGCTGCGGGCCAGAGATGAGTTCTGAGCACACGGGGCCACAGGGGCAGGACTGGCAGACACCGTGGCCTGGCAGGTCTTGGTATCACCAGGACCACAGAGGCCTGGAGAAGTGTATTAGCATGCTAGAGACGTAGTGATGGGGAAGGATGCAGCTTTCTTCTCTGTGACATCCCAGCAGCTGAAAAACGGGAGCAGGGACATTAAAGTCCCTGGCGTATTAAAGTCAGTGACACCAGGAACTTTCTTCACTTCCTCACCAACATGTTTGTATCCCTCAGAAGTAAAAAGCAGGGTCTCCTCAGTGCCAGCTTCTTGGTCATCCAGGACGAAATCCAAGAGGGGGAGGAGGAGCATGGGGTCTTTCAGCAAAGGCTGTGCAACATTCAGGAACTCAAAGCAGAAGCCTGTGAATTTCCTAGGCACCTGCAAACTCCAGAAACTCACAATTGGTCTGAGAGGGAAGGTGAGGGACTGTGAACATACGGAATAAAAGCAAAATGCTGGACATAGGTGTTGCTGGGAGCTCGAGTCTGTACACCAGGAGGGAGACATGCACACTCGTTGCCGATGGAAATTTAATTAACAAATGGTAGAAGGAGATTGAGCCCTGGGAGAAAGAAAACAAACAAAGAATTTGTCCAGATGCCAGCTCCTTCCGATAAGGGAGAGCAAGAGAGAAAGTCAGCTCTGCCATGACTAACCCCTGGGAAGGGTGGGGAGTACCCTTAAGAAAAAGCACTGCTTGCTCCCGTTTCCCTGCAGCAAGGCCTTTCTTGCTTTGCTTTTTTTTTTTTTTTTCTGCTCCATGCACCAAATTTCCCCTGAAAGCAGAAGAGATATTTTGTTTATCGTTTTCCACCCTGATAGAAAGACAATCTGCTGTCACTGCCCAGGGGATTAGTGTCCCGAGATGGGATTATATTGTAGCCAAACAGGAATTGAATGGGGTGGATGCGGAGTATCAAAAAAGAGCAGTGACCCTTTTCCTGGGAAGCATTATAGCCAGAGATCAATCTGTGGTCGTGGCAGACACAGGCCTTGATGAGAGCCGTGCTTGGAGACCCCAACTACAGCTCAGATGGAAGGAATCTGTAGGGCCAGTGGTGTAAAAGGTGAGTGGGTGATTCCCTCATCACTGATCACTGCTCCACGGAAAGGGAAGTCTTTCCTCAGTCTAAATCCAGGCACTTCTTAACATGCAAGCTTGGGAAACCTGCACGGGTAACCCTTTTTCCCTCCCGTCCTCCCCAGGGTCACAGGAAAAAGGCAATTTGATGTGTGCGTTTCAGATTCCCTCTCCCTGGCACCTGGAGGTCCATCGCACCCTGGCACTCGCACGTCCATCCCCATGATTTATGTGGGGCACTGGATGGTTCCTGCGCATCCTGACGCGGATGTGTTGGGGGGTGAGGGGCCAGTGTCCGCATCTCTGGCTTGCTTTGCCCGAAGGTGGCTTGGGTGATTAGACTGATGGCCTCCTGACGTCAGATGAGATCCGTTAAAAGGTATTTATCTCGGGCTTGGGCCAAAGCCGCAGGAGAGATTAAAAGAGATTGAGGCCAAGATAATCCCCTCGCAGCATCCCACTAAAGTGGCTGCCAAAAGGCACGCCACCAAATCTTTTGCCACCCCTGGCCTCTGTGCCCAGTTCTGTTTTCCCCGTGCAGACCCCAGTTTGCCGCCCAGAGATGGTGTGACCCCAGCCCTACCGTGGGTTTTCCCTTGGCGGGGACACCGTGGGTGGCAGCATCCCTCTTCCCACCCTGCCCAGGGCACAAATGGCACACTGTCACCGGGAAAACGGGAATTCCCGTGGACGGTGAGGTGCAGCAAGCCCTGCCCCAGTGACTGATAATCCTAGCCTGTTCTGGCTAATCTTCACTTTATTAGTTTGTTGCTGATTTAAACAGAGGGAGTCGAATCCGCCTGTGATGGTTTCTTTCCCTCCAGGAGCGGTGTGCTACTCTCTCTTTTCACCCCTCCCCATCCACCTGCTTTGCATTACGTCCCAATCCGATTTCCCCAAGTCTCTGGTGTCTGATTTAATTTGCCTGACGCCGCTCCTGGAATCAGCCCTCCCCCAACCCCTCCCGTCCACAGCCTTCCAGCTCCCCATGGGGAGATCAGTCCTGGGAGAGGCTGAGGAGCGGAGAGGGAGCAAGGGACTCGCTGGGTGGACGGGCAGGACCGACTGGAGACGGCACAGGGACGAGGGGTTTCTGGCCGGCGGGGAGCCGTTCTCGGCAAAGGAGGCAGGCCGTGAGGGTCCCACCCCCAGGGAGGACTGCAACCCACCTCGCTCTGCAGACCCCGGTAAGGATGCTGCCTTGTGGTGATGCCTGAGGTCACCTTGGTGAGCCCGGCACTTGGGACACTGGGTTTCTCGGCGTGAAGCTCACTGTGGGGAGTTTTTGTACGTGGGCTGATCCCATCTGAGGATGTGGGATGGGGGATGATCATGGTGGAGAAGGAGTTGCGGTTCGCGCTGAGACATCCTTATGATGATGAAGGGCTTTGCACGGGATGGAGTTGCTTGTTCTGCCCTTGGCAGGTAAATCTCACTGATTCCCAGACTGGAACAGGAGGGTAGCACATCCCCTGCGGGACCTTTCACTCACTACCCACACACAGTCCTGCACTCCTGGTGTGCCCCTGCGCACACCTCTTTGCAGCTGGCTGCTTTTCTGGATGGAGAAGGACCCCTCAGAAACCAAGGAGCAGAGCAGGGTAATTTTACCCTGGCCTTTGATCTCCACCACAGGAGAAGGGGATCATCTCTGTATCCGGCTCTGCAAGGAGCCCAGGGTCACCAGGGCGAGCAAGTAAGGCCATCCAGGGATTACACAGAGACCCAGGGATGCTGCCTATTAATAGTCCTCCCTCCTGCACCTTTCCCTTTTCTATTTACAGCCCTCTCCCAGGATCCCACTGAGGGACCGCTCCCTCCACAGTGTGGGGGAAGCTACCTGGAGGATGGGAAATAAGAGGGTTCACCTCCCCTTTCTTCCCACCCATCACTTGCTCCCTGATCCCCACAAGAGAGTGATGCTCGGTATGACAGCCCCTGGGGTGCAGGCTGGGCCCCCACCATGGCGTGGTGCAGGGGACATAGCCACTGCCCTGAAAAGTCGTGGCATGGCAGCAAAAGGAAGAAGGTGGGTGATTGCAGACCCCCCCCCTCAGCCTCGCCCCACAGCAGAGGCATTTGTTCTGCTATGAGCAGACACTCAAGGGCTAAGGATGGGTCAGGCTGCCCACAGACAGGAGTGCTACAGCAGATGCCTCCAGCAAATTTGTCAGAAGAGGCAGGAGGAGAAAGACCTGTCATGTTGGAGAGCAGAAGAAATGAAAAGTTGTTTCAAAAAATCCAAGAACTGTGAGCTGGATGAGCACAGCCAAGGCAGACCTGAGAAGACGGCTGGCATGAGCTAAGTCCAAGCTCTGTTTGGCTGTGCTGTGCTCCTCAGTGATGCTTGTAGGAGGCACAACTCTGGACCAGTGCTGGTGCCAAGGTCCTCCTATCCGTAGCTCTTTGCAATGCTGGGGTGGTGGTGAATTGCTTTTTCAAAGGTACCTAAGGACTTGGTTTCCTCTACTGCTTAGCATCCCCCTGAAAGATCCCTTACTTCCAGGAAGCACTGAGCGTGCACCATTTAGAAGCCTTTCCCATTAAAACCAGGCTGGGTATCTACCACGAGCAGCCGTGAGCTGATCCGTGGATCCACGGATCCACAAGAAATGTGCAGGTCCCGCTGGTCCCGGCAGGAACGTGCCTTGGCTGGACTCCCAGCTCCATTCCCCTTTCCTCTGTTTTTCCCCCATTTGTTTCCTCCATTTCCCGTCCTAAATTTACGTGACCATGACAAGCTGCTCCTTTGTGCACCTGCCGAGGTCCTCCTGGGAGACAGCTGCACTCCGCTGGGGACCAGGTAGCTCACTCTCCACAAATTGCACTCGGACGTGATGGGTGGAGGCGACAGGCGAAGCTGGAGCTATTATTATCGCTCGTCTGTGGCTCCTTGTCCTTCCGAGGCTGAGCACAATTCCCGACTTCATTTAGAGTGTTCCCTCAAAGGGATTTAAAGGTTCGGACAGAGTCCTGAGCCTGAGCTGCACCTTCTCTATATTTAGCCCTTTTTTATCTGTCCTCAACGTCGTGCCCCTGCCCTTTGATCTGCCCACCAGCTCCAAAAGCCCCTCGTCTGGTTCTGCAATTTCACAGAGCGGGTGCCTGTGAACTGGTGCTCCCGTGCTGGTGCCAGAGGCGAGAAAGAAACACCTGAGGAAGGGAAGAGAATGGTAAAAAAGCAGGAGGGGTGCAAGGAAGCCTGGGATGCAATGGGCAATGAGGAGGACGTGTGCGGCCGGCTTCACCTGGGGCAGAAATTGGGAGGAAGAGAGAACAAGGCTCCCACCTCCATGCAGGTCTGAGTGGGCAAAACCAAAAGTCCACAAAGACAGATTAGGGCCGGTGGATGGACGATGATCTCAGGTGGCCAAAGGTGTGTGAAATAACAGCCTGGAGAGCCTGGGGACCAAGCAGAGGAGACTGGAAGGAGAGAATCAGAGTGAAGAGGTAAGGGAGCAGGGAAACGTAATCCGATGTTCAGGGTTGCTGGAGAGGAGGTAGGATCAGTCCTGTGGAGAATTGAGAAAGGGGAAGATGTGGACCACAATGGTAGGGCTGGTCTCCATAGAGTGGCTGGAAGTTCAGTTTTGCCACTTGGTGTGCTGGTAGGCAGCAACTAGAGCTGGACATAGTCTCCACAGCTTGGCTGTACACTGAAGCTGAGGGGAAAATGCCACAAGATAAGGAGGATGTGCAACCTCCTACCGAAAGCTTCGAGGCTTTCCCCACCATCTTCCCATTCTGTCAGTTAGCTGAGAGATGGTGTGGGGTTCCCAGCCCCTTCCCAAAGGAGGAGAAGCGCTTGCAGGTGGGCTTTCATGGTCACCATCACTCAACCCGGTGCAGTTGTGAATCCTTGCTGGGAGGAACAGCCTCATCACTGTTCTGTTAAAATGAGAGAAAAAACAAACAGTGGAAAGGGCCCAGCTCAGATGCTGGTCTGTCCCCATCCTTCAGCCAGGAAAGCCACAGAGACATTCAGTGGACGGGATTCTGAGGGGAAGCCCAACGAGCTCTATGAAGCAGTGAGCAAAGGTGGGACTTGGTAGCTATCTGCATGTGCTTGCCCATAGCAAGAGAGCACCCTAGTGTGGAAGGACCCAGAGCCCCGTTGGCTGGAAGGAATGAGGCCTGCAGGCAACAGGCCACAAGGGGATGGAGGCGATGTGACCAACAGGGACTAGGAGAAATTCTGCAGGTGCTGCTGTACTATTTCTTGGTCTTGGGGCAAAGTTCTAATGATGAACAACACCTGGAGCGTATCTGGATGCTCACACCTACCCAGGAGAATGATTGAAGCAATTAAAGACCAGAGAAGAGTGGGAGATGCTAGACTCACTGGTGAAGTTTTAAGTGCACATAACAAGAAAGAGAGAACAAAACAGAGATGCTGTATAATCACATGGTCCACCTGCGTCATGAATATGGATTACAGTTCTGGTTCACTGCTCCCTCTGCAAAAACATATCATCTATACTCTGTAAACAACTGAAAAGGGCTTGGAGAACAACAGAGCTAATAGGATGTAACGGCTTACATGGAAGGAATGACTAAGTGTGCTCCGCAGTCTGGAAAAGAGATGGATGAAGATGAATATGACAAAGATCTATAAAATACCAGATGATGCTGAGGTGAATAGAAAATAGTTATCTGCTGATTCTTCCAACTCAGAAGCTAAGAACCACCAAGTGGAACTAGTGCCATTGTAACAGAACC
>KZ506186.1:0-14722 GCA_002844005.1 Limosa lapponica baueri
CTTTGGGCAGCATGACCGGCACCCCTGGGGAAAGCTCCCTGTTGTGGGATGCTAACTGGGTGTGCAAAGGCCTCCTGTCCTGGTACGTGGCACTCTCCAGCTGCTGGTGGGCTCACACACCGCTTCTGGCCTGAGCTAGGGAGAAATGTGTGACCTGCGTAGCTGTTTCTGTAGCCTTGCTTATGAGCCTCAGCTCCTGCTATTTTTAAAGGGCCAAAACGGCTCTGAAATGGCTGCTGGGGCAGAAGGAGCAGTGGTGAATTTGTGTTTCTGGCCTGTGACTGCGACAACCATTGCTTTTTCTCAGTGCCAACCCACCTGGGTGGTACAACCCTCTCCTTGGCTCCCTGCTTTCCTCCAGTAGCCTCAGCTAAAAGTCCTTCTCTGAGCATTCAGGGAGGAAAGATTTATTTTTCCCCTTACAGCAGTGAACTGGTTCTGAGATGCTGGATTCTTGCTTCTGTCTCACATTTCCTGTGTGACCTGGAGCACAGTAGTTAATAACTTGATAGTTCAGTTTTCCGGCTGTAATATTTTCTTTCCTTCTGACGAATATTACAGAAATAAATTCTGTAGTACACACAAAGCGTCATGCTACTGTGATGAATGGGGATGGGGGGCCAGATTTTTTAAGTCTTGACAGACAGTAAATTTATTTTTATAACTGTACCTCTTGAAAGGTAGGGTTTTTTTCCTGAAATTCATGGTTCCTGCAATTTTGGGGCACTGGTACAGTTTTTTGGTTAGGAATTCATTAGGCCATGAATCCTTTTGCCTGCACCGACCTTCCTTTGGAGGCTTCTATTTCTGACCTCAGGAATGATGCCTTGTGCGAGACATGACAAGCTGATAGGTTGTGATGAGTTTGCAGTTGCCCACTGGCCTTGATGTGATGTGTGGGTGAGTGTGTTCATGCCCCAGTGTTTATCAAAACCTTTGTCTATGACATACTTAGGAGCAGATACTTGATTTTGACATTTATTTCAAAACTGCTGCTCAGGATGAAGAGGAAACTTGGATAGTTGAACTGAGAGAAAAATGGGTAAAGCAGGGCTGTGTTTGTACAATGTCTTTATTGTTTTGGAGACTATTTTTTTCATTAGCTACACCCACGAGCACGCACACAGAAAGCTGGTTTACTTTTTATGTCATCACCTTTGTGCAGATTTGAGAAATTAAACTTATCTGGGGTATTAACCTCCGTTATGCTATATTGACTCAGCCATAGCGAGTGTTCAAGCTCAGAATGGCAGCTTTACATTCTCATCACGTCGTAGCATCCCACATCAGTGTGGAAGAAAAAGATACTTCTAAAATTCTGATCTATTTAGGGAAATGACGGTAGCACTTTGTGAAGATGGGAGGGAAACCCGGGAGACTTTGGCTCTGGTCATGCTGCGGCTGAATCAGTGACAGCTATAGTCATTCACTTGATTGACACAGCAGGACTACTTTTTATCTCCAGGTATTTCACCATTGGTCAATAGAAACATCTCACTAAGTGATTCTTTAAAATTGGATAAATATATTATCTTCCACTGCTAGCTTTTTGTTTGTAGCTGGTACATCAAAATGGTTCTATGACTGGAATCACCATGCAAACCACTCATCTTTAAATGCAGCAGACACCTGACAGTCTTTAACACTATTACTTCATTGGCTTTTTATTTAAAGAAAGGGAGGAGAAGTTTCACATGCCTTAATTGAGCCTGTTATAAAGAGTACATAGGTAGTACCTGTAAAAGTACCTAGCTCTAGAGAGGTATGTTGGTGAGCATAAGTGACAGGGACAACGCCTGTATTAAGGTGAATGATTTATGATACCAGCAGGATGGCACTTTCCAAGAGGTCATGATTACATTACAGATCAGAAATAGCCTAAAACTAGGACCCTGATCATGCAAGCATCTTTGTGGCTAAGAGAACCCCTACTAGACACACTGTAATGTGCATAAGGGCTTGTAGGGTCTGTGCCTCAGTTTCCCCCAGTGATAATATGTAGAGTTTGTCTCTTGGCTCATTTTTATGAAATAATAAAAGTAGCCAGATTATAAAAGATTCTAGCATCCTGTTGCTAGGCGTTTAGTGCCCACTGATGTACCGTATGCATTAGTCCATAGGTACCTTCAAATTTAAACCTCAAGTCACTTTCAATAATCTAACTTTCTTTAGATTTTTTTCTCTCATTTGGATTCACTTTATTTTAATGTAGCAATGAATTGAGGACTCTTCCAATGCATTTTTGAAACTACAAAATGAAATCTCCTGAATGCCTAAGATTAATAGAAAATTGTAGGAGGCCAAAAATATTATTCAGTGAAAGAAATATACTGAATGTAAAAATCCAGTAGGCAAAATTTGGATGCTGCAAGTTAAAGCATCGTGACTGATATTCTTGCAGTACATCCTGCATGACTTACTAATGACTGGGCCATTAAGCTTAACATGTTAATGAAACTTAAGGATTGAGAAGGCCATAATGAAATACAGGATAAATTCTCTCACACTAAAACTTTTGTCAAATCTAAAGGCAGTGTATGTCCAGTACCAGAGCAACCTAACTTCTGTGCAAATAAAGATGGCAGAACATGATTCTATAAAAATAATGACCATGTTCCAAGAAAATTCCTAGATGATACTAAAAATCATGGAAGTGGGATGCAGTATTTCTACAAATCATGTCCCTTAGACGTCAGTGCCAATGAACTCTAAAGTCATTCTCCAAACTTCTGTCTATATATGCGTCGTGGTTTCGCTTCAAACCGGGACAATAAGTTTTCTGAAATCTAAGCCTGACACTGATACACATAGTGAACACTGGTCATTTCCATGGATGCTCTACACTCAGCTGACTCACGGCAGCCTGGTGAGCTCATCCCATCTGTGGGCTAAATCCCCTTCAGTAGCGGCATGGCAAAAACGTTCACAAGTAGACACTCTGCTGCAGACTGAAAATCCCACAGCACTCACGCAGCAGTTAAACAAGAGGAAACACAAGTTTAGAAAACAATTTTATTAGACAAATTATTTAGACAAATTATACACAGAAAGCTCTGCCACTTGTAACTGAGGCCTTCAAAAAGTGTTTTGTATATCTGTATAATAGGCAACACATCAAAATAGGCCTATTTTAAATATTGTACATGGTTAACAGGTTTTTTTAATAGCTAAAATCACTGCAACATCTGGTATGTCCCTACATAGCTTGTTTGAAAGAAATTTTCTTTTTTTCTTTTTTTTTTTTTATTTTACTCAGAAGTGTGGATGAGTTCATGAATGTTACAAGGAGGAAGCAAGTTGTGCATGCTTTTAGACACTTGCTACCCTGGAAACAAAATGGCCTTTTGCACGATAAGAATTTGTTCTGCCTTACACAGTAGACAATATTTGAAGATTTAGTACAAAAAACAGTGACAGTACAAGATGCTCCCCCAGAACAGAATTAGCATCAAAATAGAATAGATCTGAAGAATATACCTTTTAATTTATCCTAAAGCAAATCACATAGGCTGATTCCTATTAATCCTAGCCAAAGAATGAGTTAGGTTAAAATAAGTGCATGGTTGCATTAAAAATAAAACCAAACAAAAAAACTCACAAGATAAACTGCTTGCTTTCTACTTAACCGCATTTTTAGTTTTAAGGATTACAAATTGAAAGCTCTTCCTACGTTTCTAACAGGTAACAGTGTTACTTTAAAAAGCTGGTGCCAAAGTGGGCACTGGTTTTGCTCTCACTGCTGTTCTTTCTCTTGTTCTATACAGTTGGCACTAATGTAAAAAATGCATAGCTCCTCTAAATCTAACTTAACATATAAAGGGTTAAAATGAGTGTCTGTTCATTTTTTTTCCCCTTAGAATAACGCAGGATCATAATTAAGGCCACATCCGTATTTCGAGGGCTCTTTTTTCCTCTACTAACACCATTATTGTATTGATCAACTGTACTGATTTGGAAAATAATTTATTGACCTTTGATCTATGTTTAAACTTCTCTAGAGCTATATTAGTTGTTCATGAACGTGGTATACCTAAGAGAGAGTTCCATTTGTCTAATTAATTAAAGTAAAATTATCAAGGTTAGCCTTATAGAATGCTCAATAGCCAATGCAAAACCTAACCAAAGGAGTTACATCCAGGTACAAACATTAAATTGCCCCGGATGTTCTAATAAAAAAGTATAAAATATGCTCTGTTGGCAAACGATGCAAGTCAGAATAACATTAAAGCAACCTGTCTTTTCTAAATGAAAAGACCCCCTGCACTGTACATCTTTCCTGTATACAACACATTTTTACTAAAGCTTTATTAAATGAATTGCAATAGCAACGGCTGCCATTTTATAGCTATATATACATGTATATATATATACATACGTGTGTGTATATATGTATATATATATGTATGAGATACTAATTTATTTAACATATATATACATACGTGTGTGTATATATGTATATATATATGTATGAGATACTAATTTATTTAACACAACAGAGGCTTCTGCCATATGATACAGTTTACTGTACATAAGAAAAACTTTTAACACTGTACAATCACATAAAGGTCATATGCACTGTTGCAGTGCAAAAGTAGATTTAACTGTAGTCTTTACTGGCATAGTAATGGCTTTTTGTAATCCTACAAAATTGCATTCTTGTATTATGGGGCCTGAATGATCTTTAAACTTCACTTGTTTTGCTTTCATTTTTTTCATTTTTTTTATTTTTGCCTTTTTTTTTAATTTTTCAGTTTTTTAAACTGCAGGGTTTGCCTTTGGTCCACAGTTAAAAGGACACAGCAGTGGAGCACTGACCGGATGCAGCAGAATACATGAAAAGGACTTAAGTTATTGCAATTATAGTAAAAAAAGGCGGTGTGCGAGGAGGAGCAAATGCCCTTCTGTAAAGTAATCCTCAGGGTTTTTCTATGCATGAATTGCTGCATGTTTCCTATATTTAAAGTATATGAAAAGCCTCAAGTAACCAAAACCTAACATGGTGATAAACCAAGAATATGTGATTCAAGTAGTAAAGAGAATAAGGGGAGACAGAGGAGACCAGACTGAGAAAGCAGAGAAGAGAAGGAGGAAGAGTTGTTACTAATAATCCTGATTCTTAAATAAAATTTAAAAAAAAGGAAAAAAAAATCCAAACAGAAAATAACTCCCAACCAAACTAAAACAAACCTCAAAAACAAAAGGTAAGGAAAAGAAAAGAGGTTACATCCATGTTAGTCCCACAATATTACAGCTGCTCCTTGCAAAGGGAGTCCTAAAAAAGAAACAGTGAAGAAACTTGGTCTGATGCTCAGATAGAGGTGCCTCGGTCTGGGTCGCTACCGATATTCAGCCCCAGAGTAGGAGTTGGTTGGTAAGGGATAGATGACATTGTTTTGATGGGGCTTCTGAAAAAGCCACCGTTGGGTGCCCTGTGCCTGAAAGGGCCAGTTCGGTGGTCGGGCACACTGCCGAAGGAGAAACCTGAAGCAGCTTTAGCAGACAGCGTGCGGCTCAGAGTCTGGATCTGTTCTGGTATGAAGGTGGTTGTGGTGATGTGAGTGTTTCTGAAGTCACTGATTTGCTCCAGCGCCTGACGTGTGGGTAAAGTGTCAATGTCCAGTGGGGTCAAGTCAATCGAAGAGGTGGAGAACTGTTTATGGGGACTGTCGTCGTCTGTGCAGAGGCTATTCACGCGCCTGTGGAGGTGCTCCAGGTCGATCTCCTTGTCGTCCTGGGGAATGAGAAAAACAAGAGGCAGTGCTCACCATTGCTGTTTGTGCTGTGTTGAAGCTTCACAGTGCAATCAGAACTGCCCGGGAAGCACAACGCACAATTAACTACATCTGGCTGTTGGCTGATGGCATTTCTGAGTGTCACCAGCAAACACCCCCCTCGCCTGAAGCTCAGTGGGGCAAGCCAAATGGAGGCAGGCCCTTACACCACAGCTACCCTCAAACCCTGAATCCCAACAACAAATCTCCAAGTGCTACCGGTTGGTTTTTGTCAGGAAAAGCCAGGCTCGGAGCTAGGTGTGTTGGACTAGCAACAGCTGAATAGCAGTAAATTTTGTGCCATGAAAGCAAAGCATAATCTCAAATGCCTGGGATGTTGCCAGTTCTTCAACTCTGCGATGAGGACTGAGTTTGAATGTCAACAGGGGAGGCTCTGAGGGATCAGGCTGCCGTCTTTGTCATCCTCTCAGGGCTTAAGGAAGGGCTAAAAACATCTCAGGTAGCTTTTTGCTTTTATAATATAAATTCTGGCATAGAAAAGCTGAACTTCCAGACAAAAATCCAAGCACTGGTGACTTGCTGACATCACACAGAAAGGAGTGCACTGGGCAATTTCAAATTACAATGCCAAAAGAGGGATTCATTCTCCCCTTACCTACAAAGAAGCAATTCCATTGATTCTGATGGAATTACACTCTTGTGGGTGAGAAGAGACAGGTGACCTGGGGTATTTATTATAATACATCATCCCTCCTCTTACCTCTGTCCCTTTTCCTTCTTAAATCTCTCCTCCCAAAGAACTCAGTTAAACAGGTTTGTTTGTTATAATCAAGAATTTAAATGCACGGAAGTTAAAAAAAGAGGAGAAAGTCCTGGGTGACACAATAAATCACCTATATTGTACATAGATATTTCTACTGAACTGCAAAGCATAATTCAAAGCAACATTAAATATACACGTACAGGGGTATTCCCTCAGTCTAGGTAGTGCAGCTCATTCAGAACAAAAATTGATTTCAACTAACCTTAAAATTTACCTTAATCTCTGTGAAATCTACTGGCTCTTCCAGGCCACTAGAAATATCTCACATTCTAGGACCTCACAGAGGATAATTAGGCAGCCGATAGATGTGCACTGATGACTTCCAGCCTTGATTACTGCAATTCAATGACTGGCTTGATCCAGAGCTCCCTGAATCAATGGCAAAACTCCTAGTATACCGAATGGGCTTGAGATCCCTCCTTTGTCTAGGAATGAAGTCAAGCACTCTGAAAAAGTCCACACCTAGAACAAACTGCAGGAGTTCATCTACTTAGCAAAACGGATCACTGAATATTTGCACTGGTACCACGCCGAAAACAGAGCCTGACTGGAAGGAGGCTGAGAGACCAGCTCCCCTCCAGGATTTTACCCTCCAAGGGCAGGGACAGGGGGACAAACCGGGGGAAAAGGGGCAGGGAACAAGGCATCAGGGATCTCCCAGGGATTGGATGATCGCTGACCTCCGAGGCTTTGGTTCGGGCTCGTCACGGGAGGGAAAAAATGCAGTGCTCATTTCTCGGACTTAGCTTTCTGTCTATAGTTTATTCACATGTGGACATAGACATGGATGCACATAACAACCACACAGGTGACACCAAAACCCAACGCATTCACCAAACGCTCTCTCCTAAAAACTTTGGAGCTGCATATGGATGCAGGAGAACTGGGGCCACATCGGAAGCTAAAGAAATAAACAGAGGCTCTATTAGCGTGTGCAAGTCATGACTATGTCTCTGAGGGACACTCCTAAATATTTTTCCTTTTTTTTTTGTTTTGTTTTGTTGTTTTTGTTTGTTTGTTTTTAATTTTGAAAAAACATACAAACACCTTGTAATTTAAAATGCCAATCGAGAAAGGATTGGAATTTCATCACTTCTGAGCCTCTATAAGTTACTCAAAATACTCCTCTTTCTTCTCTTACAGAGATGCATTTGGGGCTAGGGTCAGACCAGTGAAAATATAGAAGTGGTGATATTCTCCCATGCTTAGCCCACAACCCAATCTCCACCCAATCGATACACCAAAATGAGACCCACTCACAGTAAGATTGTGCATATCTCCATAATATGATCTTTCCTCTTCTCTCTTGTGTGATCAGTAGTGAAATATTCAGCAGTTTTCACATTTAAATTATCATCAGGCTTCAGAGTCAACATCCCATTGAGATTACTGGGGCGGTTCATACTTCTCTCAGAGCTACCGTTTAAGGCTGTCTGCAGACTCAGGCAGACATCATTGAATGGGTAACTTCTGGTACGCGACTGAAATGTTATCTTCGCAACCATAAGACAATTTTTTTCAGTATAAATGCTTGCATTCTGGAGCACAAGATGGCAGCCACCAGGAAAAAGGGTTGGCTTGCTGACCACAAACTGGCCCAATCTGACCCCCGACTCTGGACTAGTGGCCTGGAAGAGCCAATGGATTTCATGGAAGCTAAAATGAATTTTAAGAAAGTTAGTTAAGATGTATTTCTTTGCTGAATGACCCCCACATCCAGAATAGTGGGGACATTCAGCACATATGTCCACGATAAACTCAATTTTAAGCCAAGCTTTTCAATTTAGCGTTGCGATGCAATTTTAAATGCTAAGCTAATGACCACGTAACAAAGATCAAGGAGGCCAAATTATACCATTTGTGGAAAGTATACACATGAATTTCTCTGCATTTGAAAATTGAAATCAGAAATTTTGTAGTTATATTAAAAAAATCCATGTTATTTTTTTCTTTTCATTTGTTATTTATTTTTATGTTTTGCACCAGATAAATATGAAGTATGAAGTTCTGAAAGTTTGGGTAAACAACAATCAAGTAAATTTTAGTTTTTTAAAATAATTTACCCTTTGAAACTATATGGTTTCCATTCCTGAGAAACCCAATTTAAAGACTAGAGATTCTTTTTTTTCTTTTAATAATGGTCCGGTCCAGATCTTGAACAAAAAAAAAAAGCTTGGGAATGAAAACAGGCAAGAAAAGATTAAACGTATTCTAACATTAGTGCCAATGCTGTCTAATTAGGTAGTGTAATTAATCCTTCCTGATTACACAGCATTAGATTAGCAGAAATAAACACAATGGAGAAACTGCAGAGAAGGTGAGACCACTGCACACAAATTAACAGCAATACCCCACAAGCTACACAGATGTGTCTAAGCTACACAGACAGAAAAGCTATAATTGATAGTGCTACATTAAAGCTCATACTTAGGTTCAGCTTTGGGCATTGCTGCCAAGTAGATTTTAATAACTTCCTTTTTTTTCCTAATGTTTTTCTAGTATATCGTGGAGCTAAAGAATTAATTATGAAGGTAAGAAATTTGTTACAGGACCGCATAAGGCTCAGATGGCTGGTAGAGGGACAGGTGGATTGCCACGGAAAGAAAAGCATTACACATGCAGGTGTAGAAGCAAACACCTGCTTCTGAAACAAGTCTGTAGTAGATTTCGGACATAAGTCTGGCCTGAATCTGAAAGATCTAATGTAATTCCCTGGACTTTAGATTAAACAACCAGAACCAAAGTTCACGGACTCAAGAGGTCAATGTTTCTAAAAACAGGAACAAACTTATTTAAGAAGCTAACCGTTGATTAAGGGGCTAAAGTTTGCAAATCTATTTTGAAAGACTCAGCCACTGAGCTTAGGGGATACATTTTTCAAGAAGAAGCCAAGAAACCTTTGAACTTACTGGTGAGAATTAGCTCTCACCAGTGGGAATAATGAACTAAATATTGATGTATTAATAATGTACTATTCTACAAGTAACAGTTGTGTTTTACTCAGAATAGTTGCATATTTATACATCATCAATATACTGGGTTTTTTTCATTCTAGCTTTTCTAGAAGTAATAGATACAGAGATTTTTTGAGGAACAATATTTACCTTAAAAAAATCAGCAAGCTAAGGAAATTTTTCTGAATTTGATTTCCCACCCTCTCTAATCCTATAAGGTCAAGGCAGCAATCTTTAGGGTGCTTGAAAATTCCCCAGGAGAAATGGAGGGTCTAATACCTCTTTTGATGGAACCCGGGAGCCTTTCCTTTTATTCCACCACGTTTCCAACATTGCAATGAAACAGGATAGGACAATCCCAGCAGCGAGGATGCAGAAAACACCTGCAAAACTTTTTATGTCCAGGGCACCTCCTTTCTGTTTGGTATCCACAGATGAGTACAGATCACATTGACCATTCTTCGGCCACCACTTATGCTTCAGTATGTCCATGTCACCATTCTGCTGCAGTTCCAAAATCCTTGAGGAGAAAGCAGAGAGTAAGGGGTTACAGTGGGGCAGCGGAGGTGGCACCTGAGAGCATGAGGCTGTAATCTGACTGTTTGCAACCTTCCCATGTGTCTCGGTAAGCCAAGCAGCTGATGAGTCCAGATAGACTGATTTAGCTAGAAAAGAAATCCAGAATAGGGGGCTGCCTGTAGGACTGAGCGTATCCTCAGTCTATGCTCCACTCTAGATACAGGAAAGCACATACAAGTCTCTCTTTCCTTCAGACCCTTAATGAAAATGCTTTGAAATATTTTCTTAAAGGTTTATTAGGTATACAGTAAACATAGTATTTTCTTAACTGCTTTCACTACAGACTATGTCAATTGACTTTTGTAGTGCATTAGGTATTTGACAATATATATTTTGCATTTCAAAAAAAAAAAAAAAAGAAAATACAGCTCAGATGTACCACAGGATACACGTTACCTTATTGTAAGCTGATCTTTATCAGTTTACCTAGTTGCTGCTTTGGAGAGAGAGCAGAACTGTACTAGTTACAGTCAGTAAAGTCCTAAACTAGTCTTGCTCAATGGGAGTGCGTGACCTGCTGGTAAACGTTTTCCACAGGAAGGTTCTTTGCTGCAGAATTCACTTGTCCATGAACTTATGTACCCAGACCACTGCTAAAGATTTACCGGGCAGCTTGTAAGGCCAGCATATTTAGCTAGACTTCCTATGGGATAAACATTTTGAGAAATGAGAATTTTGTTTGGAAGAAGATTTTCATATAGAGTTAATTTATTTCTGAGGAGAGTGTGTGTTTGTTTTATTTTTTAAAACATCCAGAAGTGACTAGAGTAGCAGCCGGGTGCATCTGGTTACCCAAAATAAAAAATTCAATGATTACACTTAAAAAGAATAAATGTTTTCCTTCATGTAATAAATTTGTTTTTCATTTCAGTGCTGGAAGGCAAACAATTACTTGTGCAATCATTTGACACAGCATGCAAAAAAATCCAAGCGCACACAAACCAGTAGAGGTCTGGAATGTTGCTATCAGGGACTGTACTGCATTGAAGGGGAAAGAAAAGCTGTCCCACTGACTCAGGGCTACCATAACAACTACATGCAGTGGTCTACCGCAACCTCGGGAAAAATACAGTATTACGAAAGGAAGTTCGAATGTACCTCAGAAGCATAGGGCAACTGCTCTATACAGCTGAGGGAGCTGGGGTTGTTTAGCCTGGAGAAAAGGAGGATGAGGGGAGACCTTATCACTCTCTGTAACTACCTGAAAGGAGGTCCTAGTGAGGTGGGGGTCAGTCTCTTCTTCCCAGTCACAAGTGATAGGACAAGAGAAAATGGCCTCAAGTTGCACCAGGGGAGGTTTAGATTGGATATTACGAAAAATTTCTTCACCAAAAGGATTATCGAACAGGCTGCCCAGGGAAGTGGTGGAATCACCATCCCTGGAGATATTTAAAAGATGGGTAGATGTGGTGCTTAGGGACATGGTTTAGTGCTGGTTTTGACAGTGTTAGGTTAATGGTTGGACTCGATGATCTTGATGGTCCCTTCCAACCTAGACAGTTCTATGATCTCTAATGCCACTTGAACACGTAGCCATGTCAATGAAGCCACTAAATTTTCTATGGCACATCCAAACGACCCTATACTTGCGGTGCTACCAGGAATAGGAGACTTCATGCAGCCATCAGTGGCTTAAACCCCAGCACAGCTCTGGAGTGAGTTTCTGCTTCCTACCTGGTAGTACATCCTGTGGCTGAGATCCTGACCTGTTCAGAAGGTAACTGCTTGTCCACCTCTGTGCTGTACCAAGAGAACAGCACCCTTGAGGAACAGACTGCAGGTGATACATGTACATTTGGAGATCCCAGAATCACCTTGTTTACATAGCTTTGTATTTATAAGAAGTGGGACAAATTCTGTGCAATGCCTGATGACAGTGCATCACTGAAGGTCTAGCCATGGAGAATGGTGAACAAGGTCAGAGTTGCCTGGGCCATATTTTGAATTTTCCCAAACCGAATGCCACCTTAGAGAAGCCCCATCCCAAAGCTTCCTGAGGAGGCAGGGATAAGTCAAGTATGGGAGTAGTCTCTGTTCTGTTGCAAGGGACAGAATAGCTGTTATGAGATATCCATGTTCAGAGGAGCTTTGGAGGCACAAGGATCACATGCATGATTGCTGTCATTGCTGCCTACAGCTGCCTAGGGAGCACGTAGAGAAGCTGGAGCCAGACCCAGTGACAGGAAGAGATGCAACTAGGACAAACTGGAACATGAGCAATTCTGACTAGGGAATTGCTAAAAGGAAAACAGGAGTGGTCAAACACTAGAACAAAGAATTTGCATCATCTCCATCCCTGGCAATACTCAAAGGCCCACTGGGCAAGGCCCAGAGCAACCTGACCTAACTGAACCTGCTTTGACCAGAGTGCTGGGCTGGAGACCTCTGGAGGTCCTTTCCCACCATAATTACAGCTTTGACAGTGCAAACACAGTCTATGCTACTCTCTATCACGGCATACAGTGCTTACAGATATAACTCACCCTAATTCTGGTTCTTGCTGGCCTAGGATCCTGCATTAGGCCTTATGTGAGTCTTTTGGCCCAAATATTCCAGTCTGTCAGGTTAGCAGGAGCAGCAGGTAGTCAGCCTAAACAGAACCCTTTTGTATAAGTTCTTGAGGAGTAATAGAAGATTGATTTTCAATGCCCCACCCAAAGATTTGGCATATGTGTTTTTATATTTAGGAATTACCGTACTATCTACACAAGGCAGTAACAGAACAACAGTGCAGGGCTTATTTCTTCTAGCAGCAGCTCTAATCCCCGAGTAGGGCTATTTTCTCTCTTTTATTCAGTCAGTAATAGAATGAACCATCCAAATGATTGCTCTATCCTCATTAATTAAATGATTCTTCACTTGTCAGTGTAATTCCTGATTACACAAGACATCTTTTCAACAGCAGGCATTTGCATAAAGACACTGAACTTCAGCTTGTTCCTTAACAGAGATTTATTCCTAATTGTACTACTGCTAATTATTGGCAATTTTCTTTATGGATGTAACATATAAGTTCAATTATTTAAAGGAAAACATAAAAAAGAAGCAGAAACCCAGGATAGTAATTGCATCATTACATGAAAAAGCTTGAGAAATGGAAAGCTTATAATGAAGCCTTGTAAAACTGCAGCTGAAAATAGATGTTGAGAGATAAAATACATATCAAGAGAAATTATAAGAGCATGAATATCTGTCTATATTAACTTCATACAGAGAAAAAAGGAGATCCCGCTTCTAATAGACTTAGTAAACACTTTGTTTCTGAATTCAGCCGTTTGTAGAACCAAAGTAGTAGTTAAGAAGATTTAACACTACAAACTTGTTCCTAGTTATGAAAAATCCTACTTTTGTAGCGCATTTTCAGAAATGAAAATTGTACTTTTATTGAAATTCCATGAAAAACATCATGAGGAAGGGAGGTTTCCTGCAAGCGTGCGCAGCACGTAGGCACTGCTATATACTTGTGTGCCGCAGGAGCTTCCCACACGATGGCACTCTTTCCATAAAAATACGTGATTTTGCTGCAGTTCCTGCTGGGTGCCCTTATCCAATCTAATCGTACCTGTTGGGTGGCAGATACTACAATCAGTTTGATATTTGATTTTCAAATTTAATAAATTACTAAAGTAATAAAGCATTAACTAAATGCTCTGAATGATAATGATGCACTAACTGCTATAATTCCAGCAAGTGCCTTTTCTCACAAGTCCCAGATTTTTACAACTGAACTTTTCCTCAACAGTCTCGGCTCCTTTGAGCCTGCTGTACTGGCATGGAGTAGTATTGCAACACGTAAGCCAGTAGTAAGAGTGGTGGCAAGTAGCAAGTAGAGCGCGTGAGCTCCTGGTGTTTTGAAATACCATAGCCTTAAAAAGCTTACAAAATATTGAAACATATATTGAAATAATCTGATTTGTTTGAAAAACATGACCTTTAAAACTTGCTTATGGATACAGTGTGGGTCTTAATAATTCTCCTCTAGCAGGCAAACTGTTACAGTACCGTTTTTCAAGGCAATGACCTGAAGTTAAAGCTGCACAAAAGCATATGTCTGCATGTATTTTAACTAATTTGGCCCTGAATTCACAGTGCCTAGTGATTTCTAGTGGATAAAAACACAGAAAACTAAACTGCCTGTGGTTTCCAAATCTGACAGTGATGTGAACAAATCCTGCTGGATCAATAGGGATAGGGCTGGATTCAACTCAGTAACTACATACTTTGCTGCTGGCTGTGAAATGTAATTACTCCTGCAAAATACCCACAGAAAAAACACCCCAACTTATTATGACAGCAAGGCGCCACAAATGTTACAAAACTGAGACATCTGTGACAACACTGCTTTTATGGTATCAGTAGCAAGCAAGAGACACGACAGGGGGTTTACAATGAGACCAGAAATGCCAACGCATGGTCCGAGGTGTCAAAGGTTACTATCAGCTTCCTGCACCAGGAACGTGTTATCCAGAGGGATAATTTCACCGTTGGCACCGACAAGGAAGAGGAGGTGAGGTGCTAATCTGACTCTAGGTCTCCAGGGTCAGGCTGCTGCAGAGAGGAGGCGCCCACAGGCGCGCAATGACTGCCTGCTGTCAAAAGCTGGAGAAAAAAGTAAATTCTTTTTTTTTTTTTTT
>KZ506186.1:23254-55257 GCA_002844005.1 Limosa lapponica baueri
GCTCTAAAATTCATATAACTATGCTCAACTATATAAAAAAGTTTTAATTAGGATTTTGCTAATCACCAAGCACCTGGCTAAAGTTTCCCTTGAATATTTTTCTAGCCAGCATGGAGGGAAAGTGGATCTATAGAATCCTAGAATAGTTTGGATTTTCCAGAGTTTTGTAAATATCTTTTTAAAATAAAGATGAACCTAACTGCTGAGAATTGGTTAAAAAAGAAAAAAAAATACTCCAGGGACATTCAGATATCGCCATGATTGACTGTGGAGACAGTGATGCTAGAGGGAGCTTTCCATGGAGACCGCTGTATAGATATTTAGACCTGAGCAGATTCCAGTGAGGGGTGTTTTTTTGTTTGTTTGTTTAGACTAGTTTCTAATTCTGATTTCAATTATAAACTAAGAAGGTATTTTTTTCCTTCCAATCCTCCCTCTTTGCTTGGGTTCCAGGTCAAATGGGATATTCTGGCCAAATTTCTCAGAACAAAAGGTATACATGTGGAATGCAGGCAAACTGGGTTCATACCCTGTTTGCCCAATTCAAAGCAAGAACTGCAAAGTAGATGTCCTTTATAATGGAGATTATCAGGTAGAGAAGTCATGCCAGAGACAGTGATAAGAGACTTGCCCCTGTAAGTAAATCTCTAGTTTAGGAAGCTACTGCAGGGTGCAGGAAAATCAGATATAAGAACCTGCCTGCATTAAGGAGAGCTGTAAGCCTCTGGAAAAAAAAAGAATTTTGTTTTCCAGCCAGCTCTTCCAAAAACTGGAATTAAATAGCTAGCACAGCAATTCTCTGTTGGAAAGGGCTGCCCTCAGCTGTATTGCTGTTGGACCAGAGCCTGCACTAGCCACTCATCACCCTCTGGCACAGGGAGGTCATGGATGCAAAAAGGCAAAGCTCACCCACGCTGCCTGCTCAAGGAAAGCTCTTTATACCACTTAGAAAGATTACTGAGGGCTGGCAGCAGCACTGACTACTTTTCAGAAGTCAGAACAAATGCTCTGCCTCCTGACACCTACCTTCTCTCCATTCCCATCTCTTTGGATAAGCAGAGCTCTGCAGCCAGAGAGATCCCAACCAGCCACATGTTAAGCACAAGACCACGCCTGCACTGTGGGAATGAGCCAGCACCCATTACCCAAGGAGCCTATAATCATCATCTGTGTCTTTTTATTGTGTAATTCCAATTACAGGTGAATGGGATCGAAGAAAATGGAACCAGCTGTAGAACAGTGCAGCAGAGATTGTCCCCTGGCTGGAAACAGAAGCCAGCACAGCAAGGCAGCAACCAGCATAACAGGGGGGGAGGCATATTTTGTTTTAATGTCACTGTTGGCAGAGAGGAAAGCCAGGCCAGGCAGCCCAGCACAGAAAACTTTTGCAAGCAAAAAGGTACTTATACTGGCTAATTCTCTTCTTACACCCGTTTTACTTTAGAGCAGTAATACTGACAAAACAGTTGGCACTTGTTCACATCTACAGAAGTCAGGTTTTAACTTCTTTTCCTGATAGAAAAGCTCCTTAAGGCTACGCGCATATTTGCAAATTAAATTAATATTTAGCATAATACACTATAGATTTTTTAAACTTATTTTTACTGCAAGCTTTGAGTTTAACCAGATTTCAGGTGAAACCCTTTAAGAGTTAAGAACGAAGTTCAGAGTTATTGCTTGCTTTTCGTTTCTTTTTCTTAAATAAATAAAGCAAACAATAAATTCCGTGTGAAACACCAGCTGATGGAGGACTTCAGTAGCAAAAGAGATTCACATTTAATTTTAAAATAATTTTTGGGATGCACTGTATTTTTGGGTTTCTCTCTTTTGTTCAGAGAACATGAACCTGTTTTGCATTTCGCGCTATTACAGAAGCACAGAATGGTAGGGGTTGGAAGGGACCTCTGGAGATCACCTAGTCCAAACCCTCTGCCAAAGCAGGTTCACCTAGAGCAGGTTGATCAGGAACGCATCCAGGCAGGTTTTGAGTATCTCCAGAGGAGAAGACTCCACAACATCTCTGGGCAGCCTCTTTCAGTGCTCTGTCACCTCAAAGTAAAGAAGTTTTTCCTCACTTTAGGTGAGGAAATTCAGATGGAATTTCCTGTGTTCTTGTTTGTGCCCATTGCTCCTTGTCCTGTCGCCGGGCACCACTGGAAACAGTCTGGCCTCACCCTCCACGCCTGCCTTTTAGATATTGATAAGCATTGATGAGATCCCCTCTCAGTCTTCTCTTCTCCAGGGTAAACAGACCCAGGCTACTCAGCCTCTCCTCGTAAGAGAGATGCTCCAGTCCCCTGATGATCTTCACAGCCCTCTGCTGGACTCTCCAGTAGTTCCTTGTCTTTCTTGAACTGGGGGGCCTGGAACTGGACACAGTACTGAAGATTACCTGTCTTCCCAGTCCTGCGCATGGCCATGGGGCTAGGAAGGTTCTTTACTGGATAAGTGGCCACATTACAGTGGCTTCTGGGATGCTTTGGCCCTGCTTATCTGCTTAGATTTTGGAGTCTGGGGAATGAAGCCTCTGCTTGCAAGGGAAAGATTTAAGTTTACAGGGTTGCTTGCAATCTAATGTCCAGAAAATGCATGGAGAAATTTCCATGCTCCTTGCACATGCTGATCCTTTGCATTGGCAGCATTTCCAGCTCTTGTAATAGAGCCTTTTCCCTAAAGTACATACCTAGAAAGGCCAGTGAAAGTTTCAAGTTTGCATTTTGTTAGCTGTTCATTGCTTGCAATCTGCCTTGCTATGGGGGAGAACTGCCACAGTGTCACTCTAAGATGCTTAAAAAAACAGAGAGGAAAGTGGAAGGTATATTTCCTTTTCTTTAAATGTATCCCTTTTGAAAAGCTACCGTCTGGTTTTGGGGGCTCTGATTCACAACTTGGGAGTGTGCAGCGCTTTAGACCTTCACTATTTCTCTTCAGCCTGCAAACAAGGGGATACTATACACTCCCATTTACCTCGTAATTTTACTTGACTTCTGCTTTATAGATCACAGATTAAAAAGGAGGCAAAAGAGGTCACATGCAAAGCCAAGAAAGATTAGAGGATAAAGGGTTATGAGCTGTGGCAGAGACAAGCAATCGTACATTTAGGAAAGAGAGGTGGAGATGGGAGGTGAAGGGAGGCTGTAAATACCTGAGAGGTAGCAGCACAGCCAACGGGAGATGATTAGGCTGGTAAAAATAATTGGGTGGCTAAAACTGGGATAGGACACTTAACCAAGGCCACCTGCAACAAGGGAAGGAAATCCCGGTGGGGGACAGGGACCTGCGGCACTAACCCCAGCAAAGTCACCCTTAGCTGCAGGGATGTGTCCCCAGGCTGGGAGGGCCGGCGCACTAAGGAGGCATGGTGCTGGCAGAGTCAATGGAAAATCTCTCCCTAACGAAGGCCCAGAGTCCCCTCAGCAATTAGTGCCTAATTCTCTGCCAAGGAGATTTTGACCTTCCATGCCTTGTTGGAGCTGCTGTCTGTAACTGAAGGCTTAGTGGAGGGGATGGGGTCATCAAGCTGATTGACCTCATTCGGCTGGAGAGGGGCCCGTGACAACAGGGTAAGTAGCCAAGGAAAGCAAACTGGCTGATTTTATAGTGTCCCTGCCTTTTATCTCAGTAAATCACACGTGAGGGTTTTTATGACAGTCTGATAAAAAACAGAGTTACCTGGTAAGTGGCACTGGAGAGACAGATGCTTGTGTGCTCCATAGAGACATGTAAAAACGGCACAAAGCTTATTAGTCAGGGGGCCTTAAAATGTAATCAATTT
This sequence comes from Limosa lapponica baueri, assembly GCA_002844005.1. Taxonomy (NCBI): domain Eukaryota; kingdom Metazoa; phylum Chordata; class Aves; order Charadriiformes; family Scolopacidae; genus Limosa; species Limosa lapponica. The sequence goes on from KZ506186.1 coordinate 27,030, forward strand.
AATTTCTTTTCATACTGACACAGTTTATAACATCAGTACATTATCTCCCAAGCTGAGAATTTCAGGCAACATTTTCCAAAGCAGTTAAATAATACCAACATCTCAGGGTTTTGCAAAAATAGACCATATGTTTGGGCAATATTACCTTTCTTGCCACATTATAAACAGTGGTGGTAAAGGTCCACCCAGTCCATCTCTAGACACCTGGACAAGCCCTGCCCATGACTGAATCCCTAATGAATTTTCCCTTATATTACTGCGTCTTAGACACCACTACATTCATGACATATCTGACTCTATCTTGTATGTCACTATATTGCAGCAATATCCCTGTGGAGTGCCAGCAGGTTTGGGGAATACTGGCACCTCAACACGGGTGCAACTAGATCACAAGGAGCACACGAGGCAACATTTACTGGTGCTGTACAACATTTTACAGGTGCTGTTCAAAGAGAGATGAACATTTCTCTTACTAGTGCTTTTTGCTTTGGTATGACACGAGATCTCGGTGCAGGCATTAAGACCACCAGACGCACGCATGTGACAGTATCAGAGCACGGTAGCAAGCAAGTTCCATCATCTTTATGGAGCACGCAATACTGCACGTGGCAGTCAAGCAGCAAAGCTATTTTTCCTCTTGTAATTACTTACAACAGCATTTCTTAATCTGTACAGCACTGCCTCCCTCCCCATCCCGCCCTGTTGAAATGCTATAGACAGCAAATGAGGTGTGAAGCCCCCACCTCACCTCAGGAGCCATCAAGTATGATAAGGTACAAAGAGCTCTTAATTAGGCTACCGTGGTTTAGAGGAGCAATTTATAGGAAGCACTCACCAAGCTTTTGAGAGGCGCTGAGAGAGGTCCCTGTCTGGTAGTGCTCGTACAACATGAGCTCCAGGTCATTACTGACCTTGACAGAAAATACATGACGACTCCTCAGCTCCCTCTGGGTTACAAGGAGCAGGTGGGAAGAGCAGCCATATGAAGCTGTACTTACAGTGTCAGATTTTCCTCCAACATACAGTACCCGCTGTACAGAGATGAAAGTGATGCAGCCATAGCTATGTTGCTTAGCTCGATGCTTTTATGGTTTGATTCTGATAAGATGCTGGTTCAGAAAAGGTCTCCAGCACTGCCACTTCATTAAGAATGGAGACCACAGCCTTTAAAATGTGGAGTCTTTCTTATTCATTAGATTATTATCTGTACCCACTGGGCTAAGTTAAGCAAAAACACCTCTCAGTTGACTCATTTTGGCAGCCAGCAGTTGCTCAGGTTTTTTCATTAGCACCTTGTAAAAGATTTCTCAACATGTTTAATTTCAAAAACTTAATAGTTGAAAAGAAAAAAACTAGCTAGAAAAATAAGATAAAAGACAACTGTAGAAAAAATCATTATCTTAATTACAGAGCAGCTTTGTCCTCTAATGGGAACGTAATTCTTTCACAAGACAGCATTGCTCTAATGGAGGATCCACTTTAAATAGGACTGCAGCTTGCACACTGCACTGAACTCGTATTTACCCTCACAACTTGTATTTACTGCATTTCAGAACTGTACTAGTGGATGAAAAACACCCATTTTTTCCCCAGGATTGCAGATTCGTTTTGTAGAGCTCCCCATGATATTCAAAAAAGTAAATCAATAGCAATGGGCATTTTGCTCAGTGGGTTTTTGATTGGTTGGGTTTGTTTTTTTTTTTTGCCACGGCAGCATTGCTCTCTCTTCTCTGCAAACACACCAGACAAACTTGCAGAGGTGGAAAACATGTTCCTCTGTCTTCTGCCCCCACCGTGGCTATCAGTCTGCTAAGTGATTCTAGAAAACTGTAGCTGAGTCAAAAATGAGTTGTTCATTCCTGCACCCACTCATCCTTCTGAGATTTGGTGTCTCTGCTGCAAGCTGAGGGAGTGCCCCGGAGCCCAAGCTCCTTCTTTGCACTTGGAAATGGTGCCATTGCTCTGCCCTGCGGTGGCAGGATGTGCATTACTGGCTGCTTTTGTCCCTGCTCCTGCCCCCTGTAGTCCTATTAATTTGTCTCACCAAACGTGGTGGAGTACCCTAGATGCCTACTCCCCAAGAAACTGCTGAAAAGGAGTTGTTGGCAAATAACCTTTTTGTTCTGTGACTGCTATTCTGGCTTCTTGCCTCCAGCTAAACAGAAAAAACAAAAAAGAAAGTAAAACCCCAAAACACTGCTTGATGTAGGTAGTACTGGGTATTGCACTGAACTATCCAGTTGGGAACCGATCGTCTGAAATTCACAGCAGCTGAAATAACATAACTTAGAACAAAGTTGTCACTTTGCATGTTTGGAAATTCATTAAGGGCATCCTAACATGCTGGATGCTCAAGTGGCTCTGGCCAAGGAGATCTGTAGCAGATTCTGAAGATATAGCACTATTTTACACAGCTCATATCCTAATTGAAACATCATTAAAAGCATTTCTCTGCTACATTTTCCCCTGCAATGTTGTAAATAGTTAAATGCTCTAATAAGGTTATCCTTTTAGAGGGGACTACAGAACCTGTCCTTTTCAGATTTTGCACAACAGCATGCTTCTCCCGAGTGGGAGTAAAGACTCGGAGAGCATCAGGTTAACTGAGACTTAAGGCCATGTGTCCGGGATGAGATCTCATGAGACTTACAGAGGACATACAGAGTGGAAGATTCATGCAAGCCTTAAGCTGCAGTCTTTACATGGAAGGTCCTTCTGATTGACAGTTGCTCCTGAAAGGTTCAAGGGCAATTTATAAGAGGTAAATTCTTTTATAAAGACTGAAACGCACAACCATAGCTTTGGGGAGCTCATTGTCAGTAGGGTAAGAAAACTCATATTCATGATTACAATGAGAACATGTGACAGCTATGAGGATTCCTGAAGAACACTGAAGTGACTTAAAAATGGGAAGCAACTTGAAGATTCATAGCACTTCATATGTTAGAAAAGATGTTTTTTTGCCACTAGCTTATTCTGGTAATCAGCATCACCACAGAGTTGTTTCAGAAGTCCTTTAGCTGGCAGAAAACACATTCTATCTGCTTGCTTGGATGTAGGTGGGACAGAAAAGAACACAAATGCTAAAGGGCAGAGCCACAACTTCCCAGTAGTACCTGTAACACCTGTAATATCCCAAACAGGAAGTTGGAGGTGTTGCATGATGTGACTCTTCCTTGCAGCTGGAAATTATTTCTTATTTGCCCCAATAGCTCCTGAAAACCGTCTGTCAAAGTGAAGACAGGGCTGAAGCACAGAACTGATCTTCTAGGGGTATGCCAGTGGGAGGATGCTAGATGGATGGTCCCAACACTGATGCCAGAAGTGTTCCTGAGGCTTTCAAAAGTGTCGTTGTAGAGTGCCACAGGAACAACTGAAGGCTTAAGGAGGCCAAAAGTATATTTTCCAGCAGGCTTGTAGTCAGGCTTAGTAATCCACACTACTCTATCTTTCTTAAATATCCAAGGAACTAGGCTGAAGTATACTCCCCGGTGCACCACTAGAAGAAGAAAGGATTATTGGATTTGGTCACGAAGATGACAAAAGCTATCATCAAAAAAGGCTGCCCAAAGAACAGCAGGACTCATGGAGACAAACTGGTGGCTTCCAGACCTTTGGAAGATCTGAAGTAGGGTCCTCTAGCTCACAAAAGCGTTTCCCGCCTGGCACGTGTGAGAGGCACCGCCACGGCACTGTCGCAGGCAGAGATCCCATACCAGAATCCCAAGCCACTCACCTCTGGCAGACCCAGAGATAACAGAGATAACAGAAACAGTATTTCCACCTTCATCAGGGATAGACACAATCTCGGGTGCGGCGCTGTGTGGAGAAAATGCACTTCCTGAACCTAACAGGAAGAGTTAGGCACAAAGGTCTTTTTCCACTCAATTTTTGTGAATTAGTTTTTTCTCTCAGTGGCCCACTTTGAGCTCACATGATGTGTTACGACAAAGGTATTTCCTTTTCTGTTGAGAATGTGTCACCCACCATGGACCCATTCCTGATATGGAAAAACCATAATGAGATTTATTTCTGATTCTAAGCACCGCTTGGGAAAGTAGTTGCAATTACCTTAATTTATCTATGTAAAAAACCCAAAATTCATTTACCTGCTCAACATCTATTCAAGATTCTTTTTGGTAAAAGCTATACATAGTGCAACATAAATAGGAAATCTAAATATTCCGTGCAAATGTCAAGACAGACTCTAAATATTATGATCCTACACAATGCACAGTGTCAAATGTGACAATGAAGGCAGGATTTACTGTTCACAGTCCAAATACATAAGCCACTATTAATTCAAGTGCTGCCAGTAGCTGATCTACTCTGTGTAGAAAAAATTACACTCAAATGTGAGTCAAAATTTGAGCTATGTAAGCTAAGCTTTCAAAAAAATACTTGAAAATATAGTGCTGCAATGGTAAAACAAAACCTACAAATTGTATTTCCAGCATCTGCATTGGCATATATAATTACTCATTTCCGAGAAGGCAGTTTGGCTCAATTTTTGATAATTTTAACTCAGTATTTTATTCATCATGGTGGCTTGCAGAACATGAGTTAAAATGGGAACGCTCATGCTTGCAATTCCTCTTTTTGTTCAAATAGAACTGCTTGTACTTGCGATTCCTGTTTTTGTTCATGCACTTGCAGTCATGGCTTTCTCGCAACATTTTTTCCTAGGGATAGGTGTAATATTTCTGAACATTATCATCTGTAGGAGAAGAGCTGGCTCTCTGTTAAAGATTCAGAAGTAATAGCCAAGCAATACAGATCCAGTTCTTTACCAGAGAACAGCCACCCTGTGCTCTCATATAGGAAAGTCTGATTTGCAACTTCTTTGAAGAGGAGGCAAAATAATGTACAAGTACAAATCGATCTTTTATTCTGAGCTGCCAGGGAAAAATACATTTCCTCTACAAAAATGTAATTCCTTTCAGAGTTTCTATGTCCTCATTCAAATACAATGAATAACCAATAGGCTATATCTACTCTCCTGTCTTGATCCATAAATATCATTATGGAAAGTGTTTCTGCAAAAGAACGTAGTCCAAGGGATGCTGAAAAGCTTGACTCTAAATTCTAGAAATCTTGGAAATTAAAATTAGGTCTGTATAATGTTGACATAAATTACTTCCTTTCTTTCTGTACTAGAATAACTTAAAAACACCTATGTCCCAAATTGAGAGGACAGTCTCTTAAATCATGAATCAAGCCTGGACATTCTTCCTTTAGGCAAAAATCTAAGTTTTGACAATAAGCAATGCTGATTTTAGAAAGTAAAATATGCCATCAAACTTTAAGCCTATTGAGGCTAGAAAGGATCATCATCACAGCGTGATCTCCTGCAGATGAGAGAGAGGGAGAGAGAGACAATTCCGCCCACAGCTCCCACCGCAAGCCCAGCTGGTGCTACAGCAAAGACACATCTTTCTGAAAGATAATATTTAAAATCCTTAACTAATAGAAAATCTTTCATGACTCCCTTCCCTGCCCTTGGAATTGTTCCAAAACTTAATTACCATTGTTCAAAAGAAAAACACAAACCAGAAAACACCAAACCCCAAGCTTTAACTCATGACTGAGTTCAATTTCCAACCTTTAGACTCCACTTACTATGCCTCTCTCTTCTACGGTAGAGCACTGTTACCAAAATTTTCTTCCCACATAATCACACTACAATCACACTACAACTGATCACCTTTTCTCTCTCATTTTGATAAGCTGAATAGCTTGAGCTTCTAAAATCTTTCATAACTCATGTTTCTCAGATTCCAGACTGCTTTTATAGCTCTGAATTTTTATGATATATCTGTACCAGAAATGAACTTAGTATTAATGACCAATAAAAATCTCACCAATGTTGCACACAGAAACAAGAAGTCCTTTTTGCCTGCTCAGTAGCGTACAACTTGTGCATTCAGTTCCCATTACTTCTCCTTAGGACTCTCCCAATAACTAATTGTAGGGGCTGTTTGTAATAGAAAAAGATAATTTCATTTCTAACAGGACATTTCATCTGGCCTAGGGTAAAATGCTTTGTTTCAGACTTAAGTATCAAAGATCTTTCATTTTTTGAAGTGAAATGAAAGACAACTAGATATAAAATTAATTTTTAATAGAAAAAAATCTCATTAACATTTTTATGCCAATATTCAACATTCATTTTTGGGCCCAGTTTCTGAAAGAGAAGGAAATTTATGTCACCATCCCAGCATATTTTGTCTCCTCTTGCATTCTTTTCCCTCCTGAAATCTTATCAACAATTGCTGTGAGGGCTAATTTGGGTTAAGGCAGACTGCAAAACCAAGACACAGTGACTACAAAGGTCTCATTTCCATACAGTTTATTCCATCTCAGAGTGAACCAAGTTAAGTAAGAACAGATTACTCATCTTTCTGAGAAATAATCTTTACGTGCAGTTATTTAGAATGAAGGTGGATTGTAAGAATCTGAATGCAGGGCCCCAGTACTTGCCAAAAGAAAAGGAGAGTGCACTGAGTCACTCAATGCGAAATGCAGAGATTGGAGAAAGTTTATTAACTGTAATGCTAAGTTAGCACTGAGCTGGCGCAGCTGGCAGCTAGGGAAGCAAAGAAATATTCCTGTTTGAAACGTGAATACCACTGACTTGAAAATTTTTGAAACTATAAACACCGGACCCAGCGATGTCATTTTAAAGTCAATTTTCAGAGAGCTAATACAAGAGCAGTCAATGCTGGAAAAAACAGCACACCTCACTGAACTGTTTATTGTCAGAACAATAGCTATGATACACACTGCCACTGTTCTGGAAAACAGCCTTAGTATTACTTTTTAAAAAGGAAACGAATGCAATAAAAGGTTCTCAGCCACTGCAAGAGAAATAATAATATTAATGTCATTTGAAAAGATGGTCAAAGCACTTTGCTAATGCTCATGAATTATCAGCTTTTTTTGCAAGGTAACTGCTGTGTTTGGAAATTGCATTTCCCCACTCATTCATATTATTCTAACCATTCTTGCAGGATGCCTGGTTTTTAAAGAGTCACCACATGCCCAAGAAAAAGTAAACATGAGCCTTGGATGTGCTTTTCTCCTGCTTGCATTACAGAAAGGGAAAATACGGTTGCAAGTGCCCCCTGTGAGCAAGAAGAGCTGTCCTTCCCAACAAGCAGCTCCGCAATGGCAATGTGACCACGAGCTGCTGATGGAGTTGCTATGGTTATAAAGAGGTCCTCTGTGGGAGACATCTTCACTTGTGATTAGGTTTTGATAGAGGCAGAGGGACGCTTGTTGTTGAAAGGAGGGAAGGATGAAAAGAGTTTCAGCTGTTTTATCCACGTGAAAGCAGAGTTACGCTACATCTGAAGTGGGTTTGGAGCAAGCCCTGTTGCTGCAGGACCAGTGCACCAGGACAAACCGAGTTTCTGACATACAGGGGATTTCTGTACAGGTCAGAAGTGATGACCGTACATAGAAATAAAACAGGAGGGCTGGTCTTGATCTGTGGATTTTCCTGCAATCTTATGCAAGAGATCATTACGCTTTCCGAAGGGCAATGAGAATAGAAAAAAATAATACATGAACAAGGACCTGGATGTGGCAGGTACTAAGTGAGGTTTTGGGGCCCAGTACCAGAAGCAGTAAAGAAAAACAGCATTTAGGCTTTTCGTCCTAGCCGCTTCTACTTTTGCTCCTGAAACCGTGCCTCCTCGCTAACAAGAGGGGAAAAGTTGAGAGGAGCCACGGAAGATGGAGATGGCCTGCCCCAACTGGGGCGGAATTTAAAGGAATAAAATGTTGAGCATGGGACTGCAGCACTTAGAGACTGCTGAGGAGATTGGTTAAATCATCAAACAATAAAAAAGCCCTCTGCCTTTATCTCCCTCTGCCTTTTCTCTGTTTTCAGGATTTAGCCCCTTGCACAACCGTCCTCCTCTCTTCCTGCACATTTCCTTCCATCCATCCTGCCAGCCCCAGCTGAGAGGGATGACCATCTGAGATAGAGCCGGACAGGAAGCTATGCTCCACTTTACTGTTCATTAAACTATTTGCCTCATCATATAAAATATGTGGGTTTTGTTCCCTCTCCCACAGCCATACCTTAGATCTTCAGAGAAGTCTTTTCCATAGGAGAATGGAGTAGGAGAGCTACATCTGCTATAGGAGAGATCTACCCTCATAGAAGGGAAAATGAACTGAAATCTTTATTTCAAAATACCAGGAGAGCTCAAATACAAGCAAAAACCCTTCCAAATGAAGTTTTAGTGAAATAAAGAAGGCTGACCAGAATGTTTCAGAGCGTGAAAAACTGTGAATAATAAACAATATAAGTTCTGTTTTACTAGGAAATCTCATCACATAAAAAAAATCAGTCCTGTGAATCACCCTTGATGCTGGCTAGCAGACTCTGTGTTCAGAGCACAATGTCTGCACTGTCTATAAATATTACTACGGCCAGTAAACTCAAGGCAGTGGCAAGGGGGCTGTAAAACTATTGAGGGTACCATACACTGCAGTGGTTATAAAAAATGCCATAAAAGAAAAATGATCTTTTATTAGATCTTTTGTTTGGGAGGAACTTTGCATTTTAACAGGGCATTTAGCAACCAGGATAGCTTTTCAAAAGCAGCAGTCTCACTGCCCACAGATCGGATTTGGAGCCCCGTGAAGTCCTAAAATTACTTCAGCCAAGAGATGAGGGCCCATCCCCATCTGAAGAAGTAGGATGTTCAGTTCAGCTCAGCTTGCCATCCCCTCTTCTCTGGTCTTTTACAGCTTTTATCACACTTGATGTAAGAGGGATGGCGAGATGCAGCAAAGAGCCTAAAGCAGCCTTTTCTGTTAGAGTTTTGCTTTCAGCAAATGGAAACCCCAGTTTGCAAACTTGCTCTCTACCCAGGTAATGCCCAGAGCGAGCGTGAAGCTTCACTGCAGGCTCAGAAGCAGGATCTGTCCCCATGGCACGGAGCACAGCGTGAAAAGCCACTGTTGCTTGTGAAGGAGATACTTCTGAGCTCTCAGGACACATTTGACACCTCGGTCCTGTGGATGGCTGATGGGTCACATCTATATGCTGATACCAATCCATTCATGGTTAGTATGGCAAGGCAGTGCACACCTTTCACTTGCCATGAATTCAAGTGAGAGTGTAGACTGCTAAGCCTGCTTGTAGTTTTGTATGTTCTCAGCTGAGACCAAACCTCTGTCGCCTTGCCCAAATATTCTGAATTTAAGTATGCAGAGGTTCAGGAAAAAAATATATTTTCTTCTAAATGCTCCATACACAACTGCAAAAGCTCAGCATGGAACTGCAAAGACTGATATCTAAATAGCTACACACAAGCCAGCTAGAACTAAACCCCATCCATTCTATTTATCCCATGTAGCTAAAGACAGTGACAGCGTAAGAAAGTTTCAGGGGCCTGACGGGCCAACTGTTGTGCTGTGGCTTAGTACCACAGCCGATAACCAGGCTTTTATTATTCCTCTACTGCAATGGGATATGTCTGAAAGCACTCTGGGGTATCCATAAAAATCAGAATGGTGGGGGTTTCTGAACTGCATCTGTCTTATGAGATGAGAGAAAAAGTTGGTCTTGACCTCTAGACTATTTCCTCTAGACTGTTAAAACAAATACTAAAGGACCTTCAATGCCCTGGCCAGGGTGGAGACAGGTCACATGAAGACAAAGATATTATAAAACTCAGTCAAACTGCCTTCAATTCAGGTGTCAGGACTGACAGGATTATGACCGAATTGAGTGAACTTTAATATTAGAAAGCCAGACGCAGCATACTCTCAGACTAGATAGGCAGATGTTGATTATTTCAATGGAATAAAAATGAATATATTGCTTACAAAGTAAACTAATATTTTAGAGGTTTGATAGCTTTTGTCAACATGTGCAATCATAACAAAATATGATGCACTCTAAAGATTAAGTATGACTCTCGTGTAATGCCAAATGAGTACTTTGGGAGTTGTTTTTACATATCAGAGGTTTAGAACTCGGCCTTAAGAGCATTAATATTTCCTTTAGGAATAGCACATTAACAGCAAATCCAGCAAAACCCTTCACAGGACACTATAAAATACGTCTGAAACAAACTCTGCCTCACCCACAGAGAGGTTCAGTCTTTGGATAATGCAACGCTTCTCATCCCTATTAAAAAAAATCCTTCAGATTGACACAAATTCGATCTGTATCAACTTTTCCGTTACAACACAGTCTCTCTATATATTAGGACATGCAGAGCCTAATTAAACACAAATGTTTACTTAAACTAGTCAAGCTCCGTGTATTTTGTACTAAAGCCAGCATATCATATCAAATTAACCCTTCTACTTTTCTGGCCGTGTTGCTTGGATTGCCTCTGACTGAGTACTAAACCTGTTACAATGGAATTGAAGTAAAGAGCTTGTGAGGGGAAACTTGCACTCTGTTCACCTTAGTCTTTTGTCGCATCAGCTAGTAATATTTTCAATATGGCCTGTATTCCACCAAAATGCATCCCACAAATACTTCTGCAACTGCACTGAGGGGGAAGAGGGCAGCACTGCTTCCATCCAAACAAGATTTGCAGAATTACACTATGGGATATAAGAGCAGCATTTGCTCCTGCAGGCACAGTAACTGAATTTCCAGGCTATAATTGGATGATGTAGTTTGCAGCATCTCCAGAACCCCTTGATGGAATTACATCTGCGTGATAAATTATATAGTTTTCAGAACTGTATTTCACACAATGTGTGGAGCCCTGTGTCCTAAAGTCTCGATTGGTATCATCTACTTCTGCTCCTGACATACCAAGAGAGGCTTGAAATACAATGAGCCACCCTTTGCTCAGACATGAGGCAGAAAGGGAATGCCCACGAGCTAATGGGAGCCTGCTCCTAGCCTAAAGGACTTTTCCCTCCATGAGGTGCTGTTGGCTTTCCCTCCTCGGGCTAATGAGGGAAACAGGAGGCAGTGGGGAAATGGAACATCTGCTGCTATCTACAATGTCTTTGCTTCCCACAGAAAAGCAGTACAAACCCACAGAGCATCAGGCACCAGGTTTTCATACACTTGGTAATCTGCAAGCACGACCAGCATCGGGGACAGACTGCTAGATTTGGTTTGACCCAATACATCTTATTGTGAAGAATCCCAGCATTCTTTTATAGCTGAAATTTTAATATGCTGAAACAAAGTGGAAATGAAGCAAGATTAAATTTTGTGTTCCTCTGCTGCCTTTAAGTAGAGGACAGTATATGTCAAGGGAATGGATTTCAATCTGAGAATGTAGGAGGAATTGAAAAATAACTCATATATGACTGTAGTAGTTCTAATGGCAGCCTCAGCCCCTGAGAACCGATGAAAGAAGCAGGTCTGCCTTCCTCTGTCTATCCCCTGATTAAAAGAGAATACGCAATGAGGTTGGACAGAGAATAAATGAATGGGAAAATAGTAATTTAATACAGTTATTTAATTAGTTCTTTCTGCTTCTCATGATAATGTGGCAGAATACAAGGCTGAACAGAAGAAGGTAGCTGCCTATGGCATAATTAGGCCTTTTAAGGAGGGGGAGAAAGGCATCAGTCTGCACAGGCTGGCAGAGCAGGGAACTCCAGTGAGCACCCAATTTCCACAGCTGGAAACACACAGCTTCTTTAATTAATGCAGCTGATAAAGCATTTAGTTATTTTTTTAAAAAATATGTTTTAAAAATAAAATATAGTTATTATTTGTCACTTGAAAAGTACTTACTGCATGTTCTCTACGTTAGATGATAATGGAGTCCCCAGACAAAAAGATACTCCCTGCTCCTGAATATGTAAAAGACTACCTTAAGTTTTAACACCTGAAAGCTTTTTAAATGAGAGTGAGTGGGAATTGGCCACAAGGAATGGAAGCCACCAGCAGGGAGGATTCTCCCAAACCTCCCCTCCTCCTCCTCCTCCTCTTTAGAGACAAAATGAATCACTCTGGACACTGATTGAGTGGTGTGCACTGACTTTTCTTACATAGCACGAGGCACCGTAACACACAGCCACACACACCCACTGCCACCCCTCGCCGTGAGGGAAAGCTAGGGAGAACGGACACTTCATTCGATCATAGGTTGGAAGGGACCTGTAAGATCATTGAGTCAAACCATTAACCTAACACTGCCAAAACCACCACTAAACCATGTTCCTCAGCACTACGTTTACCCCTCTCTTAAATACCTCCAGGGATGGTGATTCCATCCCTGGGCAGACTGTTCCAATGTTTTGATAACCTTTTGGTGAAGAAGGTTTTTCTAATGTCCATCCTAAACCTCTCCTGGTGCAACCTGAGGCCATTTGAGAGGCTATTCAGTGTGCTCAAGACACTACTGGAAACACTCAGATAATTTGGTTACCAGCAGCTTGTAAAACAAAAGTAGAGTAGGATAAAAAGCTGACCTTGTTAAAGAGCTCTCATAGATCTGCACGACATGTTCAACGCATACACCCAGGAGCAAAGATGCTGTCAAAAATCCTAATTACAATAAAGAAGTAGCCTCAACTAAAAGTACCATTTCGGGGAAAACATCATAATTTTCATTGGTCCAAAATGCATATACATATGTACATATACTCATCCCGAAGTGAAGTATAACCCTATTAAACCCTACATCTGTAATATTAAAATCCAGAGACTCACATAAATTGATTTTTAATGAATGTTTGATCTCTTCAAAGAATCCTGCCCCAAATGTCTCTCTCAGCTGAGACTTCTAATGTGACAAGCCTCCAAACAGCTTCAGTGTCCATCTGCAACATACATCGCAGCTTGGCAGAACTCTTTCCCTTAAACTAATCAAAGTTTTGCTCTAACCGACGCTTCCTGTGAGGCGTAGGACAAACATTATCTTAAGTGCATCTCTGCTCATTTAACAGCCTAATTTAGGATACAATAAATACACATGAGCACTGATCAGGATCATGTCTGGTAAGAAGCTGCTCTGACTGAGATTGATAAATGCCTAACCACTGATTTTAGTTGGAATTGAATTGAACTATGCAGTAGGTCAGTAAAATTAATATCTATCTGAAAATTACTATAACTACTCCAACTTGTCTCACAGAATTACACAAAAATAACACACAGGATCAAATGAGGAATTCATGCCAGGACACTGAAAACAGCCTAGAAAGTGGCATTAAAAAAACGTGGCCTGATATTGATGACAATACTCTATTTATTCCTAATCCAATGACATTAATTTTTATGTCTTTCTTGGTATTGATAAACTTGCATTTCCCTGCAACACACAGAGAGACACTTTACAGATCTTTCAGACTTATTTATCAGGTAGATAAGCATTTTATCAATTTTGGTTTTGCTTAGCCACGCTTTGCACGGCATTGCCCTTTTATCTCTTGCAACAGTCTAATTACACAATTGAAAGGTTTTTTCCCACTTTTAAAATTCAACTCAGCCTGGTATTTCAGCACATTATCTTTATCTGGGGAGATGAGCAACACCTCTACTTAACTTTTATGGTTAAATGTTCAAAGTCTGGTGCTGTTGAGGCTGTTCCTGGCACACGTTTGGCATCATCTTGCTCCTGTAGAGCAGGCACCTGGGTTTATCAGCCTGCAGGATTGCAGCCAGCCTTCCCAGCTGCTCATGAAGCACTGTATCGGGTACCTCCACAGTACTCTGCCCTTTTGTCCCACCACCCAGGACTTGGACTTGACATTTTCAGGCCAGTCGGTACAGAGGTGCAAACTGCTGTGACCCCACGGTGTGTTACTTCCACCTTCCTGCAGACACAATAGGTGTTGGTTAGACACCTGGGGGTCTGACCACACCCCAAAAATCAGTCTCTCTGGGCATCATGATGATGTCCACCATGTCTGCACAGGAGTGAAGAGCCAGAATCGCACTGGTGGTAGTTTTCAGTTTGGAAAGCACAAGGGAAAGTGGGATCAGCCTGCAGCAGGCAGGTATGCTGCCCTCACATGTGGGTGGAAGCGCTTGTGGCAACAGACCGCTTCATTTTCAAGAACTCACCATTTTTCTCTTAGAGGGAAAGAAAAAATCAGCAAACGAGCTGATAGGTGATGGGGGACTAAGCCAACATCTGCCAAATTCCTGGGAGGGAATAATTGACTTTGGTGTGTTTTGGATCTCTCCCTCATTTTGCAGGATTATTAATTTATCTCACGTATGCATTGCTTTATGTAAGCTTCGGTGCCACTTCTGCAAATACCCTGCTACACTTGATTTTGAAAAACCAGAGCAAAGTATAATATCTTTGAAGAAGAGAGAGAGAGTTGATAACAACACTACAAAACAGACTGCATATCTTGCAAAAAAATACTAGTATCTGAAGTCACTGCCACTCCTTTAATCATACTAGTTAAGCTGGAATAGAGATTTTGCAATTTTCTGAGCAAGATTTGCTCATTGCTAGGAGCAAAAAGCAAGCATAGTTAACATTAGACTGGGCAGTGCACCTTCTGGTCATGTTTGTAAGCTTCTTACTGGAAGAAAATAGTCACGTGCTTTTCCAATTGTGCTCCTTGGACAAGGAGCAGCTCTTTCCCCTTTCAGATGGGTTTTACTTACAACAATGTATTTACTGTTATATGTACCAAAGGGAACAAAATAAGAAGTAGTTGTTTTAGTTGTTATGCATTTTTGTTTGTTTGTTTGTTTGTTTTTCTTGTCAGGCCCAAAGTATCAATTTAAAATTGCTGTACCTAGTGTCACTTTAAAAAACAGAACAGGTGAACATAGCATTATTGTTTCCAGACCCATATGCAGTTATCTTGGAAGCCAGAATATTCTTTTTTTTTTTTAATAAGCAGAACTTTATCATGTCACCGTTCTATTAAAACTGGGATTTGCTAGATGAATTAATCATAGAATCATTGAATGGTTAGACTTGGAAGGGACCTTAAAGGTCATCGAGTTCCAACCCCCCTGCCATGGGCAGGGACACCTCCCACTAGAGCAGGTTGCTCAAAGCCCCATCCAGCCTGGTCTTGAACACTTCCATCTACAACTTCTCTGGGCAACCTGTTCCAGTGTCACCACTCTCACAGTAAAGAATTTCTTCCTAATATCTAATCTAAATCTCCCCTCTTTCAGTTTAAAACCGTTACCCCTCGTCCTATCACTCCACTCCCTCATAAAGAGTCCCTCCCCTTCTCTCCTGTAAGGCCCCTTTATGTACTGGATTTAGGTAATGGATTTTTGTTTACATTTTCAATTTCATTTATTTATTCTAAATAAATCCTTAGGTGAGAATGACACAATATTAGCAAATTAAAGTGATTAATTTCATAGTCAGTGGTCATCATGTTGCTTCTTTTTTACTTTTTACTTTATAAAAATAATATGTACTATATAAAACAACTGAATTTAATATATAACATGTAAATATTTTTAAAAATTTACATAACAATTATTATTTATTACCAGCAGAAATGGCTGCTTTCAGGGTTGGATTCATGGAAGTCAGTACACAGCCCTGATCTGACCTGAATCAATAAGCCCAGATAACCGGCAGCAGTTTTCTGAATACGAGTCACTGATACCAACCTGGTATGATGGTACAGGAACCCTAAAACTATTTTTCTTTGAAAGGAGTTTGGCCCATAGGTTTCACACAGAGTGTCTCCATTTTTTCTGTCCTTCCTTCCATTTCCTGCTCTTGCTGCCTGCTAGAGCCTGGCAGTGCATGTGATGTGGCTGTTCAATAGACCAAAGTATGAAAAATACTTAATAATGACTTTTTCTCACCACGGTTAGCATGCATGAAATGAATGAGGCTTCCTGCACAAGGGATAAATCTATAACTAAATGTCAAAAACTATAACTCTCTCTGAAGGTAGCTTATTAAGAATTTGCTATGGTTCATTTTACAGTGACACTTCCATATTCAGGAGTGTCAGAGTACAGAGGAGCAGCCTGGGATCAATTCATTCTGACATAAAAAAAGAGGAGATTAAAAAAAAGGGAAAGGAGGGAGAACAGAACTGGTATCTAACAAAGCATCTGGACTCATTCAAAGATAAAGCAGGTTCAAGATTCATTATTGAGCCCCCCAGTCCCAATCAGACAGGCTCAGCGACACAGCCGGGGTGATTATAGCTCACCAGAGGAATGCGTTGCAGTCCTAAAGCCCCATTTGCTTAAATAGCATGATATAGTTCTTCCTCCCAAATCACGTATTAAAGCTCTATAGAAAAATAGCATAAGAGTGAAATATGCAGTATGCCTATGCCAGAAAAGACTGACACCAAGGCTGTTGGTAGGAAAGTAAATTAATGACTATAGTAAACTCAGGTTTCTGATGCAATCAGTTTTTAAAAGCAATACTGGAAGCAACACAAGGTTTTGCTTAAAGGCAATAGCAAAACACAGCTCTAATTCTGCAAACTGAGAGAGAACAAGAACATAGGTTTGGGGTTAAGAATTAAAAAAAAAAGCCAACAAAGTTCTAGGGGTTGGCTAAAAAACTGCAAGTAAGAACTTCTCTGAAAAATGACATCTCTATAGCAGGGTGCTACCTCACCAGAACACTCATGGGAAATGATTCAACACCAGTGGAAAGGGAAACGTGTCTCTATACTGCCTCCCCCAACAAACAAACTTAATTACTGTTTGTCATAATCCTCTAGTTGGAAAATGAGGAATAGGCGTTTTCCACCTTAGAGGAACTTTTAGACCCCTCTAAAACAGAAAAATTGCAACGGAGGTCATGCGCCACTCAAGGAAGCACCACGCAGCTCGTTTGCATCTTCCCAACTGCTGCAGAGGAAAATGGTGAAAATCAAGGAGAAGCATGAAAAGCCATAATGTGGCCCTGCTGGCTCAGCGAGACACCCCCCCCCCAGCAACATGTGTCAACAAATGCATGGTCCCAAAGGTATTTACGAATTTACTTTCACAATAGTTGTCTGATAGCTGAGATGGGACAGTTACCAAACTGTTTGGGTGGTTATTGGCTAAGTACTCAACAAAAAGGGATTAAGACATGTTCTCGCAGCTCTGTGATAAACAGCAGTATTCCCGGGAACTACCACCTCTTACTGCCAGAAGTTTGACACCACCTTGTTCACATTTAAGTGTAAACTCCTGGAGCAAGCCTGAACCAGAGACGTTTGCAATGTATTGGGGCCAGTTCTGCTTAATATCTTTGTCAGTGATCTGGATGAGGGGATCGAGTGCACTCTCAGTCAGTTTGCAGACAACACGAAGTTGGGTGGGAGTGTTGATCTGCTTGAGGGTAGGGGAGGCTCTACAGAGGGATCTGGACAGGCTGGATTGATGGGCCGAGGCCAACGGGATGAGGTTCAACAAGGCCAAGCGCCGGGTCCTACACTTGGGTCACAACAACCCCATGCAGCACTACGGGCTTGGGGAAGAGTGGCTGGAGAGCTGCCCAGCAGAAAAGGACCTGGGGGTGTTGGTCGACAGCCGGCTGAACATGAGCCAGCAGTGTGCCCAGGTGGCCAAGAAGGCCAACAGCATCCTGGCCTGTAAAAGAAATAGTGCGGCCAGCAGGACTAGGGAAGCAATCGTCCCCCTGTACTCAGCACTGGTGAGGCCCCACGTCGAACACTGTGTTCAGTTTTGGGAGAAAAAATTGGGATGTTCTTAAAGGTTCATAAGAGCAATGGTAATTGTAAACCACCCAGCATACCTTTATGGTCTTGGGTGGGGATAACGTTGTCAGTAAAAATGCACAGGTATCTCTAAGAAGCTAGCAATTTTCTCTTGAGGCCTCCCATCCCATATTGGCAGGGTGTCACCTCCACAGCTCTGGCTTTGGGCATCAGGGAGGCTGGACATGGCCTGGAAAGGAGAGACAGTGCAGGGCTGTGGGGAGGCCTCAAAGAAACAAGTCTGGGAGGACAGTTAACACTGAGGCTTTCTTCTTGTCTCCTTTTAAAAAACTGTAAACAAGGCTGTAAATGCAAGGAAAGGCCTTTGACTTTCCAGAATATGAAGTCTGGTCAAGGCCATGAAAAATTACTTGTGATTTCTGACAAGTGGCTTTTCACTCTGTCTATTGGAGAAGATGCCTCAAACTGATCACAGCAGCATTACCCAGGCAAGAACAGCTCAAATGTCACTTCTGCTGATTTCTCCCTCCTCATGAAAATGAACAAAAGCTGATGTTGACGAGTCACCTGACATTGCTGAGGTACTGCTGCTGCATCCAGCCCCAGCTTCTTGGATGCTTTATACTGTTCATTAAGGGAGAGAGAAAGTTAAACGAGCTTGAATATTTTAAACAATGAACAAGCCAACATTGTTGCAAAACATAGAGATCAAGTGAAAACAAAAGATAAAAAATTAAAAAATCATTATTTTAAAAAGGATGTTTAAACATGTTGCTAAGGAATCTCCTGATTCCTGGGGCAACTCTGCATGCTCTCATGGAGGATGCTGGCAGCTCTAGCACCCAAGTACCTCGCTGCCTAGAGACTGTTGCTATGAGGACCATACTTAAACGCTCTCCATGTTTATTCTCGCGTGTGTAAGTATGTTAATGCTGGCTTCCTTTTCGGTGGTGCACTGCCCTGCTTATTTGCTCTGTGCTCCTCGGTGGCTGGAGCTGAGTGGCGGCCACAAAAAGCAATGTGAAGGGCAGTGCTGGTTAGGAGATTGCCTCAAGCCCTACGTTTCTTGCAAAACTCTTCCCAAGCACATCCCGGCACGGCAGCGGCTGCACCCATGCTCGGGTCCAGAGCCTGATGTAAATGAAATGCTTGGAGAAGGACCACCATGGTTTAAACTGATGGTGCAGGATAAAAGGCTGCTTTAGTAACTCCATTGGAGTTAAAGGATGATTTAAATCCTGCATCCTAGTGCAGGATAAAAGGCTGCTTTAGTAACTCCATTGGAGTTAAAGGATGATTCACGTCAGCAAAGTTAATTACATAAGTGCATGTTTCAGGACAAAGCTGAAAAGGATTAGATAAATACTTCATTACAAAACCCTTCCCACTCGTGTTTTTTAAGTTGCTATTGTCTATTATAGCACTTTTGCGCATTTTTAATCAAGCAATTTTTCAGTAGAGAAACAGGATATATAAGTAGTATATATTACATAAATATTATATTTTATATAAAAATTATTAAAAAGACAGCTCTGATGCACCTAATGCAATAGAGGGTCTGTTCTGTTCCCAAGAGGCAAGGCAGGAGGTTTCTCCTGGAAACTTCCGATCAGGAGACAGTCACGTTTACAAAGGAACAAACGGAGAAGCTCTCTTCTCCTCTCACCTGACATTTTCTGCGTGCTTTCTTCTGGCTGTTTTAGAAGAGCTACTTTCTTCCTCACATAGAAAAGAGACAATACCTCTTATCCAAAAAAGCTTCCATTTTAATCACATTAGCATTAATTAGCAGAAAAAATTTGACATTCTAATCATGATACTAATTACTTGCAGAGATTTCAATACCTTCAAAGCATTGCATGAGAATGAGTAGAGTAATGCATAGCTGTGCATGTCTTCTATCAACACCAATATTATTTGATGCTCATTAAATATTTCTGGAATTAAAACACATGGTACTTTATAACTGAAAGCCTAATTGTTTAAAAGAAGAATAAAAGCCATAGAAGCAGTTTTCTCTGGTGGAAGAAAGTTTAATTTTCTCATCAGAAGAAGAAAACATGTTTAGCTTAGCACGTTTACTGTTTATCTTATTATTCCAGGGAGCACTGTACATTGTAGTTGTGTGTCTGTTTTTCAGAGGGGCTGTGGATAAGTACAGTTTATTAAACCCTGCTGAGACAATCTGTTGTGTCTGTCTGTTTTAATGTTGTTATAAGTCAGTTAAGCATGTACCATACTTGTTAGCCACATATATACTAATTTAATGTATTGATGGGCTGTCAGTACTAATACCTAATGAATATTAAAATACAAACTCAGATACAGAAATGCAAAGCAGAGCCAGCATGTGGTCAACATTTTGAGGGACAGGCAGAGAAAGGAAAAGACCAGAGTTCAGAGTAAATGACAGTAAACACTCATGAAATGAACCTGAAAACAAATCACTAGCAGCTTCCCAGGAAAGATGGAAGAAAATAATAATTAACGGTCTCAAAAACATGGGCTCTAAATATATACTGCGAACTTTGTCTTCTGCCAACTGATTTCAATATAAATGAAACAAAGGATGGTTAGAAGACCAGTATGCTGGTAAAGACAAAGAGAACTAGAGAAAACAGAATAAAGACACTGTACCAGGGGAGAGAGGGGAGGAGAGAAGGAGAAATCTCCCACTGTCTCTTCCGCGATGCTAATTTTCTGTTTAACAATGGCTCTAAAAATGGATAGCAGTCGATACTTTGCATGCTCCGCATAATATAGTCTTTCAGCAAAAGCATGTACGTACAAATCTCTCCTGCTTCAAGTGAATGTGGCAGGAGTTTGTTGGGCATGCTTCTCCCTATTAGATCATATTCAGAGCTGCAGCCAGCTGCTTGTTAGAGATTCAAAGCCTTGTGCACCATTCAGTCCGAGCTCAGAGGCATGCTGTCTCTCCTTCATGAGGTTTGAAGTGAAAAGCGAATTACAAAGAGAAAGCCCCTGGGCCAGAGGAGAAAATATCAAACCACTGCGAGGGGGGAGGCAGCGGGATAGAGACACGTGAGCAGCCGCAGGTCTAATGAAACCAGGAGAATCAGCCCAAGTCGTGTGGGATCTGCCTGGAGTTCAGTCACTGTTTCCTTCTCCCTTTCCCATATCTCCAAAATCATAAAAGTGTCTCGAGGGTGATGGGGAACTGGTACATCTACCAGTTGCAGAAAAGGGAAAAAGAAAAGAGCAGTTAAATAGCAGGGAAGTCATGGTGGGCTCCCACCTAGAAACACCCTGCCAGCTCAGACGGGACCCCAAAAAGGGCCCAGTCCAAAAAGCTACCCCCAGAGCTGGTGGCTCCTTCATGGGTGGAAAGCCTGCGTGGACCTCCTGCTCCCACCCTGTGGGGTGGTGGACCCACCACTGCCCATCCAGCAGGGACTGCAGGGATCTGCAGTGTCCCGGGGATGAAGGGACTGCAATGCAGATGCTGTGCGCTCATCAGCATGTGAGAACACATGGAGGTGTTGGGAAATTTCTGCCTCTGCAGGCGACAAGGGAGATGCAAAGCTGAAGCGGGCTCCATCTGCGGTCGTTAGGGAGAGTGGTCAGTTTTGATTTAGAGGTGAGTGACGTTTCTCAGCAGAAACCTTCATGCAGGAGATAATGGGGGAAAAACCTGCAGATTTTTCTATGGCAAAGCCTTCCTAGTTTGCAGCCAACAGCTGTGTTTGCTGATGGGGAAGAGAATATGTCTTCATGGATCAAATACGCAAGGGCTTGTCAAAATTTCAAGCATCACATAAACACCCAGTGGAAAGACAGAACAGCAAGCCTTTGAAATGAAAGGGAAAAATCAGTGAAATTGTAAAATTATGTTAAGAATCAGAATCCCACATTACATTAAATATATGCTTCCCTGGCTGCATCCATCACAAAAAAGATTTAAAAATAATATTCTGATTTAAATACAACCTAATATGATCAAATACCTCACCTTATTGTTTGAGCTAGAAGAGAAGGATAAACACACAGTTTTCTTTAACATCTCTCTGCCCTTTTTGCTGCTCCTCTTCCCCAATTCCTCTTCAAATGACTTCAAATGGCCTCCTATAAAGCTGTGAGGTGTGAAAAGCTCTCTGCTTCCCCGATCATTTGCGCTCTTGCTGTTCCTCCTCAGCCTGGGAGAGCAGCCGCAGTGGTGGCCACCAGAAACCTGCTGGAGGAGCTGCAGCTGGGTGGCAGGCTGGGATAGTAAAGCAAGGAGATAGACTAATCATAGCTTGGCACAAGGTATTTCATCACCTTGACTTTACAGGTAAGCAATCTCCCTGGGTGAAGCAGTATGGGCAGGGACATTCCTGGTAGAAGAGAAGAAGAACCTGCTGGGAAACTTGAGGAAGAAAGGACTTTCTGGTCCACTGGCAGAAATTGAGCAGATGATGGAAAACCCAGCTACAGAGATCAGATGAGGAGAAAGAGCACAGGTTTTGAATCCAAGGGGACCTACAGTTTTGGGATAGTGAAGAGCTGAAGTTTGCAGCCATCAAAGCTTTCTTATTCGAACCAAAATGCGTGCTGCAGAGAGCTCAGTGCAAAGCCACCACCAGACTTTTAGCAAAGCAAAGTGGGATCTGGACAAGCACTACCGCCTAGGGCCAACCAATTTGTAAGTCAGTGCTCTTCTCCTAATTTCCCAGGTTTTTTTATTTGCCTTCTGCCATCAGAATAAGGCCTGGTACACAAAGGTAGATGTCAAGCAAACATTCAGTTCAGTTTAATATGACAGAGTGTAAATAACACAGACTCTACATTTGACGCTCACTAAATAAGACTGCATTATTCCTGTCTCTTGTGGCTTTTTTCATTGTTTCTGGCAGGAAAACATAGAAAGGCAGGAAATCACTTACTCTGAGGTAGAGGCTTTGCTTCTGTAATAACTCACTAAAGGCCTAATCCTGTTGGGTTTGAAAAACTTCAATGGGACACAGGATGTTTAATTTAATCAAGTATTAAGGTCACGCGCAAAACACAAAACCGAGGAAAATAAAGATGAAATAAAACGGAACCCTTCCACCAAGAGGCTGAAGGCAAGAAAAGAAATAGTCTAACCGATGGCTTCATGGATGAATGAGAAGTATAGAAATATTTACTGTGCCCAGGAAATAACTGAAACATCCGAAATCACCTTTTAAAACTGAAAACAGCTCCTATTGCTGACAATGGACAGGCCCGTAAAATGCTTCACTGCACGGCAGCAGCAGCGCTGAACTGAGCAGTAGCACAACTGTGAAAACAAGGCTCCAGACACTAATTTCCCTGAAACTAGGGAGGAGAGGAGGAATGCAGGCTCAGTGCCACGTACCTTCATCCGGGGAGGGATGGCGGCTGCAGGCAGCTAGCCCGGCTCCCAGAGAGTGGGGCAAGAGGGATGGGAGGACAGGGCACCGCGGGGATGTGCTGAATGAGGCAGAATAAATCCCCGCTCAGCCGAAGCTGACCTGGTGAGCACGGGGAGGTGTAAGTGTGCCCACTGGGGTGAAACATTTCCAAATGCAAGCAGCCATCCACGCATCCGTCATCCAGGCACCGGGGCAAGCAAAGTGACCTCGTAATGACTCATCCATTTCCCTTGCTCAGTCATCTTAACAGCAGCAACAACAGAAGACACCACCTTGAAAGCCTGGCTTAGCTAATATATGCAACCTCAAGCTCCCATCAGCGTCACTCCTGCCTGCTGCCTTCTTCAGCCTGGACATGTTCCAGGACTATGTGTCTTGCCTTGCTGTTACCTGGATGCTAGGTGTGCGGGTTAGCTACTGTACAACCCTGCTGCTTAGCTGCAGACTCGAGCATCCTCTGCTGAGAGTGTTCAAAATACCTCTTTTTGCATCGTTCTGGTCTCACAATTTCTTTGTTGTTAAAGGTCCAGAAAATAAACTGGTCTCTGGCATTGTCTTTGGAGGCGTTTGAGGAAATGGAAATGTACCGCAACTAGATTTCACATTTGAAGCTATGTAAAGTTAGTTCCAATCAAGCCATCACTTGTCAAAAATTAAGAGAAGGCCATCATTAGGCCTCATTTCAGCTGGTTCGAAATCAGTAATTAACTTCTCAGAGAAAACAGATATTTTGCAGGGAATCAGAGATGACATTTTTGTGTGTGATGTACTTTTTGAGCCAAAGGAGGCTGCACATTGACAGTAAACATTATGCCAACAAACCTCGGTAGGTTGGAAGAGTCGTCTTCTCCCCTAACTGGGCATGGTTTTCAACAGTGGGGAGATTGAAACTGAAGTAAGGCAACACATTTAAACTGCAGTAAGCAAAGCATTAGCAATGGGAGGTGGTCCTACTAACTGCTGGCAGAAACAACAGAGGAATAAACGCAGCAGCGATCAGCTGTGTGCTGCTCTGCTGCTGGCTGAGGAGCCCCAATCCGGGAAGAAGAAAGCTGGGAGGGAGGCAAAGTGACGTTAGATCATCATGAACCCTAAATTACGGGCCCTCCAGGGTAGGAACATGGGTGCTTTGCTCTTGCTGGGACCTCACGCTGACCAGACCGAGGAGGAGTTGCAGGCTACAAAACTGCTGGCGGACCTTGCTGGGCGAGTCGCACCAGTCACAGACGTGGACAGGCTGGGTTTGCCTGTAACCGCAGTGCCCAGTTGCTTTTGCATCAGTTGGTTAGCTGTTCCTCGTTGGCTTTAAAAAAAAAGCTGGGAATTCGGGAAATGATAGAAAGGCTTGTCTTATCTCACACCGGAAAACGCTGATACAGGCTAAAACCAGCAAGCTCTGTAAAATGCTGCAACTCATTTAAACAAACACATGCGTACTCACAAGCATCAGTATCAAGAATACAGCTGACAATCACAAATCATGCCAACCCTCTGCGCATACAGGAAGAGAAAAGAAAGCTGTCGCTTCGGTGCTCAGACACCACGATGATGGACACCATACAAACTGATAGTGCTCATCTAATATAAATTATATAGTGGCTGCCTAAAAGACTACCATTAGGGAGTACAAAGCACTGAAACTTGGGTACACCAATAATATAATATTTCCTGTAGCAAGAAAGACAGGAGTGCCACAGGAGAGCGAGTTTTTTCTTATTAAAGACTAGATAAAATACTTGATTCATTCCACTGAAAAAACCCAAGACAGCAGAAGCACAGGGAAATACAGAGGATGGATGAAGCAGCAGGAAAGGCAGAGGACAGATCTGCTTTGTCAGGGAAATGAACTGAGCGATCTAACAAGACTTTTCCATCTCCAGCTCCCGCTCCTGTGTTAAGGGCATGGTTTTCTCCAATTTGCAGAACTGTTTCTGCCTCAGTCAGGGCAGTGTGGGAGAAAGCATGCAAAGGGAAGTTTCCTGGGCTCTTTCTTGCAGGGGTAAAAGCACGCAAACCTGGCAACCCACACCCTCACCTCATCTTGGAGGGTCTCAGCTGCCGCAGCTCTAACCCAAGCACTAGGGCAGCTTTTGCTGCTCCTGCTAAGAATCAAACCGGTAGCTTTTATGTTGTAAAATTAATTTAATACAACCAGGAAAATCAATTTTATTTTGTTTTGTTCTAAACTGGGATCTGCTTGCTGACATGGATCATTAAGTAAAGTAGAATGAAAAAGACTGGGAATGAATGAAAGCCTATTTAACAGAGCAGGAGCAGTACTACCTGTAAGGAATAACAACAAAACCACAATGCAGAGCATTTAAGGTGGTGGATGACATTTCATGTTCATCTCATCATGCCAGCATAGTCCAGCTACTCTGAAATTTGTTTATGGAAATCAAAAAGACAGACGCAACATACCGCAGTAATATGATGAAAGAAAATTAAATTCTGTACAATAGCGACACCCGGCACTGGTATGGATTTCGACCCTGGAAACATTTTTATTACAATCTCTGTTATGCAAGGCTTTGAAATATGGCCATAAAAAATTTGCTTCGTAATAAGACTTGGCACACAGCACAAGAAGATCTTAGCCCAGAAAAGAGTTGTTGATTTCCTTTCTTCTCCCTGCACAGACCAAATCCTAAATTCACTTACAAAATGAAAACAAATAAATACATTTTCATTAAAGATTAATTAAGCATGACAGTTTTGCCTGTCTTACACTTTTCAAACATAAAAGAGAGAAAAGAAGGTTGTTCCTCATTTGGAAATATACTGCCTTCAAGGGCCCTGATGGCAGCTGGGACCTGAGCAACGAAAGCAGGCAACTCTGTATAGGGATATAATTGCTTATGGTATTTCAACAAGTTCCATAGCAAACAAGATAGCTATCATTAAAAACACAGTTTGTTTTCCTAAAGCTCCCTATTATGCTTCATCTAAATACCTTATCAGAACTGGCCTAAAGCTATTGAAGCCCATAAAGCCATGAGTTCTGTATTTCCACTGGGCCATGTGGGCAACTCAGCCCAAACAGACCTTGCAAAACCAGGGTGAAGGAAGACGTTGCCAAGATAGAAGAGCTTCACAGATCCCTTGAGGTAGTACAGCCCTTGTTTGGTCTCCAATAACTTCCCAACAGGGACTTTTTGCAGAATCTGACTCTTTTCTCCCCACAGAGAGGATGCTCGGCATGCTGGAGCAGATCTGTGCCAAATGCCAAGAAATCTTGAAGGAATGATCAAACCAGGGAACACTGTTTTTTTGAAACACCCTCTGTGCAGGCTGACATACGCAGAAATTCTTCTAGTTTTAAGATGACCAAACCCTGCACACCACTAACTAAAAGGGAAATTTGAACATATTTATACTCACTAGGAAGCAGTTATCAAAGGTGAGCATCAACTTCAGCAAATACTTAGTTGCTTCAGTAACAAATTCCACAAACAAAAAACCCCAAAGTTTGCTGCAATGAGCTGATCCTCAGAGATCTAGTCAATGATTAAGAATAGGTGAGAAAATCATCTGAACTATCCCTGCCTTTATCCAGTCAGTCTGGAATAACGCTTTAATGAATTAAGCTTAAAATGCTTTAATGAATTATTTTTTAAAAAGGGACAGAAATTAAAGCTGATTTTGCAGGACATATGGAAAACCGTGAATTCTGAAAAATTAAAATACAGCTCTAATTTTTACAAATATGACAATGCACAAAGTTAAATTATTTCCATAGTTACTCATGCATGATTACAAAAGATTTAAATAGCAACTTTATGAGTTTTAATGAAGGCAGAAGGCATCCAGCCTGTGAGACTGCTGTGTTAACACCATCAGCAGGGACTGCAGAAAAGCAAGCATTTTCTAGAAGGACTGGATTGCTCAGTATATGTAGCTCAGATTTTTGAAAAGCAAAACACCCCCCCTTCCTGTTGGTGAACTTGATTCCTAGCTATTGTCTCCCAACTTTGCCAATGGCTATTATATACAGGTATCCTTTATGTAAGAGATCCCTCTATTACATTTTATTTCCTTGGCTTCGACCAACAGTTTCTAGAAAGAATGCGTTGTTATTCACTTAAATTGGACAATTCAACAATAGTGGAGGGAATAATGGAGAGGAACCACAATCCCTCAAAGTGATAATAACCTGCAGAGATATTTCACTGCTCATTTTTTAACCAAAACCTGACATTTCTCATTATTTCAGAGTGCAGACTGCCTAATCCAGAAGTATATCTATCACAAATAATTCAGGTACAGAACTGACATTGCAATTATTTTTACTAGTACTAGAAAAAATGAACTATGTCTCAATGACCACAGATCAAATCTCTCCTACAGATATAGCAGTATACCTGCACTGAAAGCTTCCAATTATTGGAATGAAAACATGCAGTTGTTGATCCAAAGAAAATGTTTAGGGAAGAAAGTGCCGCTGTTTGACTCCATTTATTACTTGCCAATAGCCCATCCCTGTCAAATAGCAACAGCACTTTATATATTATTTAACATGTAAAAATCTATCAGAAAGCATAATGAATTTGTCTATCAAGCAGAGATAACAGTAGTTCTAGTGCAAAATGCTCACAATAGAATTTCAATCCACGGGAAACGCACTGGAGTCTGGCTTTTGCTGGGGACTCAAAAGCAAGCCTGGTTTTGCTAAAAGGTTCAGGACCCAGGTGAAAAGCATGGAGGTAATTTATGTTTTTCATCTTACAGCTCTTATATGAAACCAGGCTCTTGGTGGCAATCACAAATACACCTCTCCCTATAAGAAAAAGAGAAAAACAGACTTTGTTCTACTTTCACCAAGGCTGTTTTTTGCAGTGAAGTGTAGTAAATGTCAATGGCACCATAGAAAAATTCAAGATTCCTGTAATTGTCCTACTACAATGAATAATCACAGACCAAACGTTGTGTTATTATCATCAGATACATCTCTGATGCAATCTGCATTTATTATTCTCCAGGTTTGCAAAGAATAGAGACTTGCTTGGAAGAACTGCAAACTTTAGTTTACAACAACGGCATTTTCTTCTCTGCTACCATTTCTTTATGATGAAGGAGTGTGGGTGTCAGAAAAGAGAATGGAATCGAGCGCTCTCTCAAAAAAACTTTTTTTTGGTGAACTACAGTAACACATTCACATCAGGCCCTTTTCTACACAAATGAACAAACTGGTATTACTACATTGCTACTAAATTACATGATTTTTCTACCAAAGGCCCTTTTCAGTTTGAGAGTGAAATAAAATAAAAAAAAAA
>KZ506186.1:63172-75171 GCA_002844005.1 Limosa lapponica baueri
CTTTGTAGACACCAATGATCTCTTTGATGATGTTTAGGCACCCCACCAATGAAACTACATCCAGTAAAGTTATTTTGCTCTTTCATTCCTGTTACTAGTTGAAACCTTTCTGCTTTGGTGGGAGATATTTTAGTCTATAGTTATCTACAAAGCAAGGTAATTAAGTGGCAGCTTCTCTTTACTGTTTCGGAAATTCACTTACTCTTATACTATTCTTTCAGCTGAAGACAACAGTAGTAAATATAAGGAAAAAAAATGTTTTAATTACACTAAGTATAAAAGGATCATTACCTTTCCAAAGAAGTGTATTTCTCCCCAGGTTCAGTCCTAAACTGGGCTTTTAGAGTGAACTAGCAAAGCCCCTGCATGCTATTAAGCACATGTGAGACAGAGACTGGCTAATGTGCCATGATAAATTACTACCACTAGGACTTAATCAGGAGTGTAAGCACCCTCTCTGGCTAGGGCAAAACCCCTCGTTATACTGTGCTGTGACTATAACGGACTGATTATTAAAACCCTTCTATTGAGAGGGATCATTAGAGGAATATGATAAAGTATTTGATTAAGAGGAAGTCCAAGTAAGACATACTTTACTGACTCACTACCAGGCAGCAGCAAAGAGCAATTTTCAATACCTTGCATATGAATTTAAAAATATTGATTTTTCCCAGATTTATTTTGTTGTGCGGGATTACAAAATCCTGCCTTGCCCTCCTCTCCTCCTTTTTTTTTTTTTTTTTTTTTTGCCTGGCCATTTAAAACATCTATTTCTGTTCATTCAGTCTAATTTTATTCTGGTTTATCTATTGTTTTATTGAGCAATTTCAATATTCTGGTTCTATATAAGACTTTTCCCTTAGTCAGGAACTGCAGTCTGTAATAACAGCAATCAAGGCAGTTCATTCTGACAAATGTATGTCAGAAAAAGACTGCTGTGACTTTGAAATATTGAAAGTGACTGATAACATAATGTGTGAAGCAGAATAAATGCATACAAATGGAAGTTTTAGCTGAGCAGTCAAACTATGAACTAAATACAGTGTCAGAGCTCTGCACTGAAAGCTCTACGTGCAGGTGGTTACAATGGCAAATTACTATGCACTTTGCAAAATTTTTTTATGAATAAAGTGGCAAGCACAGTTTTTTCTCGGCCATATGATCCTTTTTTTCCACTTGCACTTAGTCATAAAGCAGAATGAAGCCATGTTTAAGTACAAAACATGGGTCTGGAAAGTCACTTGGTTTTTATAAAAAATATCAGAGCTATGACAGCTGGGATCAGGGCCCTGCTTTATTTTTGGGCTAACCTAACTCGATTGGCACTAATGCAGCAAATAAAATACATTGTGCAAATAAGGCACCCAAACATATCCAACTGATTCGTGTTAGTAAATGCTTCTATATGTTTTGACCCCTCAAAAAACTACAGAGCCAAAGCGAGCTTTTTTGGGGAGCCTGTTCTGAACCAGGGCAATGCTAGGGACTAGGTCTGTGAAATATTTCAAGGGAAATTTGGATCTGCCTGGCACAGCCTAGTTAAGCACACCCGCTGCCCTTGCCTGGGTTTTGATGCGTGCAATCTCATGCTCCTTGTCGTGTTGGTGCCAGGACAAGTTGCAGCTGTGGGACTTCTCTACTTGGCTTGGGCAGAGGCTCTGTGACTCCTGCAGCAGCGGGACAGCTGGGTGTGCGCTCCAGGTGCCTCCCTGCCCGCTTCCCGTCACTCAGATCTTTGGTGACTCCGGAATGCAGCGTAGCCCAGCTGGACTAACTGGATGTACTAACTGAAACATACAGCACAGAAATTTTCCAAAGCACTTGCTGTTTACACCACGCCAAACAAAAATCTTGACACAAGCCTCTCTGCGTCTTACTGCCTTGGTTTCCTTGCTTCCACCACCAATTCTTCTTTGGGATTAGGACTGAGGTGCTTTAAGACTTTGTAATACCTCATCTGTAGAGCATTTTTTCCTTGAGGCTGCTGAGGCCCCATACATTCAGAGAGTAAGGGCTCCCCCACCCCACCTTCACCTTCTAACTAATCCAATCCTCTCTAACCACTGTACTCAGACATACTAGTGACCCTGCTGGAGACACTGTCCAACTCCTCCTGCCAGTTTCCACCTGATTGCTCTGGGGAGCAACCTACCTCTCCGGCTTGCTCTGAGACAGAGCAGAAAGCTTCTCTGGGTAGTTTTGTTAGATTTCTCACTTTGCTGATCTCCACCCTGCATGAAGCTGGGCAATAAGGAAGGCTCCATTTATTCAACCGCCATAATCATTCACAAGAACCCAGATCCTCCCTCTTCTCAGTGCCTCTCCTTTCACTCCCTCTGTCCCTGCAACCAGCTTTCTTCTTCCTCACATGTTGTTTCAGTGAGGGAAGACACCTCTGCTACAAACCCCTCCTTGGCTCTACGTTCTGGAGACTTTCCACAGACTCTTTTTTCCTATCCCTACCTCCAAACTTGACTCCAAAAAGTCATCAAGCAAGGTTAGCACCTTCCTTTGCCTACTGACAATTCAAGGATGGGTGACAAATAGCAGGTGGTTTATGGCAGGGGAAATCTCTGCGGACTGAGGCAGCCACTGGTGCAACAGTTCCATGGACAGGAGCAAAATTCTTAGCTCGAGTATGGATAAATCCCCTCAGCTGTCACACCACTAAGTTCACTATTTACCAGAGCATATTTCAGCTTTGAAAACAAGCTTCATTTTCAGGGAAAAGCCTTTCATTTTTATCTGGAAAACAGGACCAGCTGAAGACTAGCTTTATGGTCGAGCTAAAGGTTAATTACCTTTTAAGCCAACAAAATGGGTTAGGAAAGATCTATTATTCTCTACTCTTTTGCTACTCGTGCTCATTTTAACTGAAATAGGATGACCAGTGTTTTGAGCAACTTAGGTCAAGAGGCAGGAACCTTGGGCAGGCGGTGCTGGTATGGGGTAGGTGAGCTAAACCCTTATTTGTGGTTATTACAGTTCTGTTGTCAAGATAGCTGCATCGCTGGATCCTTCTTATTTGCAGGAAAAGCTTTGCACTTGCTTTCCCCCCAGCTTGAAAGGTGAGGCTGCTGCCCAGCTGAGTTGCAGTGAGTACTTAAACCTGCTCCTCTTGAGACTGACACACACACACGTAAGAGAAGCTAACCGGAAAACAAAAAAATGTACTACGGGAAAAGTGTGCATTAACTCTAAACCTAATCTCTTCTTTAGGAATCCATAAAAAGGCAAGTTCTTGGAGGGAAGCCACTCACTGAGACTTCTTTTAGCTTTACTATCATCAGATTTATAAACAGGCAGTTTCAAATTCTGCAGCCACGCACTTACTCACTCTACAAAACTTTAAAACACATGAACAACTCAGCTTACAAGAAGCGTTCCTTTCACATAGTTGGATGAGCAACACTGCTTCCACTGACTGTACCGCACACACATTGCTGGCTGATATCTGGTCATTTTACACATCAAGTCTGTGGTGCCTAGGGCTATAGAAGTGGATTGAAAGTAGCAAGAAATAGCTTGCAAAGTGATATGTGCTGGCAATTCAACACATTACAATTAGACTGTTTTCTTTGGGGTGGTTCATGGGTAATGATGGGGAATTAATAGGCATAAAGAGCTTACCTGGCTTGCCTTTCTGAAACTTTGAATGCAGTGCCCTTTCTGAAAGTGAGCATTGATTAGGAAAAAGAGAAGGCATGAAGCTGTCTTTTTCATGGCACTTCTTTTCCACTGTGCAGCAATTCTTTCACCCCAGCATCGTTTGGATGCAGAGGTACCTTCCCATGATGAAGCCAGCAGGCAGTTCTCTGATTCTCATAGATCTATGTTTGAAGGCAAGAAGATCTAATGCCATTCCCTTATGATTTTCTTTCTTATGCTTCATCGTAGTGCTTCTACTTCACAATCCTTTAACTTACCCCATCAATTATTATTATGGGATATTTAAAAAGCCCGCTAATCTGCTCACTGCCTTTATATGTTTTCATTAATTAATTTTCCATTATGTGCATGTTATAAACTTCAGACCTGCTGCAGAATCTTTTAACCCACCTCATCAGTTAATATTACAGCATATTAAGAAGTTGCTAAAGTCTTTGTTTCTGTAGGCATCTCCATCTCTTTCAACTTCTGACCATGAGTATACGGTGAGACCTGCAGGTACCAGAGGCACACCATCAGGAATCAATAAAACCATTTTTCCTGCTCTCACAACATGATGTGTGGGAGCCACAGCTTCTCTGCAGTCCTACAGCCAACAGCCCCAGCTACCAAGTGAGATGCAAGTGGATAATAAAGCCAAGAAACACTTCTGATGACAGTGCAGGAATCTTCAAAACCTGCAGCTCTGCACTAGGCAGTTAGTGGAGTAGAATGCAAAGGGACAATGTCAGATCATCTAGTCCTTGGGAAAAGCTATTAGCAATGTGCTCATACAGGATTACAGAACACTGTAAGCTTGGATCAGACAGTCGTTGCCTTGGTAGAAAGAAGAAGAGAGAATAGGGGTGGGACAAAAGCTGTCTGCTAGGGCTTTATATGAAGTAATGGATGGCTTTTTTAAAAACCAGAATGAAGCTACATGTTTTCTTGTAATCTATTTGAGGTTACAGGTCTTCAGCCTGGATTTGGTGGTCTGGGAGTGAGCTGTGCAGAATGCGACCACCCTGCAGCTCCATCGGGGCAGGCGGCTGGCTGGCTGAGCAGCACTTCCAACAAGGTGAGTTTCCCGGCATGAAGGCCAATTGCAGTTTATCTTGGAGGACTTGGGTCAGGAAAAAGGAAGGTGGACGTGTTTTAACACCTAGGGCCTGATGCAATTCCCTGTTTCACTCCTACAAGTCTTACGTAGACAGCAAAAATAAAGATAGACTGTTATTTTGGATGGTCAAGAAATATTACATTGGTGTGTCACTAGAGGTATTTTTTTATTTACTATCCTTGCTATCTGAGAAACTATCTTGTTATTATGCACAACTCTGAAGTTAGGGCTTTTTTTAACAGTGACGATATCTGAATTGATTAAGACCAGAATCTCATGTCAGATAACTCAGAAATCTGGAATTAATTTTTATTTTTTTTTCCTCTCACTAATGTAATTTCAGTTATATGAACTTGTGACATGATCTAAGGGCAAGCTCTAAGAATTAAAGCTTCTTATTTAAATTCAGGAGTTTGCTTCAAGTCAAATAATTCTCCCAATTTGCAAAGTTTTCTAATTTTCTTGTATAATAAGAAAAATGTTCTTTGGAGGGGGATTTTACTAGTTTCTCTGCTGTATTATTCAGAATTTTATATATACAGCTCAGAACAGTATTTCAATTCTAAGCAAATAACAGAGGCAAACCAAAGCTGACTTCTTACTAAGGCATCCACTATTCTTCAGGTGATCACTGTACTTAATCATGAAAAATCCAATTAGATCATTATGGGCACTCCTCTGCAGGGTTAGGATGTAATCCAAAACTCTTATTTTTCCCATAGGTGGTAAAAGATAAATCAGAGACTTACAGACACTCAAGGGTTTTCATTAAAACAAACAAACAAACAAACAAACAAAGGGAGGGGGGAATCTCCTCAAAGAAAGGGGTACATAGTCCTAAGGACTCAGAAAAAGAAATCAAGGTAGTTAGGAAGGAAGTAATTTTTCTTGTGCCAGAGACTTTGGACATCAGTGACCTCCAAGACACAGAATGAAAATCTAAGGAGAGAGAATTAATAGCAAGGAGGCAGGAAGAAAACATATTTATGACTCAGGGCAGGAACTTTCTAAAACTCAGGGTTTTGCTGACAAGATAAAAAGAGGACAAGAGAAAATCCATAGCGTTTATTTAAAGCATAACCCTAATAATTTACTAAGGGGCAGTCTGAAATTCTACACGATGGGTCTCCTCCTCGCCTCCAAAGTTTTGGATATCTGAAAGTGCATCACTTGCTGCTAGTGAGATGTCTTTAGGTTTGCCATAGGGAAATCGTTATAAGTCTCCATTTCTTTTTTCCCCTGGGACAGAAAGAAGTGACTGTTTTTTCTAGCTGCAACACAAATTCTGTGAGATCTTTTGTGATTTATGCCAAATTCAGTCTGAGGTTTCCGCAGAAGCTATATGGTAGTTGCACCTTTCATACGATATGCTATCACATGCCCTAGCTCTCACAGATGACCACCAGCAGGTTTGTGACTGCTGCTGCTTCTTTCAGCACACAGGCAACATTAAGTGTCCATAAGCTTGTGCTTGTTTGGGGTGCGTGTTTTCTGGGGAAACATGGCTGATGAATAACAAGCAAGAGGCCCACACTAGAATTCTGAGGACAATCTTGTCTCTTTTTCTTTCTTTTTTTTTTTTTATTGTCACTGTTTCCTTTTATTTAAAAATGAAATCTTTCGGGCAGAATGCACATGGATGCTCGGGATATGAGGAATAAAAAACAACTATGGCTTCATTTTTAAGTGGCACCGGGTGTTGATGGCTTCTAATTAAGTGAAAAGCTGGCTGCTAGCCTCTGATGAGTATGAAATTAATGTTTCCTCTGCCTCTAGCGAGCTGCGTGGCCAGGACTGTAGCGCAGAAGAAAAGAGTTAGCCAACAGAGGAAGCGGGGACATGAGCAGGATCCAAGCACTTTGTTGTCACCCCCTCCTCGACCCTCACCAGAAACCAGCCACCAGCACGGCACCTGAGCCATTGCTGCTGAGCTTTAGGAGGCACAGACATCCTATGAAATACTCTGGAAAGAGTTTGCAATTACATTTATACCTCCCAGGGGTGCAATGGAAGTTTTAAAGTTTAGGGCTGAAAAGACTCCTTAACAGGTGTCAAATTTAGTGTCAGCATACAGTTCCTCACGAACCAAACGACACATTCTCTTCAAACTCTCCTAGGAAATTTGGCAGTTCCCATTACTAAAGCCCCTGTCATTATCTTGAAAGAAAAAGAGAGAGAGAGAGAGAGAAAACTGACACGCTGCCTGGAGACTGCTGGTCCTCAGAAGGTTAAGTCTTAGTGGCAAAGAAAAGGGGCCAGCGATCCACCTGAGCACACCAACTGGCTGCCTAATGGCATGGCCAGACGAGACTGTTAAGATCTGCAACACGTGAACGAAGTCATCAGGACGCTGCAACAGGTCCGCCATTCAAATGTTACCCAGATTATTTTCCATACTATTCACGCTGAAGCCACACACCTATTTTCAGGATGGACTTGAAGCACCTGTTTTCAGAGCAAGCACAGAGCAGTCACAGGTGCTGCGTGGGACCCCAGCTGGCCACTTTGCCATCCCAACACAGCAAAAAAGCCTGTCCCATTCTGCAGTCAGACCACTCACTGCTGCTCATGCCCTTGTTTTGGCCTAGAAGAGATTTTCTGAGAAAAAGAGAGGTCTCAAAGAGCAGTTTTTTTACAGTGCTTTCACTTGGTTACCTTTCTCCTCCACTAAACTGTACCTGCACAAAATGCTTTTTTTGAAGGCATATTGGTATTGCACTTTAAATGGTATAACTTTTCTCATCAAAAACATTTTGTTCATTCCCGAAATGTTAGGTTTCCTTGAGTCTGGAAAGAATAATCCTGAACAGGGTTTCATCTTCTGTGGTGTGGCTGGAATTAATTTTTTAAAAGCCCAGCTCAGCAAATGTGGATGGAGTTTCTAAGTGATGTGCATTTTGCCACATGCTCCACTAATATTTCTCTATACCCAAACTTTCATTTGTAAGAATAATTCTGATTTTAAACTGCATCAGGTCAAATATGTGGGAGCACTCACTCTTCTCTCTAAAGAGTATAGGCATCACTTACACCTGTAAAATTATAAACGCATGATGAACCAACGCAAGCAAGTGTACCTCAATGGCAGCCCATTCCCATACGATACTTGCTGAATTGCATCAACTTAAAATCAAGTATATATTGAACATTTTGTGTTAATTTAGCCATAGCTGTAGCCGTACCCATCTTCACTTTCTGGTTCCTTTGTAACTGGAGGCTCATTTCACACTGGTAGGACCGCGTCCCATGAAAACACATGGGCACTAACTGGTAGCAGCAGCTGGAGGCTGGGAGCAGCGTGGCTGTCAGCACCGGCCCCGCACTGTGCTTGGGGCACCGCAGCTTGTCTGCCTCGTCGGTGAGGTGGGTATCAGATAACCAGGTGGTCATCAGCCATGGTCCCACATCTCAAACACAGGTACACGACCACTAGGACTGTTGCCATGGCTTTGGTTCTCACAACGTTCCCGGTTGTTTCAGGCTTCCTTTTAGCACCTCACAAACTACCCATGGTATAAAGGGGCACTCCATCATGATCACTTATGGGAGGAAATGACATCAAGGGATTTAATTTTTACAAGGCCCCAGCTGTGTTTGGTTGGCACCTCAGCATTTCAAACTGATTGCAGGTTTAATGCCTTTCTTAAGTAGCCTAATGGGCAAACTCCCGTAAAGACTGGAATACTTCAGAGAGCAGGTGAATATCGTTGCAGTCCCCAAAGGCCACAGTATTTTGCATGTGTTAATCCCTTGGAGAACAACATAACAGACATCCCAGAGTGGTTTTGGAAATCCCAAATGCCTAAAATTTACCACAGTGTTATCTTGACTGCAATTCATGCCGTGTAGCATTGGAGAGAAGGGGTGGATGTTTACACCTCTCTATCTCTTTTCCTGTTTCTCTGGAAATAGCTTGAATGTTCAGAAAAGGTAATGAAAGCCTTAAACTCGTGCCCATGATTCCTGCACTGAGACCAAAATCTCCTGTAAGCTTGCCAGACCTTTTACAGCTGCACCCTAGGGATTTAACGCTGTGCAGCTTATGGGTTTGTATGAAATTTCATAAAAGAGAAGCTCTGTATTTTCACATAAATATATTTATTTGGGGAAAGATCAAGAAATGCCAATATATTTCAAACCAGTACCCTACTGCATTAAAGAATGTGAAATATTCATGCGAACATTTGCTAATCCTATCCAGTGAAATCTATTTCTCTCTCTATTTAGCATGCAGGCTACAGCAGCTGAAGGTTGTTCAGCCTTTTCATTAGGAAGAAAAGTAAGGATGATTTGTGAAAACCACATGGAAGTAATCATAAAGAACAGTACTGAAGGGTTTCAGAACACAACCTTATAAGCTACCTTATAAGCATGCTTTCTCTTTCATGCATTTGTTTCTTATATGGTGTTTCACAGCTTCAAACTGTAAATTTATATTTATGGACATAATCAGAAATGCAATATAATATACTTTCATAAGGAAGAAATAAAAATTTAAGGGGCAGCACACACATTTCAGAATATATATCTCAGGCTCTCTAAATTCTCCAGTAGGTAGCATCACTCCCAGCAAATTCCAATTTCTCTGTTCAACCATTACTCTTGATAGTGTAATGAGTTACTTTTTCATCAGGGCTAAGTTCTGCATATCTATCCAGACCCTCCTGTGGCCCAACATCTCACAAATAATCTCTTTCTTCATTCACCTGAACTCTATTAACTACAGTAGGAAATGGAAAATGAGGAAATCTGAGTGGCTGTGATCCCCAATTCCACCAGGGAAAAACATCTGACCTTAGGAATTCATTTAAGTCTCCTTATGTTATGGATTCCTTAAGCATTAAATGTAAATAGCATTTACTTTCCACTGAGAGATACAAATATTTAAATATTACTTTGAAGATCTTCAGACAAAAAGAGCTATATGTGTACACGTTTTTATACTTCTTTCTGCTTTCCTACACCTTCAAGATATAATAATACACTGAAATGCTGAAATGTTGTTACGAAATAAAATTGTACTTGGAAATGTCAGGCCTGCACAGACCAATGATCCAGAAGTTGCTAAAGGCAGTGCATCAGAAGAAGATGTAACCTAGCCTCTCCAGGTACTGAATATTGTGACAAAGAAGATAATCACTTACCAGAACCAGCTGTGACCATTTCCCCCATGTACTGAGAACTATAACAAGTATATAAACAATGTCAGAAACAGTCCTTAAGGAGCGGTTTGGATACATCCACCTTGACTTGGAGAGCGGTGGCAGTGGGGATGAAGAATGCTCAGCTGTGCAAGCATGAGCCATGCCATGCCACTTGGCAGATTCACTGTATTTAGTAATAACAACACAGACCATGAAGCTCCCCCATGCCTTCAAATTTTTGTACTTAAGCCTTCCTGGGTAACACTCTGAAGAGGATGACTTAACACCTTGACTAGCACCTGAGATCTCTAACACATGGAAGCATTTCTTCGAAAGATTACAGGAAGAAGTTTTACTCTTCTGTTTTGCATGGAGAGCCCGAACATTACAGAGCCAGAGATTTTTAGCAGAGCCAGCCTGGTCATGGCTGGAATATTAAAGTATTCAGTGAATAACTGCCTATAATGCTAATTGTGATATATAAAACAAATATATGTTTCATTGAAATTAAATTTTTCATTGGTCCTGTGAACTTTTGTATTATGTTACTGTTACGTCAGCACAAATTCAGCTCCCAACATAGAACAGATTGAAAGAATTCAAGCCTTCTCTGTTCATGTAGTATGTGTGAGCAGACAGTGATTCCTCTGAATCTGCATGTTGTTACTTACTGACTACCTTTTACCCCTAGATCATTCCATGGGCTGAAGACAAAGGCAATAGCCTGAATGAAGTATATTTGTATGACATAATTGCTCATGTTCACTAAAGCAACCACACAAAAGAAATTCCATCACAGCAACTGTAAAATTTTGTTACATGCATCTAACACAAACCATTAGAAACTGAGTTGAGAGAATAGGTTCAGAATGGAAAAGGATCATGAGATTAGCCCACATCTTCTCCTAAGAGCCAGACCGTAGATATTACACCTTTTAAATCTTTGGTTTTTACATTTCACACACATCCTGATTTAGGAATCTGTACTAGAGTGAAGCACAAATACTGCAAAGGCATAATACATACAATTAATTGAGTAGTTCTGATCCTAGTAGAAATACAGTACCAGAAGCATCTCTAGAGATCTCACTTTTGTAATCCAAGAGATCAATTAGTATTGGGATAAGCATCTAAGCTTTTGGGTACAAATAGGGGTCTTTTCACTGAAACATCAAATATTCTTGTTCATCCCCTACAGTTTTCCCATCAGTGTCCAAGTTTACCTTTTTCTCTTTAAGAAAAGGCTCCTGTAACAGGAAGGGTTGTGTTGTGCTGTCCCTCTATAACAAATGAATCAACTCTTTCCTCATTTTCCTGCTAATGATGTTCAGCCTATCTCATTAATGTTTTCCAAAAGAAACAAGAACAATTCAAATTAGAGCAACATGAAGTATTTTTAATGCAGTTCCTAGAAAAGTGAATAATCCTATGTCTCTGAGGAAATGAATGCCTATCTAAGAAACGAAGTGGATTGCAAGCACAAGATGTTTTCCCTTCACAGAAAATTAAATAAGAAGAAGGGTCCAGAGCTGAGAGAGACACCTTCCCTTAGGACCTGTTCTGCCTTCTCCAAACACTTACCTTTGTGAGAACACGTCTCGGTAGGGGCTGCCGTGCTGCAGTGCGATCCCGTATCCTCTGTCTGCAACGGTGTTTCCGATGGTGTAAAAAGAGCAGTCTGCGTCGTTGATGGCCACATACTCCAGTACTGCTGCGTCCCATACAAAGGCGTAGTTCCCGTGTTTCACCTGCGATAAACATAGCAAGAGCTCAGACTACGGACTGTCAAGTCCAAAAGCAGGTCAGTGCACCTAAACACATGGCAGTTTCAGCACAGTCTTCTTTAACGTAAGTAAAGTTTGGGTGCCCAACAGCTCTCAGCAAAGACAGCACACTGTGACCGGTGCCACACGGTGCTTTGGCTGAGCACCTCAGCAGAAATGGAAGAAACGTGGCGTGGGAACAACATGCTGTCAGGGAAACAGCCCCACGCAGGAAACCTGTTCCTCTTCAGGGAACAAAGGAAACACCGGGCTCCCTCCATCGGTACTAAATTCCACCCCAAATCCCCCCCTTATTTTTTTTCC
>KZ506186.1:93977-124323 GCA_002844005.1 Limosa lapponica baueri
CACAAGCTGCTGACAAACACAGGGAGGTTCACTGCTCTGCTAGCATCCCAGCACAGCTTGCTCATTCCTCTGCAGTTTTTGGTCATTTAAAGCTGTTGCTCATACTCTTTAATGGAGAGACAACATCATAGATGGAAGAGCCTAGGAAGGCAGTACATACAATTTTAGCAACTGCATTAGAAGTAGATTTGTGGGTTGGAAAAAGTAGCAAAAGTTTATTTTCTAGCAAAAGTTTCCCTGTATTGCTTTTTCATTACATATACCCAACATGCTTTCACTGTCAGATGCCACATCAGGACCAACACCACTCTAGCAGCAGTGCCCAAATGAAAACTGCAAAACTGCCCCCTCAGTACCTTTGTGCCCCAACGAGTCTTCCTCTCCCAAACCCTTCCTGGCTTCTGCAGCTGATACACAGAAAGGAGAACACAATACTGTTTTGTTTTAATTGAGAGAGAAACACGCAGCAGAACTTCCATTCTGCTGTGAATGTATCTGTAAAGACATCTCCTGTTTTGCAGTCTTTACTAAAGCCTGTATTTTACTCATGAGATGGTTTTGTAACAGCACCCATGAGAGCTGTTTCTCTTTCAGACCTCTCCTGTGCTAATGCATAATAAATGTACTCATCACATAGTAAATACTCAGAAACCTTTTTTTATGGAATATGGCAGTAGCATTGCTATGTTAGACCGAAATACGCACAAATTAAGCTACTTGTTTGTAGGGGGGGGGTTCAGCATCCTTTTCTGTTTATGCCACCCTTTCTAACAGGTGCCTCCCAAATACTGAGTGTGGCCAACTGAGAAAACTTCAGCAATAAATAACACTAACAAAAAAAATTTCCTTTGAGCATTATCCTCACATACTCATGCTCAGCTTTTACAGTCTTTTTCTTAAATTATTTCCTAATTGTCAGTTTTCTTACTCCCTGCTCCCTTACAAAATTTCCCATCCTCTGATAACCCCAGCTTCATGATAGAGCTCAGAATTTCTACAATTAATCACTTGCCAGTGCAAATGAAAGCAGCGCTCATGCTGCTAAGTTATTCAGAAATTTAAAGTCTCTCATATATAAAGCTCAGGACTATGGTATTCAGATGTGATATGGCCACAGAAACAAATGAGAAAGGCACAGAAAAAGGCACAAAGAGATGTAAGAGGGATGAACTAAGCACTGCCAGCTACAAACTCCTCATACAGGTAGCTATGAGCAGTTACTCTGCATGTTGTGGTCTAGCTACATTCACCGTCAGAGCATGGTGTTGTGGTCCTACCTCCCCCACCTATCAGAAGTACCCGAAGTTCTCCAGAAATAAATTTAAAAAAGGAAACTCCTACTTGTTATCTCTACAGGTAGAGACTGAAGGCTATTTAACACAAAATTAATTCTACTTTTTGTGTGTGCATGAGGATTGTTTCAGACCAAATACCTGGCAATGCACCATGTGCCTAAAGTGGCAGCTCCCTGATACTTCTACAGAGCTGGTCTCCTGCTGTCAGGACAGGTATGCACTCCAGGTATTTCTCTCATGATGCCATCCTAGTTAGTCCACTTCTACACAAGAGAAACCCCAAGTGAAACCTCCACCTCCACCAAAGGAACCAGTTTTCCCCTCTGGACTGTTTTGCCATGTAAAAAGACAACCACATTGTTAGAAACAGGCTAAAGCAGGAAGTACTTAGCTTTGCAGTTGGCCATCAGGATGAAGGGTGGGGACCTCCTTCATTCCATGTTCACTCCTGAAAGGGCTGTCAGCCATCCTTTCTCCAGATGAAAAGTCTGAACTCAGCTCTCTGCA
Organism: Limosa lapponica baueri; assembly: GCA_002844005.1. Lineage (NCBI taxonomy): Eukaryota > Metazoa > Chordata > Aves > Charadriiformes > Scolopacidae > Limosa > Limosa lapponica. The sequence goes on from KZ506186.1 coordinate 95,780, forward strand.
GAATACAATTCTACAGGATTCAAGCAAATTTAGTTTCTCTGGCTATATTTTGCTATTTCTTATTTTATTGCCATTTCTTGTCACAGAATATGATCTTATTTTGATAGGTACTGTACAAAATAAACTGCCAAGAAAAATAGGTTCCCAGCTTAGGCACTTCCAACCACTCTCTAGAGAAGGAAATTGTCTATCTACAATAGCAATCGGAAAGCAACTCGGGCACCTAAATTAGGCACCTAAAGTTACACATCATGGGATCATAGTTGTAGCCATGGCAGTTTAAGGATCTAAGTGAAGCAAGATTTTCACAGAGAATTACCTTTAAATAGAAGAAGGGGTATACCTGTAGGAGGACCCCTAAATAACCAAGCTTTCAGGCTAACAAACCTTCTCTGAAAACAAGCAGAAAACTTCAAGATTAGAAAAATATCTCTGTGATTAATGCAATTATGTTAATCAATGAGACAATTCATGAAAAATATGTAGCTGGCACCATTGAAGATGAAGAAAATGAGGGATAATAAGGACCAATTGCTCAATAAAATGTTTTTTTTTCTTCCCTGTCTTTTTATGTTGTATCAGACTTTTACAAACTGTAGCTCCCATGTTCATCTTTTGAAGTTAGGCAGTAGCTCTCCTTTGAGGATGAAGGCTGAAAGGTCAGACACAGAGAGGTTGTTTTCTGAGAAATACTCTTCCTGTACTAATGGTCATCTTCATTAACTTAGTTCATTCTGGGGCATAGTAGTTCTTTGGTTTCACCCACATCACATCTATGAAGATATTTAGATGACTATAGTGGAAGTTCCTCTCTCCCCTCTTATTTGGTAGTTATAAAATAAGCCAAATGAAGGGAAAAAGCATAAAACAACAACAAAACTGTGCTGCTTAGTTGATGGGTAGCGATAGTAGTACACCAGAGACCTAGTTGTCAAGGTTTTTGTTAGTGTAATAACAAAGGAGAGTGTTAAGGAGCTTGAAGAAAAGACAAGACTACTGTCTTCAGGGAAAACTTCATACCTTACAGAGGAGTCCTTGGAGAAAGCATTAAGACACTTGCTTGAAAAAGGAGTTGCACTGGAAGCTCACACGAGTAATTTCCAATTCAGAAATGAGAAAGCTACAGGGAGAGTCAGAATTGACCATGAAAGGCCTCAAAACTCAAGACAACCTTTTTTTTCCTTTCTTTTTTAATTTTTTTTTTCTTTTTCCAGGAACATTTTCAATAGAATTAAACGCAGAAAAAAAGTGCTTTGTAAAGGCCAGAGAAAATAACACTGAAATGTACTGAAGTGATGGTCTAGCAGTTGTATGGGTAAATCATAGACAAGTTATGGCAGGTAAATTGGCAAAACTTAAATAGACACACAAGCTTAAGCAACAGAAAGCCACAGGAAAGAAAATGAAGACTACGAGGTCAGCTACTGTAGGTTTTAGGTTGAATTAAGTTAGTGGTCAGACAATCATGAAAAGACAGTAGAGGAAAGCACGAATTTTATTTCAGGTGAAAGGAGATCAGTTCAGTGTAAGAGAGGCAGAACTGCAAGTTGTGTCCGTGGAGCCACTAGCTGAATTTCTTTGGACTCGAGAATACTCAGGGGATGAACTAGAGACAGAAAAGACTTAGTTTTTGCATGTAGGATGGCCTGCAAAATTGGAAAACAGATCTGGAAAATTCTCCAAAATAATAGCAAGAAGAGAGGAAGAAAGAAAAGACAGTCACGGAAGGTAGAATGGCATGCCACCACAGCAGGATGTCAGTCAGGGACACCTGAGGCTGTTCAAGTGACTGGCAGGCATATGCAGACGGACCTTTGAACAAAAGTCATGAGCAACTTGGATGGCGTTTCAGTGAGAGCAAAAGGAGGAAGGTACATTTCGGAGCACGTAAGATGAAACAGGAGAAGATGAACTCAGATAAAATTTTCAGGACACTTTGGAGACAAAAGGAATATGGCAGAAGCTGGCTTGCTTAGTTGTCGGATTATCTGTGTAAATCCATTTCTTGATATGCAGGCTGACTCAAATTTTGACTTACGTTTTCAACTGAATAAAGCCAAACTCTGCAGAAAATAACTTTTACAGGTGTTCTACTCAAGATAAAACCTGTAAAAACTCTCTAGAAAGCCAACGTTAGATCAAATTTTGGTATATGCTTAGGAGCGTTCATGAGGGAGAGCAAGCTTTTTGTAGAGCCTACCTTGAATTCTGAGAAAATAAGGCAGCAGGAAAAGAGTTTTACATTTCATTTTTAAAGCTATGCACATAATCTTCTTCACACTTTGTTAACTGTCACAGATCAGTTATTATACATCCAAAACACATTGACTCCCTAAACTAATCCAGATAACTGTTAGCCTTTTGATAGTGCCTGAAAGTAACACCACACTGCGTTTATAGTGCTTTCTGGTCAGCATTCAAAATTTTTTGCACTGCTGCAAGTTTGTTTAAGCCCTAGATACGGAAACAAAGACACACAGGATTATAGGGGAAAAAAAAATAAATCTTTCTCCAGGCTGATTATTCTTTTGGCTCATGCAAACTGAAGCCAATTTGTGATAACACTATGCGAACTATGCTTTGCAATGAAATACACCCCAGTCTTTCACCCCCATAAACTGACATGTTGACAAGCTATGAGACATTAAATATGGTAGTGTCAGTGGACCAGGCTTTCCTCCTGTCATTATTAGCAGCATTATTAACTGGTAAATCTGGCTCAGGTTTTATGTTGAAGCTTGCTTTCCAGGAAAAGGACGCTATATGACAAATAAGATGGAGCCAGACCACCCATGATAATACAAAGTGAGGAGTGCAGGTGCATTTGGTACCCCCAGGCACCTGTCAGCTCCAAGTCATGGACTGTGCAGGAGAGGGTAATTGCAAAGTAGATAAATTGCACCTTCAGCTGTGGACCTGAACACATCAAGGTCTTAAGGGTACTCCTGAACCTTATTACTTGTCGAACAAAAACAGAACATCTCATCTGCCCAAGAAGCATCACCTCCAGAGGCAGAGGGGAATCAGTGTCTGGGTTGATAATTAGTTTGCTAACTAACAGCTGCATAGTGTTGCTGATCCCCTTGTAGTGAATTAGGATATACTGGGGACTGGAGTACAGTCTCAGCATTTTTATATGCTCTTGCCTTTTTTGCTTCCTATCCCTTTCTTAGCCACTGTCAAGCTGCTGAATCACAGTACAGAACCAATATCCAAAAAGTTTGTCTCGGTTATCTCTTGTTTTCAGTGTCTTTTTATTGGCCAAGTCCATGGTTGGAAATGTTCACAGCAAAGACATATGGACTGGCATATATTAACTAGATCTTTTTGTGGTGTGATCAGTTTACCTGCCACCAGAACAGAAATTCTAATAGCAAATTTGTGAATAATTCAGGATAACTGGATAATTAGTTAATTCTGGAGTTTTTTGGCCCATCTATAGAAATCTTCATGCTATTGCTAATGCTGAAACCAAATTAAAAATAACCATGTCCAGTTATTAACAATTTGTTCTAGCACAGAATCACAAAACATTATTACCCCTTTTTTCCCCAGACAAACCATCTTAGCAAAGCTTTGTTATGGTCTGTTCACAGATAGTTTAAACAATATTATTACTATTACACTATTCTTAAGAAGGTAAAAGTGCCATCCGCAGTGTCGAGGGAAAACTAAAGGGTTCAGCAGTTGCAGGAATGTTTCCACAGGTAATGCAAATAGGATCATAAGAAAATAAAAAATCTCAAGATCAAATTCCTTTTGATACTGTGAGGAAGTTGAAGAGGAAATATTACAAGAGCCTCAGAAAAGTTTCTTCTACTGCGCCATTCAGAAGCATTATTTCACCTGACAGTCATTCACAAGTTTCCTACCGGCCAAATATTTTGCAGATAGAGTTAAATAGACAGAGGTCTCAAACACATTCAGATTCTGCTTATGCAGCCTGGGAAAGGAATTTTCCACTTTGTACTGCTGAGAAAAATGTAGACGCTGCAGGCTATGGTATCATGTTCAGAGGAACAAGGTGGGTAGGATAGGGCATTAGGCACTATTAAACTCTAGGGAAGAAAGAGCAGACAGGGGCACAATGGAAGTGCTTCATTATATTTTAAATGGGAATAGTTCCAAGGATAGGAAAGCCTGTGGTGCTTGTAAAGGATTAAGCAGGGTAATGTGCTTTTTAAGAAGACATAAAGAGGTATGTAATGTGATATGTTTAAGCCTAAATGATTTTTCTTGGAGTCCTCAATGAATGTTTAAGCAGGCATGACTTAGGCCTCTGTAAATCCTCTCCGAATAAATAGCTTCCATGAAAATAGAGATTCCTTTAACAGAATGAGATGCATATTTCATAACCTATGCAAAAAAAAAAAAGGAAAATCAATTTGAGATACCGAAACATTTAGGAGTAATAAAGAAAAAAAAGAAGATAAAAGTGAATATTCTCCAGAATAATCCAGGCATATACAGGAATACAGCTACCTTCCCATCCATTTTAATTTGACAGAGCAGGAAGACAAACAACTGAATGCTTCCCTGCTTTCAATTCAGATCTTTAACTGCATTTTGTTGCTTTTTGAGAAAGGAAGAGACAATATGTGGCAGAAAATATCTAAAGTGCCTGCGCTTTTCAGGCTGTCTCCTTTTTGAGGTGTTTAAAACTCTTCTCTCTCTTCAGGGTAAATTTGCCCAGCTGCTCTCTAAGCAGACTTGATGGTGTATATAGCAGTTCAGTATGGATGGAATAGGAGCACACACAGTGATATGCACCTCATTTATGAGAAGAACAGGACCAATAAATATCAAAACCTGAAAACTTACAACAGCATGATCTTCCCATCTTATTTCTCTTGCCTGCCCTGCCCTCCTGCCAGGAAAAGCAGGTCAAGGCGGTAGATTGCCTGATGCAAAATGGGACTATGCAATCATTGTCATTTGGCTGTATTGTATTTTCACTCACACCAGTGCCATTCCCTGTGAAGTCTCTGGTACAGCAAGTGTGCAGTCCTGCTGAGCGAGCGGGATGATGCGATGAGTAAACCAATGGTTGATTCCCCTCCCCTTCCCCCTGTTTATTTGTAGATTAGTATTAAACTGCTGCTTTCCTCAAAACAAAGAGAGTACCAGCTCCGCTGTAAATTTGCAGAATAAAAGCAAGACAAAACTAAAGGACTTATAAATATAACAAAAATGTTTGGCAACATCTTTTACATGATGGCTGCTTGGAAACACCATTTAATCTCAGAGCGGGTGCAGCAGGGAGCCTTGTTAAAGAAAAGCATGTCCATTGCTTCCCATAATGTCTTTCCTGCACACCTCTCTCCAATGGTGGTGCCTCCTATCACAGTCCCATCATGGTCATTAGGCAGCCTAGTGGAATCCCTTTCCCCATACCCATTTGGAAGCACTCTTTAAGTCTCAGCCCTCACTTGGCACTCCAGGAACATGTGCCGAGGTAATGGCCTAAAAGAGCTTGGACAAATTGCTCTTCAGTCATCGGCTTTAGTGCTGACTAGTGGTAGAAACAAAAGGAAACACAGAGGGAGACCTGTTGGCTTAGCTTGTCCAGGGTTATAATCTGGTTAATAGCTCTGATGTTCAAGAACCCGAAGAACATTACAAAGTACATAAATAGGCCAAGGGGAACCATGAATTCTTTACTCCAAAATGTTTTCATTTTTTTCAAGTATTTTACAGAGATTACAATCTCTGTCTCTTATCAGTTACCTTTTTATATATTAATTTTTTTTACCTAAGACTAGCTTTTAACATTACATTCTTCATCTAGCTTTTTTCCTGAGCAGGCCAAATATGATCTCCCCAAAGATTCTGTGTGAACAGGAACTGGCAAATAATCTTTTTTCTGTGTCACTTCTTCCTGTAAAGTGAAAGGAGGGAAACTGGCACACACATAGGTGGATATGTATGTTCATTAGAATTGGACCTGAGCCCTTTGATAATTTAAAATGGGAAGGTGGTTGGCTTGCTCACATGCTGTACCTTGGTTTTTCAACACTATCATTTGCAAGTGCTTGTTCCTGGGAAGCAGAGGCATGGGAAATTAAAGAACCCAGATATTTCTGGTTTTGTACGTTTTAAGATAGTAACTGCAATGTTTCCAGGAATGAGAAATCAAAGACAGTAATCGGGAATTACCTGCCAGTGTGATACACTGGTTGTTTTTTTCAGCTAAACGTCATTAGTCAACATAGCTGTGTTTGACGTGCTCTCATTTTTGATTCTTCTGACACCTTTAGTGAAACTCAGGAAGGCAAACCAGAAGAAGGGCAGCTCGTGTTTTATACAAAAGGCAAACACCAACTTTATCACTCCCTTACAAACTGAGCTAAAATATGTTTTCTCAAAAAAAGCAATTTCCTCTAGCCAATAAATTTTTAGACTGTCTTTTTTTTTCTTGCTTTTTTCAGCTTATGACTTTTTCTGAAGGAGTTTCAAAAGTGCAGGTCCCCAGGGCCTCTCTTGCCTCTTCTTTCATGCTGTTCAGTCCTTCAGAAGAGAAAATATGATCTCACTTATACAGAAATTAGTGATTTTTAGAACTCCAAAGAATCTTTGTTATTTTGTGGTTCTTTTACTGTTAAGAGTTCACCAGTGATTTCTTCATTCTTTTCAGTATACTCTTTTCTCTTACATGTTTGTATCCAGTGTGAAAACACCAGAAATTATAGGTTTTCCTGGGAAATGGATTTTGGTGGAGACAAAAGGCAGAGTTTGTCCAGGTCCTCAGAAGTCTCTAAACCAATTTTAAAACAAGTGAACATGCAACTTAATGGATATTTGCTCCAATTAATATTGACATTTTGAAGTTTAAAATAAAAATCTACAAAACAGGATGTTTCTCAGATTTGATTTAAAACTCTGAATACAAAGATACAATGGTAGGGATAACGTTTACGTACAGTCATTCATTAACCCATATTCACTCTCATACTGAATCCTTTCACGTACTACTGTTATTATAAAAGCCGTAGCTGTCAACCGAAAACATGGGAGAGAACTATTGCATTCACAAAAGCACCTAAAAAAATTGACGCCGATTCCCAAAGTATTTTCTCACTGCTAAACTCACTACAGAAGGTGGCTGAAAGATGCCTCTTTAAAGCCAAATCATCTTTTTCTGTCTGCCTCTCTCAAAATATATATGATTCAGAGTTACAACTGAAAGCCAAGGTTTTCAGTGTCAGGAGTCTACAAAAATAAGTTAATCAATGTCTTGTATTCAAAGTGCTTTAAGCTTTGTACAGTACATTGCCATGTCTTCTGGGGTTATAAATCCAGTGATCCTATTCCCATTTTGCATCCTGACAAATGCATTCATCTCTCATACCTATAAATCCTTTTCAGAGCAAACACTCTAGGTACTTACAGTTTAAAAAGTGACTGAAAACAAGCTACATAGCTGAGAAATCCTAATCTTCCATGCTGATGCAATGGGCATGCAGAAATAGGTACCAGGCATGACCATTATCTGGGTGCAAATGCATCCCTTATAATTAAGAGCAACAACTAAGCAAATGTGGTGTTATAGCAGAGCATTTCCAACGGGAAGTGAAAAATAAGCCATACCAGTACCTTTTGAATGCCTGCGGTCGACTCCATGACATTGTTCTCTGAGCCGTTACTTCTGTTAATCATCCGCCACATTTGGGAATACATGCTGTCCCTCTCGAAAGGATTCATCCCTTTCACTCGGACGTGCTCATAGACTGCGGAGTCCAAGACAGTGCCATAAGGAATATCCGTCTGCCTTGAGAGATCCTGGAGAGACCTTAATTGTTGGTGAAGAAAAGAGACACAGGAGACTTGAAGCCACATTTTCAAGAGGAAGGAGATGCAGGCAAGCAAAGGGCAACACATAAGGAGATGGCTGTCAAGCCAGTTTCTTTTGTTGTTTTTTTTCTTTTCTTTTTTTCTTAAAAGACAAAATGAGACTGAAAATTTGTTTTTATGGTTTAAGACACAAGGAGGAATATGAAGTGAGAGGAAGGGGTAGAAAAAGTGAGAATGGAAGAAAAGAGAACAACAAAAGGAGTAAGAGGATCCTGTCAAATACTGAGAGCTCTTTTGAGCAGAGGCAAGGGAGAGAAGGGAGCATTGCAGTCCCTCCAGCCAGACACACCAAGTTCAACAGAAGTAACCGCCTACAACAGTACAGTGCCACCGCACACCATGCTACTGGGGAGCTGGAGTGTCAGCACTAGAACTCACTGAATCTAGCCCAAAGCATCTGGGCTGAGTGCTTCTATGTGCTACTGGGTCACATGGTGAAGAGCAGCTTTTCCGTGGTATTTCTGCGTGGAACTGTGCACCTATTACACAAAGCAGGTCATATCCTACATTATTTTCAGCAAAAGGAAGAATTCTGTTGTGGTTTCATGCACTGTGTTTTCATCACGTTTCATGTCATTTAGTCCAATAAATTTGCTCTACCTTACAAATTATCTATTCTTATCCATTCCCTATAAGAAGGAAAAATTAACCTGTTTAGAAGTTTCTAGAGCACTCCAAATATGGCTTTGTCAACTCTGCTTTGGACTTAAAAAGGTATATTAGAACCCTCTAAAGTGTCCTTACCTCTTGTCCTTTATTTTCCTATCCTATAGAATTGCTCTCCCATACCTTTGTTTCTTTAATGGCATTCATTAAAGTTTCAAAATAACTACTGCAATATGTCTAGTGCCTAAAACCCATTACAGCTTTCCTGGCACAAATTAACTGTGTATAAACTGCACAAATCTAGCGGATGACATCTAAGGACAAATCAAGGCTGCAAGTGCTGTCCTAAAGTAGACAATAGCAATTTGTAAAAGCTCATCTCAGCCACAGAAAATGCAAACAGCAGTGTAGGAAACTCATCAAATTCCAAGCTGTGTTTCTGAAACATGTACAGTGAAAATGGCCCTACAGGGGGAAAAAAAAAAGAATACTTAGGTGTTCCAGGGATGGCACTGAAGAAAATAGTAATCAGATCTCAAAGGATATGTATGCCTCTGAACACAAAAGCAAGCAGGAAAAGACAAAATCAATAGAGCCCAATGGCAAGGGTTTAGAGGTTAGTTGAGTCAAAAAGAAAACCCTTTGAAATTCAGACATATAGGCTTAGAAAAACATTGAACAGGAGCTAAATTCTAAGCAGATAATATATAGCAAATATAAGGAAGGGATAAATTTAATTTTGAAGAGTAAATAACTAATGGTATTAAAACCCCCACAATCCTCTCCTCTTTCTCCAACAAGATAGCATTCCCCTTCAAGAACATAAGCAGCAGGGAACCTGCAAAGAATCAGTACACATATGGGATCATCAAGGGTGAGCTGCTAGATGAAGCTTTTCCTGAAACCAAATATATTGGTCTTCTATGAAAGGGCTAAGTGAGACCTGCCCTTTTCTAGGAAGAAAAATGTGATGCTCTAGTAGACTAAGGTATCAGGAGAATAAGTACTGCAGCTAATTTGGAATTGAAAAGTAAAAAAAAAAAAAAGGGGAAATATGAAAGTAAACAACTAAGACATTACACTTAGGTTTAATAAATAAGCTGAAATAAGAATTGATAAAATTTTAAAGATCAGTCCTGAAGATAAGACATAGCCACCAAGTGGCTTTCTCCAGGGAAAGCAATTCAATCATCTATTACACTTTGAAATTACTAAAAAACCCCAAGACTTTCAAAAGGCCTTTATCACATCAACAATATACAGAAGGTGGAAGTACGGACAGGCTACAAAGGAGGAGTTTAGAAATATTTTCAGATAACTTGGGATAGCATTGGGAAAGTCAACACTCAACTAGAGTGGATGCTCTCAAGGGACCTCAAGGGTAATAAGAACAGTTTTTTCAGAACTGAACAAGGAAAGTGTGGACCTGTTGAGAGGGGCAGCAGACACAGCTAAAGCTGAGGTGTTCTGTGACTTCTTTGCCTCACTCTTCTCCAACAAGGTCTCCCAGGCCTCAGCAACTAAAGGCAGGGTTCAAGGAGGCGATGAACAACCAGCAGTAGGTGGTCAGGTAAATCCCAACGAGAAAGGCAGGGATTGATTGAGAGCACTAGACCCATATAAGTCCATGGGACCTGGCAGGCTGCATCAAAGTGCTCTGAGAGAGCTGGCCAATGTCCTTGCAAGGCTGCTTGCTTTAATTCTTGAAAGATGGAGGAGATTAGAGGAAATCCCTGATCACTGGAAAAAGGAAAGGTCCAAACTATATTCAAAAAGATAAAAAAGATGATTCACGGAATTAGGTCTAGTCATCCATCATCATGGAGTGTGTGCTCTCAGAGCCAATTTCTGAGCACATGAAGGACAAGCTGACTGGGAACAGTCAACATCGATTTACCAAAGGTAAGTCATGCCTGACCAGTCTGGTTGCTTTCTACAGTAAAATGACTTGGTTTGTGGACGGACCAGAGAAATGGATGCAGTTTACCTTTACTTTAGCAAGGCTTTCAATACTGTCTCTCACAATATTCTTGTATCCAAATCAGGTCTGGCTGGGTGGGAATACAGATGGACAAATTCCTGGTTGGATAATCAGACTCAGAGGGTAACTCACCTGGAGGCTGATAACAGGTACCATAGAGGAGGTGAGTAAGCACTCTCTTGTCGAGTTTGCAGATGACATGACATTGGGGAACCAGCCGATTGCTCAACGACAGACTGCCGTTCAAGTAGACCTAGAAAGGCTGGAGGAATGGGCCGACAGGAATGGTGTGGGACTCAGCAAGGAAAAATCCCAAGCCCTGCACCTGGGGAGGAATTGCCCCCTGCAACAACCCACTCTGGGGTGCAGCTCTGCAGAAAGCCACTCTGATAGACACCGGTGAGCCTTGGTAAGAATTTCTCTCACCATTAGGCAAAGCGTTGCGTAGGTGTATTACTGTTGAATTGACAGTCCATCTATCTGTCAAAACCATCACTGATAAAAGGCACTGGATAAATACAAGATACTATACTCATCCATTCTGTGTTACTGCCACTGCTGCTGTTGCCAATACACTTCTGCATCTCCTGGCAATGCTCAGAAGTGTAACAAACTGTCACAGGATGCATATTGTAATGTCCTGTAATTGCTGTGTTATTTGTCATACGTATTGCTAGAAAAGTATACAAAAAGTATTTACTGAGTCTCCAATTTCTAGTGACACCACCTAGCAAAATTGCAATCATTACTTTACAAGACTCTGTATAGCCATATAATTTTTAATATAACAAGCAACAAAGCATTTTTCTGAAATATCATTGCTAACTGGTATATAAATGATATGTGTAGCTGCTGCTACAAAACTACAGTTAGAAACAGCACAAAAGAAAAACAGCTCCTCTGTATATCTTGTGGCTACAAAAGCAATCTTACTATTTTCAGAAAGGCAAACCAAAACAAGACATGAGCTGCTAGTCCAGAAGCGTACTACAATCAGGTATGGGAAGTGTACTACAAACAGTCTGAGAAGCAAGCAAGAGAGCTGTCACACACAAAGGCATCACCAGCAGGGAAATAACAAGGAGGAGAATTATGTCGTTGCCTCCAGGAAGGCATGTTGTAGCTGCCAAGTCTGGCATTAGCTACAGGCTGCAGTTCTCTGTTCTTTGGTGTGCTACCCTAAAACACAGAATGCCTCTCAGCTGCCCTGCTCTGCAACTTTGCACAGTTGTAGGCGCCGCTTTATGCTGAGAAAATGATGGCAAGAGGACAAGAGCAAGCCAAGTATGAGTGCAAACTCTATGGATGCGTTGAACGCTGTTGTCAGCAGTAAAGCCCCAAGCTTTGCTTTGCCTGACCCTGTGCTGAGGAGTGAGAAAGAAGTTTTGCAGCCTCTGAGGTGTCCACGTGTGTATGCTGCTGCGTAGGCAAGCTGCAAAAATGGAAAAGACCTATCACGTCAGTGACTTCATCCCCTCACACAAACATGTCAAATAGGATCATAATATATATGACCTCCTTCAGAAACTGTTTTTTATAACCTGGAACCCTGCAGACTACTGGCATGACATTCACAACCTAGCAGCCAAGGTACAACAAAACAAAGAGAAATGACAAACCTTGTCAGAACTAATAAAATTATTAAACCATTGAGGTTCCTTTCCAGAAGGAAGAATTTTTATAACTGCTTTGCCTCCAGTCTGGTTTGTAGGTTACATATTGTTCGATGTACCTTTATTTCTGGATTAAACAATTCATTCTCTGTTCAGACAAATACATTCAGTGGACACATAAATCGCCAGCCTCACTATGTCACCCAGTCTCACCACACAGCTGCCATACCAGATCTCAAAATAAGGAAAAAAGTATTTGTCAAACTGATTGATTCTTATGGGGTATACTCTGATGCCCAAATTCTGATACTGTTATCCACACTGGATGGGAATTTTGCAATAGTTTTACTGATCTCAGTAAAGCAAAGCACATATAGAGCATGAATAAGGGAATTACAATCACACATTTTAAAACATTTATCTCTCTGAATTTCTAATTTTGAAGCAATAAGGCAATGAATGCTAAAAGTTTTTAAAAATAAAAAAAAAGCATATGTAGTTGAAAAAATTGTTATAAAATAAAATACCTTTAACTGAGCTTGCATATAGAAAAATTCTACTCATAGGGAAGTGACCATGCAGTAAGGTTACAGTCCAGCTTATTTTTGGTTATCACTTATGAAGCATTGTGGGGAAAAACAGTATGTGTGGTCTTTATGGGAAATTTTTTTCTCATTGCAATTACTGGGATAATACCAATATTAGCCCATACAGATTAACTACAATATAAGGCTATTCTGAGGATGAACTGAGTCATTTGAGGATGAATTATTAACAGCTACATGTATTTTTCAGCACTTGTTGATTTTGTTTAGTATTCTGCAGCTTAATCAGGCAGCAGTTGTCAGGTCATTTTAATTTTGTGGCTCAGTACAAATTAATTACTTTGTAATTTAAAAAATTGTCTCTGATTTCAACTCAAAGAAAAAAAAATATTAGAATTTACATGTTTTTTTCCCCAAAGCATACCCTCTTCTATAGCTTCAAATCCTAGACTTAGAATTGTAACAAGTTGTTCAGATAAGTCAGCCAAAGTGTTTAAAAAGTACACAGAAAATGTAGAAAAACAAAAGGTCAACTCCATAAAGGAATAACCAAATTTCTTTTTAGGTGATTGAATACCACTGGGGTCAGAGGCTTGGGCATCAAACTATCTTTGTAGCTCTGGGTTGCAGATGAATTTAGGCTAGCTGTGTTGTTAGACTTGACTGTTGCACAAAACTGCAAGCTGTAGTCACTAAATTTTAGGAGAAAATAACTGATGTCATGGCTTACACGGAAGTCTTTATTTATGACTAATTCAAATAAAGCTTTCCAGTGCCCTTTTTTTTTTTTTTCCTAGGATATTAAGGATTAATTCACTGGCAGGCTTAGGGAACAGGGCACGGTAAGCCAAGAGATTTGACTGTTGGCAGTGACAACTGTGTCAGAAATTAGTAATACTGCTTGCTAGCCAGTTTGAAGATCTGGGCGAAACACGTTAAAGGCAAAGTTAAAGAACACTCTGTTTTTCAGCGTAAGGAAATATCTACTTCAATTACTGCATTCTCGTTTAACTCCTCTTGCAGAAAACTTGTAGGCAGTTGTATTGAGCTGTTTAAAGCCTTGGGGATATCTTAGCTTCAAGTGACTCACGGTTTAGGAAAAATGTGGTTAAAAGAATGACTAGGCAAAACAAGATGACAAAGGCATGCTTTAATGCTATGCCTCCATTATTCAGAGGCAAAGGTCTTTTACCTATCAAAGTGGACATACTACTGAGAACGTAAAGTGAACTTCTTATTTTATGGAAGACTGCAAGGCGCAGACTCTTCCCTATAATGCGTACAATGTAAAGTCTTAATCAAGCTTCCACATTTTTAGAAGTGGATTAGATTTAAACTTGAAACCCCCTAACACTGGCCTTTCATATGACAAATCCTTTGACTTTCCCTCTGCCCACCCTGCCCCCTCAACTTTCCCGCAAGATTTCAGCACCCGTGAGAAGGAGGTGACACCCTCCCTTTACCCAGGAAAACAGTGCAGGGCAGTAGTCTGAGTAAAATCAGTGTCTCTACCAATGGACTCTAATTCTGTCCTGAAGGAATCATAAAACACAGTAATGGCAATACTGGCTCAGTGATGAAATTCACAGTATCAGCACCTGTGAGAAATAGCTCGAGACTTCCAAATTTATTCGGCATTTACCAAGAAAAGCCACTCTTAATTACTATTCATTCACATTGCATTTGAGACAGTGATCTAAAGATTTAAGGAACATAGAAATTATGCTTTGCTTTGCTGCCACAATGTTTTGGCATTTGAAATGCTGACTGTCTTGATTTAAATGTCACCTGCAATGGGGGTCAAGTGTGAATACAAGATGCATCTAGGAACTACTTTATTACTTGCGTGCCTCTACTCCTGATATTGCCTGTTGGCAGAAGATGAAAAGCTGAGCTCCCAAAGGTATTAAGAGTAGCTGTTTATTTGGGAAAGGAGATTAACATCCGCTCTTATTCTTGTTCCTCTACATTCATTTAAAAATTGTAACAATTTGATCCAAATTAATCAGTGAAACAGAGAACAAATGCCATCAATTTGAAATGAAGATAAATAGCAAAAATACACTTTGAGACTCTCGAGGGAAAGGGAACATTGCACTAGTCCTCCCTAGTGCATTGCCTAACAAAATTTTGTATGTGTTTCTTCTCAAAACAGACTTCTGGAGACCATGAGGCACTGACTAGGAAGGGTGGCCCAACCTTCATACCAGCTGAGAAAGGGAAGTTGCTAGAGCTCTGAACACACTAGCTACACATCCAGAAGCTGAAATGCAGTAACTACCAAAATGTTTCTTAGAAATGAAACGTGCTGTGGGCTGCTTGAATCCTCCTATCTTTCGTAAAAGATATCGTAAGTACCATGCCTTCAACAACACACTGTAATATCTGACGCTAGCTGGAAATCTGAAATAAAAACCTATTAACTACTTGTTACATCTGTGCAAACCTACTTACTTAAATTTCTTTCATTTTTCTGACTTCTCTGAGGCTGGCTGGATAGCACTACAACCAGAATCTGGTTTATTTTCTTTAAATACTTAAACTCATTTCCATTCTGGCCTTCAAAGCTCCCCAAGGTACAATTTGATATGTTAAAAAAAAAAAGAGCATCAGCTTTTTCTTTATTGCTTATTCATGTTTCCCACTTTGCAGTAATTCAGCATGGTAAACAAACAGCCTCTCTCTTATGTGCTGGTTAAGTTCCAATTTTGGCAGTTTTGTAAACTAAAGTTTTACACTCCCACTGTAGTTAGGATAACTTCATTCCCTAATGGATACTTAACACATCTAATTACTCTATTTTTGAGCTGAAAGCGCTGTTGAATAATGTCTCCGTTCTTTCATTCCAGGAGCTTCCAGCTGCAACGTTTTCTACTGAATAAAACATTTTCAGTGACTTTGCCCATAAATAATACAGCACAAAGACCAATGTAGTCCCAACTGTACATAATAACCTCAGAATTCCACTGAGGGTTTTCTAGTGACATCATAATAAACTGCAAGAAAATGCTGAAGATGTATTGAATTATAGTTTGGGTATATTTTATTCTTTTTTACACATTATAAGAAAACTCAGACATTTGTCACAGTAATTTGAACATTTTTCTGGACTACTTCAAAACTAGAAAGGACATAATTTCAAAGCAGGATGCAGAGTCACATTTCATATTTGTAAGGACAAACTGAATGGTTGAATATCTCATTATTATTTACTTTGCATGTAGAAATTCCCATGTTGTTTCTCCACACTCCTAAGTCAAACATAAGGCATTTTAAAAAAAATAAATAAACCAACCTCCCTTAAAAACTTAGGATCAATGTTGACAAACATTGATGCTAAATATAATTTTACTCCCCTATCGATTGTGAAGGGATTATAATTGGGACTACTGAGTCAAACAGTTGGGTTGTGTCAAAATACCCCTGCAGCACCCCTGCAGTCATCACAAAGTCTGTTATTTAGATCTCAAAAAAAAAAAAAAGATAACTCAATTTAACTGGTAATACAACTGTGACAGAGGAATGATTTACTCAGGCGATTTTAGTCTGTTTTACGTCTCTGTCTTAGCCCTCTAATAGATGAAAGTGTTGAGGTTGTTAGCCCAGAAAGGAAGGATAACAACGCTTCTTTTCAAATTGGGAACAAATAAGGACTGTTAATGCCTGGGCATTTCAGGCCACAGGACATCAAGTCCTCCTCCCCTCACCCAAGGAGCAGGGAGAAAAAGGAAGGGTTTATAAAGTGCAAGAGGATGGTCCTAACGGAAACAGCCAGGAGATAACCATGCACTCAAAGTGAGGGGCTGCTTCTACTCTTGGGTCAGGGCTTTGGCATCCAATGACAAATAAAACTTGGCTGCTATTGCAGACACTTACTTGTCCATGTAGTGTTAAAGCCTGCATTGCTTTAGAATGTAGAAAATCCTCACCTAGAGGATAAGTGCCTTAGTGAGACCACGGTGACTGCCTGGCATGCAGTGACACTTGAACCTAAGCTGTGGATTCACAGGAGGGCAAGGCTCCCCCTTCCTAGTCTACACTAGTGGCTTACTGTCTTAGGGACCTTTTCAAAGAGATTTGGAAAGCAGCTGAATCAGAGGCAGCAAGATCTTAGGTGATGATACGCAGAAGACAGGGACTTGAATCAACAACTTGAGTAAGAAAATGGAATTTTCCCTACGGTCAGCATTGAATCTGACTTGAAGGTTGGGTTCTTGCCTTTCTGGAGGAAGAAATACAGCAGAACATGCCTCTTTTCTTTAAAGCCACTCTATCATTCTTGCAAAGAAGGAATTATGGGAATGGCTAACTTTGTCACTCTCACATACTTTCATGGACTTGTAGCCTCAAGATTAAAAACCTGCTACGGAAAAACAGCTAGCTGTCCCTTGGAGTGCTTGGCTAGCTAATGCTTCACTGTATTTTCTGGTCTCTGCTTTGATCCAAGAGGAAGGATTTGGGGGGTGGGGGAGGTCACTGGAGCAGTGGGAGCGAGGATAACTTAGCATGCAGCTTTCTAAAGGAGAGGAAACTGGAGAACAAAAGGGCAGAGTGAAAGAATAGGAGACCTAGAAAGGTTCCTGTGGTAGGGAGAGATGAGATGATCTGGAAAAAAGGACTGGAAGGTGTGACAGAAAAACAGTTCACCAAAAAAGGAAGAGACAAGGACATTCACATTAGAGAGGCATGAAGCAAAAGAACCGATGGACATTAAAATGAGAACAATATAATCTGTTAAAGTATTAAGAGAAAACCTGGGAGCAAAAGGAGCAAAGATGACCAGTAAGTGAATTTTTATTGTTTGTTGCTATTAAGATATCTTTGCCTTGGAAAAAAAAGATGAATTCAGCTTTGTGCTCCCCATACATTGAAGAAGCATTGAGGTCCTCCTGATCCAAGTGTTAGAGCATAAGTACTGTGCAATGCATTTGAATGGAAAGCACAGCCTGAAAACACACAGCAACAATTTACACTCCCATTTCAAACACTGATACAATGGTTATCTTAAACTAAATGGCTTCTTTCAAAATATGTATGTGTGTATACATATGTATGTATATGTGCCACAGAAAAGTATGTGCCAGAGGCCAACAATTCTGATCCTGAAGACAAAGTATCTCCAGGGAGACTGGAAGTTTATGGTATATTGCTATTTTTTTAGCTTCCAAACTACTTCTCAGGATGATAATTTACCCTTTTTCTCACATTTAAGTAGAACATTCATACCCCTCTACACGTATATATATGTTGACCCTCCTTTCCCTGAATTCATTCTTTATCAACTTACTGGATGGAGTTCTCAATGCGTGTGATGGTGAGGAAAGCTGCTAGGTTTGCCGTGTAGGAGGAGATGACAATCAAAGCAAAAAGCCACCAAGCCCCCATCATCAGTCGGGTTGCCAAGGTTGTGTATGGCACCTCTCCTCCTGTGGGGAAGAAGGAAAAGCAAGAATTTTCATTTGGCAGAAAGAAATACAGATCCTCTTTGCTCATGCATTACTCAGGAGAATTAGCCCCCAAGGTCAGCAGGGTTCTACCAAAGCAGGTTGCTTTAGCAAACTGAGCAGGACCTGGAGCCACACTTTCTATGCAATGAAAAGTACTGAAGGAAGCCCACACTGTCAACCATCATGACTGTATTTAATCTCTTTCTCTATTGTGCGTTTAATTGCAATTCATCTGCCAGTCAGGTACAGTAATGGAAATAGACTTCAAGATCTCAGAATGAAAGGAGCAAAAGTAAATTCTTACGATGTTCTTTCCTTAGAGATCTTATCTGCAAACCTTAATTAAGTTTTTCTTACATTCTTGAGAACATAAAGTTAAAAAAAACCTCATCAAAACATAATTATTTTTCACAGTTCTGTAGGCAGGCAGGTGCTCATGAGAGCCATATGTATGTGTACAACTTGCTGCAAGTGAACTTGGCTATGCAAAAAAAATAATAAAAACAATTAAGAGGACTGCAAAATTGTTTTGTATTCCCATAGTTGCTTTCCTTTAAAATTCAACTGCCATGTAAACAAAACATTAGCAGCAACTAAACCTACCAGGATCTGAGCTGCACACCAGGGCTTGTGTGAACAGAGCCCAGTTTAGTAAGTCATGAAAAGCATTATTTTCTATTCAAATAGCTGTCCCCAAAACACACTAGTCCAGATTCTGAAAGAACTCTTCCAGTTAAAAACATATGAACTGCAGATTTTTAGATGAAGGAAAATTCATAGTTTTAAAAACACTCATTTTGCCTGCAGTAAAAGTTTTCTCACATCTAGAAGTAGCTAGGGGGGACAGGTGAATGCAGCAACCACCCACAGTCAACAGCTCAAGATGTTCACCGGTTTCCTCTCCCTCTATACTCAGCAATTTGAAAAGTTGTCATTATTTTTGGGGTAGCTTTCTCAGATGCAAAATCTTATGATGGTACAATAGCTGGGATTTTCAGAAGCAAAAGCAGTTTGTTACAGATTCAATCATCTGTAAGTATTTTGTGCAGGATCTTCACTTACATAAAAAAACACGTCATGTTTCCCCAGCAAGTAGGTTTAATAGGAACACAAATTACAATTATTCCTATTTCAAATACAAATAATATTCAATTATGTACACAAGCTAGATATTTAATCAATACTAGACTATGAATGATCACCTTACTATGCTGTTCAAAGTTTGTCCTACCTATACAAAACATGGGGAACTCTGCATCACCATACAATAAACAAATTGGAAGCTTTTCTCCTACTTCATTAGTGTGGGGTTGTACCATATGTGAAATAATAACTGACTCCATTCATTTATATTTTTGGTATATACGTACCGAAATAAGTAACTGCCTTTTAAGAATTGCAGTATTGAAAGACAAAATCTATATTAGACCTATGTAGTTGGAAATAAATTTCCGTTTATTTCCAAGATGCCACGTAATTATCTGAAATAAGAATCTACTGATCAGATTGGGAGATATTATTTCAATATAGAGACTTTAAAAGATGAACATTAACTTCAACATTTGAAGATTTGGTTTTCTCTCCCACATAAATTTTAAATTATTTTTAATAGAATATTTCTACTTTACAAGTTTTTGCAATGTGTTTGGAATATTTCATTTTAAAATGTTTTTTAATAAAATGAAAAGAGCAGACAGCTATATCAATTTATTGGAACAGGCTGTTTGTCCTTTTAACTTTCAGGTGCCAATCCCTGCAGACAATCTTTATATTGAATTAAAATGGGTAGAGTGAGAGAGGAAAAGCCAATGGTCTCACGGAAATCCTTGCCTTTTTATTTTTCAGCTTAATGAGTAAAACTTTTTTGTTGAAATGAAATGTCAGAAAAGAGAGGATCACTGAAAGTCACACACCCGCCTTCTAGTTTTCAAGAGAGGGAGCTGTGCGACAAGTGACTGTGAAAGCCATCATAAACCCCTTAGCCACAGCATTCTCCTCCTGTCCATACAGTGCAGTTTTCCCACACGTTGGTAAGGTTGTTCCCACTGTTCACTGCTACTTTTCTTTTTTAACACCCATGTTAACAACAGACTTTAAAAACACTGTGAGTGTTGGTCATCCCAAGTGCTTTTAGTTCACCCAGGTGTTTTCCTAATTCACACTTATACCTTGTATATCAGCAGTCAATAAATGAAGCTTGAGGACAAAACTTGCATCCAAGTACACGTACCAGGAACACATATCAAAATAATTCAAGACTCCTGCCCCTGCTCTAAACTCTTTGCAATGATGCTTCCTAGACCATCATTTCTAAAGCAGGACTGACACTGCAACTGCATTGGTACATGATTTTTAAGCAGTACAGGCAGGAGTACTCCACTTCTCTCAGTGAAAGAAAAGAAGAAACAAAAATCAAAGAGATCTTTTAGTGCCATAGTATCATTTCTTTGGCATCTATTAGGAGACTTAATGTGATACAGTCTTGTTCTATTGTACTGTTGGCTGAAACACTTCCCACACCCTGACAGCTCACCTTAAGAAACTTGTTCCCTCCCTTCCCCTAATTTTGTTTCTAGGGATAAAACTTCCCAGAGTTTTCTTTCAGTCCAAACTTACATGTTTTCTCAGAGCAGAAGAGTACCAAATAATTCAGGAGAGCAACAATCATCATTTTCTATTTACATTACCATGAAAAGGAGCTACAGACCTAACAGCCGCTGTTGTTGACTGTAATTTAGTATGCAGAAGGGACATGCATGGAAACCTCCCAGGGCTCTTCTCCCCGATATCTAGTATAAGTTTCAGGTGCACTGATGTCTTTATGGATGACAGCATATTCTAGTTAGGAGGGGCTATGCACAGGAGACACAGTGCAAGGGAGGAGGGAGCCAAGAAGATAAAACAAGTCTTTCCCTGCTGTTGTCTTTTATATCATACCAGCAAAGCTTAATAACCTCTAATGGCAAAGGAGACTACCTGGTGCCACGTAAACAAATGTTGGTGACCAGAGAAAATCTATCACAACTCATTCCTGTAGCAAAATTCATCAATGGGAGTTAACATTCTGGTTGTGCTTACAATAAAAATACTGCTGATGAAGCATGCTAAGCAACACTTAAAAATACTGAGCTCCACTCATGAAACAAATGGAAATCAAAGAAGACACAGCAGTCCTGGACCTGCTTTCTCATCTTAAGAGACAGACGTCATATAAATACAGAGGCTGCATTATTCTTTAGACTTGGCCCTTCCAATACACTGGCAGAAGGGTATAATGCAGCACAAAATACTCCTACCTCTAGATCACCTTTGTTGCGGCTACAGCTCCTAGTATAATTCAGCTGACATTTTTGATATATACTAAATATCATTAAAAAATTCTAATCTGCCTTTAAAATTTTCAGATTGCATGTGCAGGAAGAAAAAGATATTTTCCAGGGCAAAAAGCAATCTTATTGAGAGTTTTCTGAAAGAGCTGAATTACTGTAGAAGAGACAGTGAAAGAAATTACTTTTAGTCCTCCCACTCTCATCTAATGCAACTCTACTTCATCAATCCTAGACCAGTTTAATGCTGGCCTACTTCAGATGACAGGCTTAGACTGCAACTCATCTTATGAATTTTTGTTTATTCCCATTTCTTTCCAAGTGCTTCAAGCTAAATATCAGAGGGTAAGAAAAATAACGCATTGTCTTGACAATGCAAACAATATAATGTATAATTATGACAGACCTAAATATGAGGAAAAACCCACTTTAGAAGATAAAATGTGAACCTATATAATTCCCATACAGATTTCTAATGCCCTTTAAGTTATTCTCCCTTGTTAGCAGTAAGTTTAAAAGTTTCTTCAAGTCAGAAATTGCAAGAGAGGTTTACAGGCAAGAATGAAATGATGAGAAAAATGGGCAAAACAGGGAAATTAAAGATGACAGCCTGGTGAGACCTTGGTATTTTATAATTCTAGACTACATTTGAATAATTCAAAATGCATAGGTTGTTTCTCCATACATCTTCTCAGAGATTTGTCAATGGTTTGCCTAAAGAAAAACTTTTCATCTGCATAGTCCAGAACTATGAAAGTGTTTCAGATAGAAAAGGAAATAAATCTTTTTTGTGGACAAAAAGAAAGGTGAAATGTTTCTTGGAGAAGTCTTAACCACAGCTGGCATTTCTGAGATCAAGCCTGTGGCAGCCATCTTGCTGAAAAGTGATGCAATTTTTGTTACTAATCATCCAGGCATTAAATGTGCAAGGTAAGTTCTGTCTCTGATTTAATATCGATTTAACAACTTCACTGGGAATGCACAACATTTATAAATAAGTTTAATTTGCTAAACAGCTCAAAAATAATTTTTTTACAATTACTAAACCAAATAGCTTGGCAGCATAGAGCCCACAATGCCGAGAAAACTCAGAATTGCTTATCGAGAACAATAACAACTTTTGAAGATTAATCATTGAAATGTACTTTATGAACAACTACACACAGAGAGAAAATCCAGAAAACACCATTATTCTATGTCATGAATTTGATAACTCTACTAAATGATATTTCTGGGGGTAGTTGAGAGCTGGACTGGGAGTCTGTTGCAGTTATTCCATATGCGAAGAGAGAGGCTTAGATGAGAAGACCCCTAGAAAGGACACTACAAGAATCATGGCTTGCAATTTCTATTTGTGATAACTACAGCTGTCAGGGAAATCCCAAAGACTAGGTTCTTATTACAGACAAAATTCAATTTGTCACCAATGCTTACCATCAAGGCTACCCTACCATCCTTACTTTAAGAACGTATCTCTGTTGCGCATAACTTTGTCCAATTTCAATCATTTAAGCTGCAATAGTCTCTGCTAGACGTCTGCAGTGAGCTAGATTTCCACATAAGGAGCTTTAGCCATATTTTTTTCAGATAATTTTGAGAACCATGAGAAAGATGTTAATTGTGACTGTTCTGTTTAGGAAGTCTAATAATGTCAAACTTGAAAACAAGAACCTTGATTGTGCTTGGAAAAGGAAGGTGAACAAATAATAGGGTGGGTTATCTGGGGACAGATTTTGGTTTTGTTTTTTTCTCACAAAGATTCTGTCCACATTCAGTGAATTATTGGCCTTTGGAAAAAAACACAAAGGACTGGGAGTTGGCTGCAGTTTAGCCTTTAGCTTGTTAGAACAGTCACATCAATTATGCTGTGCATCTGCAATTTCCATTTGCACAAATATAAAGTGTAGAGTTCTGTTGCAAACAGTTTAGATCAATGTATGTCTTACATTTTCTTTGTGAAAGGGACATTTAATAGAGAGTGGGTGTTAAGGGGAGTAGTTTGTATTAACAAAGCGGCAAAGGCATTTTATATTTTAGCTATTTTTGCCATGAGAAACAAAACCTTAAGTTTGACTGAGCTCTGTTATCTTTACAAAACTCTGCAAAGCAGAGCTCTTCAAAGGCAGAATCGTTCAGGGCATTAGCTCTTCCTATTGTTCTGTTAAAAACTTTCTTGATAATATAAAATCTCTCCTGTTTTCAATTGGAAATGTTCAATGCAGTATAGGACAAAAAAAATACTTTACAGTCAATGAAGCCTGTACCTATTTCTACCAGCTGTGAAATAAATGCAGCTGGGAAGTTGTTGGAAACTCTCTCATCGTGAATTTTTCTTCCTTTCTTTTCATTTATCACCCATACTTTTCCATTCTTTCTTGAACTGTGCAGAGTGCGCTCATTTCCATAGCATATAAGTTGGCATGACATAACCTAAATTTGTAGTATTACATTGTGACCTGAATTAAACACACTTTGACCACAGCAGGCATGACATGTATTCTTCAACAGGAGAATACAACCCTTGAATCGGTAATGCCTTCCAAATAAGCTTGTAAATCAGTGGCTAAATTCCCTGGTCTTGCAAATATTGGCAGATTGCAGGGGACTGAAAGTAGGGAAGGAACAGAGCATGAGGCAGGGCTGGTAGCCAGATTCTACAAGGTCTGGACAAGTTCAAGAGCCAGCTACTGCTTTTATTCACCACACCACTTGTTTCTCCCCTAAGAATTTTGTTTTTATTAAAATGTGGTTTTTTTTTTTTTTAGATTTATATATGAAAAGAGACATTCATATATTTTGTTTCACACACGAAAGATTTCTTCAGGCCTTACTTCCTAAAGAGAGAGCATTGCATCTAGGTATTATTACTACCATTACTATTAATACTGCGACAATATTCCAAATATATTAGGCAGTAAGTTATAGGAATTGGTCTTTTTGTTCACTGGAAAAAGCCACTTCCAAAGAGATGTCTGAAACATTTCAAACTGTTAAAATATTTAGAGATGTTCATATTTTCTTCTATTTACCATAAAAATAATTTAGTGGAGCCATTGTAAATTCATGGAAATGTTGGTATTCATTAATCTTAAAATTTGAAATATTAGATAAATTTTTGATGTCTATCTTCCTAGCATACAATTGATAGAGGAGACATTTTCATGTGCCTACTCCAAGAGCATTAGAGCTCTTCTGAGTTAATAGCTAGCCTATTCTTTTTGCTGAACACAAGTCCTTTATATGTAAAACACTATGCATAAGGGGCAAACCAAACATACCTTATCTGTCTATACTAAAAACCTCCTTGAGCATCCTCTGTTACCAGCTTCCAGCAGCATTCCCTCTCTTCAGGTACTATTCAGTGTCTGGCTCAGGTGTGGTTCCCAGCAACATATTATAAAGCATTTTTTCTGTATGCCACTGGTGTATTTACCATGAACATGCTTTGGCTTCCTTTTTGCTGTTACTTCTACAGCCTTCTTCCTCCTTTTCCATACGATTTTGAGAAGGACTGTTGCTTTACTCTTTAAGAAATACTAATATTTTATATAAATATATATCTTCAATACCAGACTTCTAATGGAAATTCTGGAACTCTTAAGTGTCTGTCTGTATTTGTGAAGTCTTTCAATTTGTTACATCCATATATTAAGATGGAAGAAACACCTGAGTTGAAGGTTCAGTTTGATCTTTAGGTTTTACATTAGATTTTTTTGACAGCTTTCTAAAAGCTGCCCAATGCTCCAGGACTCAGATCAACAAATAGTGGTTCTGGAAGTTCTTTAGCTATCTCTTTTAAAATGTTTGGGTGAAATTTCCTTGGATTTGCTGATTTGGAAATGTCTGACATTGGTAGCTGCCATTTAATATCCTCTTGAATTGCTCTTGACATAGAAAGTATTTAATTTGCTTTTCTACAAACACAGAAGAGAAATATTTATTGTCTTTCTGGCATAACTATTTTGAATGGTATTACCTTCACCTAATGCACCATTATCATTAAGGTTTCTCTGGTTCCTAATAAAATTTTCAAAGCCCTCCTTCCTCTTGTTCTCAACTCTGTGTATACTTGCTCCCCATGTCATTTTTCCTGAAGTTTGTAGCTCTAATGCTTTGGTGTAATCAGCGTTCCTTTTTCTTTCCATCTGCTCTATATGTGAATTCAAGAAGCTTCAGTATGGGCAGCCTGAGACTTGAAACATATGTCACTCAGATTGAATGCCCCTATTATGTCTCACATTTTCCCTTACACATTACAGATATGCACTAGAGGAACAAATCATCCTCTACTCCAATGTGATTTGGTGGTCTACAGCAGACATTGACTCCTATCTCATTTTGTGCTCCAGCCATTAGCACACAGTCCCACAAGAAATCAAGATCTATTCTTTCCAAGTTCTCAATTCCTCTGAAATACCTTATGCCATTTTGACCGTGACACTCTTCTCCTTTTGCCCACCTTGTTCACCTGTCTTTCAGTACTTTAATAGTGTCATATGTTCCTACTAGATTGCAGTAACACCATGAAGACCAAATCTATATTAATAAGTGAGAATTCCAACTGTTCTTTTTCTGGCACTGGTCTATAGGCAATTAAAAAATGCGTTCACTTTGTCATTTGGTGCCCTGATTAATTTTTTCCCCCTTAATGTCTTATGTCTGAACTAAACAATTACTTATTTTCTCCCATTTGTTGTTAGTGTAATGATCCCCTGACTAATCTCATTATGCTTGCTCCCTGGAAGATTGTCCTTTCAGCTGGGTGGGAAGTACTGCCTTCATTGCCCTCCCAGAAGGGAAGAAATGATCCACAAAGGAAAGCTCTCCTCATTTATTTCTCCCGTTTATGTGACAGGGAGAATATCTGAGATGATATTTCTGCTCCTTCAGGCTTATTTCAAACCACTCCTAGTCATCTGAAATCTGTAAAGTAGTTTGAGAAGCTGCGTTTTATACATGCTTATAGATCCCTATCAACAACTCTGGAAGCCAGTAAACCTGAGGGTACATGCCCAACCTTGTACAAGTAGGTGTAGGCTCTCTCCAACCTCCTGCCAAAGAGGCCAGGCATCAGTCAGCTCCAATCTGAAAGACAGATTACCATGCTACCTTGTCACTCTTGGTTACTGACGGCCAGCAATCACCTCCAAGTTATACTTCATATTTTGCAGACTCCCTCTGAAAATCCTCCATTTGCTACTGCTGTGCATCTGTTTGGATGTGCCTTTGGCATTTGACTTACATACTAAGGCTCATTGCTCAGCTCTGTTTCCTCATTAATAGGAAGAGATTACCCATGCTGAGATTTCAAATGCTGGGGCTAATGAAGGACCAGTGGCACTGCCACTAACCCCTCATCAAGTTGCGGTCCAGTGTACCCGCCTCATAAATCTCATCCGAGAGCATTGACACATAATGCGATGGACAAATAGAAACATCCAAAAGATGGCCCAAATGTCTACTTACAAATATTTCACTTGAAACATAGGATCCTCAGTCACATTCTTTGAAACCCTCCTCTCTGAAGCTAGAAAATGGTCTAGAACCAAGGAAAAGGCTAGTGCTACCCAGTGCAAAGTATTTCAGCCTACTACAGTGTTGGCTTACCACTGGCTTAGCAACCTACAGAGTGTTTATAAGTTTGAGTCTCTGCTACTTCTACTGTCAAATTATTTTTCTATCTGTCTTCAAATACCAAGCCTGCCCAGCTTGCTGTCTCTACTGCAACGGCTTCATTCTAGTGACAGAGGGCTAATCATTTGGCCACCAGACTCCCTTGTAAAACTCTGCCAAGACACAGCAGGAATTGTCATAGACATCCTTGATTAAAATCTTCTTTGAAAATTAATCTGCAAAAGTCTGTCAGACACAGCTATTCACTACATGCTTCCAATCACTTGTTTATGCAGAGCCCTCCTCTTTCTGGATCTAATTTATACACAACAGTAGTTACAGGCTCTATAAAGCTAAAAAAATCATTCATGGCAATAGCACTACTACTGGCAAATCAAGGAGGGCAGCCAGATATAACATCCCTTTAGGTAAATGGAAGTTGTACATATAAAGGTCAGCTTTAACTCTGTCTTAATCTTTAAACTCAGAAAGCCTGAGTACAGGCTTTCTATAATGTTTACCATTTCCATTTTGAGAATGAATGGGTCAGAGTCTCTTAAATCATTCCAAAGCTGTGACTAGACCATGCAGGATTCAACCTCAGATGAATCTAGATAGAACTGCACTCTGTCTGCTGCTACTTTTAAAGCTGCTGCTTTTTTATAGCTGTAAAACCATTCCATAAACACCTTACTCATCCTAAACATGATGATCAGGTTTGCAGGGAAGAAAGCAGAGAACGATAACTGAGAAAATTTGTTTCATAGGAGAAGTAATAGCAAGACAAAACCAAAATCTACTGGACTTTGTTTAAGGCTGTATTAAACAGAAATTCAAGCCTCTGATTAAAAATGAGAACAGTACAGTGATGAACATTTTTACTTACCTTTTCCATGCAGGAATTTTTAGATAAAACCCAAACATTTAAATATATACTGAAAGTATAGAAAAGGATCTAATAACCGCATTCCAGAAGAGAGGTATCTAATGTGATAATGGAAACTCTAACCTCTTTTCAGCTGAGCTGAGATTCCAATTTTCTGCCTCAGTAGCAATGATAATGTTACACAAACAGTGTTCAATCATTAAATTAATTCCCATTAAATCAATGTCCTTAAAGGCCAAACAGTCTTTCAATAATTACCCGATTAAAATGATGTTAGCATAACTTATTAGTTATAGTATATTTATAATTCCTTTCCCAACAATAAATTGTTTCTTTCCACCCATCTTGCTGAAACGGTGACAATGAGGCAAAAGTTGGGAAAGG
The DNA here is from genome assembly GCA_002844005.1 of Limosa lapponica baueri. Classification (NCBI taxonomy): domain Eukaryota; kingdom Metazoa; phylum Chordata; class Aves; order Charadriiformes; family Scolopacidae; genus Limosa; species Limosa lapponica. The sequence continues at coordinate 124,032 of KZ506186.1, forward strand.
AAGCATGTCATATCACCATGTAGCAAATGGCTGCGGTGCAGCTTCTCCTTGTATCGGTGATACTTCAACAACATACAGTAATCAGATTTGCTTTTCTGTTATGTAGTATTGTTATGGTTTGAGAAAACCCATAACAATCTATTGTCATTTAGACAACTATTCTATCACCCAATGACCTCTCCCCACCCGGAAAGGGGAATCGGGGAACACAAAGAAACACAAGGGTTGAAATATAAATAGATTTAATAGACTAAATAATTAACAATAATACTAAAGAACCAGTATTAATCCC
>KZ506186.1:124595-141832 GCA_002844005.1 Limosa lapponica baueri
CCTGGCAAGGCTCGAAAACACTAGCCTTGAATCCCACAGAGCCTGGCTGGCTATAAAGTAAATATTTTCACAAATTCAGACACTAGAGTCTTCTAAAAGTGCAATTTTCCCAGCATTAGAAGAAAAGTTAGTCCTGTGACTCTCAACCCAGGACAAGTATTTACAGTATGACTCTTCAAGAGTTAGAGGAATGAATTCCTGGCTTTTAAGCCTAGGCCCAAAAAATAAATGTCTTCCTTCAGATACTAGCAACTTTGCATTGGTCATATTCCATCTTTCTGTGGAATCAGCAAAATATGATGTTTTCAATGGAAAATCAAAGTGCATGATAGATAAATGAAAGTGTTACAAATAATAATGTGCAGTAATTTAATGCCAATACATTGTAGTGGCCTGTGCAACATAATTACAGAGACACACAAGATGGATAGACTTTACAGTGCTTCTAAAATTTCTGCAAAATGTATCATAAAAGTATATTTCATTTTTTTCTTCTGCTGTCATTACAAAAGAAGAGTAATGACTGCAGCTAAAGTATGAAAATGGAGGCATCTGCTTATATTTGCTGAAGTTACTGGGAGCTCTTAGATGAAGCATTACTAGACTTATACGACTCGTGTCCAGGTGCTGAAACATCATGCAAGTCTTTGTATTTAAAGTACATCTTTCGATTGCTATAACTATGACCAGAATGGAACTGTTAGGCTTGCTGCCCACCTCTAATGAGTAAGTTGGCCAAAGTCTCTCGTATTAGTACTGCTGAAATGCATTGTTTTATGAGAAGACTTAGCAGGGTTTCAAATTTGATATTGGGGCTACCAAATACAGTACCATTCAATGACATGATCATAAAAGAAATATGCAATAAGACTAGCAATTTTACTAACACCCATTTGCTCAAAAGAAGCTCTGACCAGATAATCTTTTGTTGCCATTTTCACAGCATAAAACAATAATTTTACATGCTATAATTATAATCATACACACACGCAGAGGCAAACACAGACTACAGCGCAATATGCAGGTGTAACAAACACAAGGAGCTTCTGGGGATCCTCTTCTATAGCACTGTGATATGTGCTTTTAAGATTGCACCTGACTGCATGTCATGACTGCATATAAAGGCACTATTTGCAACCACTGTGAATGCATCAAAATCACATATGCTTGCTATTAGTTTAGAGAATATTGGCACCTGATCTTAACGAATAACCTTACACACTGGCAACCTTCTGATTAGATTTCAAGAGATGCCGAGACCCCATGTCCTTATTACTAATGGCTGGATATGAAGACTCTAAAGCCTCAAACAATCAACCACAATTATGATCTACAGTACATATTCATAAGTGGCTAAGAAGCTAACTGTCACATACAGTTTGCATAGTGGTGGCCTTTCCATAGACTCCTGACAATGTTACACGCAGTACCTTCCGGGATGGCAAAAAGAACTGTGCACAATGGGCTGAAAACAGGCCATCTGTACATACAATTAACATTAAACTGAACAATGTCATTAACGAGGTATTAAAGGCTACTTTAGCTAAGAGCCTGTCAGGGAGGGCATTATGAACATGAAGGAGAAAGAGTCCCCTTTGGCTGAAACCAAACAACTGTGAACCAAACAAAACAAAAGACAATTCAGTGAGACCACAAGGACAAACAATAAATCTGGTAAAGCCTCTGTGTCTTTTGACAGGTACTTTTCCTCATCATCTGTTTTTTTTAACCTCTACAATCTCTGTGACTCCAGGTTTTGGGGTGAAGAGAATTTTTAAAAAAAATCATATACTGAAAGATAGTTTGTTGCTTGAACTTTCAAAGTAGTACGAACTGCTTTATAAATCTGTTCTTGCAAGATTTCCAAGCATCCATCATCACAGAGTGGCACCTGACTACTTCAGAGGCAAGTGAATCACAGACACCTCGGATACATTAATTCAGTTTTCATGTCACTAATTCTAGTTATCCTTCAATTTTCAGATTGCTTCCCTGCCTAACCTTACAGAATTCATTCATCGCTAATGCGGGAGCTCTAATTATGTTGCTAAATAACACGTTTTAAAATTTAGACTGAAATTCCACTTCACGTACATCTTGTAATGTTATTATCCGAGTGATCTATAAAACTCAGATGACCTACAGTAGTACTATGACAGTTCATAGTAAACAGACAAAAGAAGAAAACCCTCATCTTTTCAAGTTTCATGAGAATAATGCTACAATGTCAATTATTGATGAAAATCACTAGTACAAATGCTTATGTTTGAAAGTCAAATAACTTGGTTTTTACTGCAAATCAGTTGTCACCCAGCTTACGATCATGACTCGGATTTGTTAGAATTGAAAAGTGACTTCAGAGATAACTTTACTGGATAGTGAGAATTTTCATCTTTGAGGACAGATTTGGAAATGAAAGAAGCTATTGTAAGAACGGAATACCTGTTTATACCTAATAACGTTCTATTAGCAAGTATATCCAGGCATAAGCAAGGAACACTCCCACTCAACAGATTTATTATCACTGTTCCTCAACAGCCTGTTTGCAGATCTTTCCCCTTCACCGTTATCTTTACTCTATCCTAGTGTGGGGGAAGCAGACTCTTCAGTCAAAACCATGTGTTCATTTATCTCAGTTTTTGTCTGGTAGATGAGGTATCAAACATTTTTAATCCAAGATTATCTCACTAATTTCAAAAGCACTGAAAAGGTAAAGTCTTACTTTATGGTCCGTCCCTCCTCTACTGACAGAGGAATAATAAAAATTAAGCAGCAGGAGGTTTCTACACCAGGACGCTGCTGTAATGAAGGCAATCCCCTTAATTTGCATGCTGGGAAGCTGACTAAATAAAAAATACAAATGAAAAACACAACAGCTCTCATTTCCCCATATTTGCTGAGAGTGGACCTTAATCTCAGCAATCAGAGAAAGCAACAGGTTGGTTAACTTAATCAGAAGATTCAGTTGGTATCATTATTTGCTTCCTTTCAATATTAATTTATGCCTACTCCTTTTATACACATTTTAATATTACAAGTGAAAAAAAAAATCCTCAACAGCTGAAGAAGGGTGACCTTCCCGTCAGCAGGTTCAAAAACTCTTCACTACTCCCTCCTTTACAGTTTGCAGGCAATTTTCCTGGCACCTACCCACCAGTTGGTGTTATGAATAAGGGCTGCATGGGTGGATACAGCTATGGCACAGCTGGTGCAGAGGAGGGACTCCCCACAGACCAGAAAAGCAATGGAAAATTACCATGGATTCCCGTCTAAACCCATGTTCATCTGGTGCCTTGGATATCCTCCACTGAAAAAGGCTGATCAGTTTGTAGATGAAATTGCTGTCATCCAAGTAGAGGGGGAGTATTTTTAATAAAGCTAAAACTCATTTCTCACTCCCTTCCTACCTTAAACAGCCAAAAATTGCCAACTTAAGTGTAAGCTTCTGGGCAGGAAAATCAAATAGCGGGACAAGCAAGGCTTGCCTCTTCAGATTCTAAACATCTTTGCAGATAAAAATGTGGGTTACAGTCCTCCTCCATGCAGCAAACATTCCATTCCTGACTAAATCGTTCTTCCTCGTTTCCTCAATTAAATATATATTATGCACAGGTGAACTCTAAAGAGTCAAAACTGATTACTTAATCTGAATCTAACTTATCCACTCTTTATCCAAACATAGTTTAAAGACATATTAGAAATCATAACAATTAAAGAAACTGTTCTGAGTAAAATATTCACCTTAGGATGCTTTTGAAAGAACACAGAAAGATGGACAGATGCCACAGACATCCAATTCTACTTTCCCTTTTGCCTCACTTGGTCTTGATCAGCATTTATACTATAGCCAGGCACACATTACCTTCTCACAGTCAATTAATCAGGCTATTCCTAGGGGAATTAAGGCGTTTTTTGGGCTTTCACACTGCCATTCATTCTCTCCCTCCTCACAGAGGGTGTGTCAGACACAGCATCTGTAAATATACTGCCTCATGTACCCAGTGCTATTACTCAAGCAAGCAGGTGCACACAAGATATAGAAATCCATTATTTTAGATGCCTCTGAGAACTGCCTGAGTCTTAACTTCAATTTAGGGGAAAATCCAAGCATATCCCCTGGCAGTTTAACACTAGTGATATCATATTGCTGCAAACAAGTGCCCACGCTATTGAACATTTTACTTGTAGCATGGCTATTCCTTCGAATTACATTTTCAAAAACAGACAATCAAATAAACCTCTGAAAGTGTTATGCACATAAAGCTACATCCAATGTTTGCAAATGTGTACTGTATACATGAGAGTAATTCTCAGTATATGTTGTCAGTTCCAGTGATCATTTGTAGCTTCCAAACACATTTGAGACATAGGGCATAATTGCCAAAATTTAGGGGTCTTTTGATGCTGTCAAGAGGGCTGGCCAAACCATTGAGATATGCAGAAAAGGAGCATGGGTACCACAGGGCTGCAGTACCTCTTTCAGAGAGATGTCTTCATGCAGGTACATACCCATGCTAATACATAAGCCTAGATTTAATATAATTAAATGAGAATTTGTGGGTTCCACGTTTAAAGGTGGAATTATAATGTCACAAATCTACCTGCTGGTGTACATGCTAGAAAACTGTGGAGGCTGGTTTGTTTCCTAAGGTATTGGGTACCTGACTTTCATTTTCCCAGCTTAGTGCTGCGCTTTTTAGGCTCAGGAAGCCTGTTCCCCTTGTTCCAGGAATATGTCAAGACCTGGCATTACTTTGAAGAGCAATTAAAACTGTTAATTAATGAGACTGGCATTCAACTTTGCTTTCTATCAGAAGACATAAAGCAGGTTTTTATGAAAGAAGATAGGTAATATTTCCATTTTACAACTGAGAACTGATATACAAGATATTAAATGAAGTTTCTATGGTCAACCAGCAGATCAGGTGCAGTCTAAATCAGGAACTAAGTCTTAGTCCTAAAGCCTTTATACTGGATCATTTTTGATTTGATAAACTTAAAAAAATAATTAGGTTTCACCACTAAATATTGCATGTGAAGATACAATTGATTTCAAATATTTTTTTTCAAAATGCTTTCAGAGTTTTCCCCTGAATATTAAATACATAGAGATTGGTGTACAGTTAATTAAGAGAAAATGTCACTAAGAAAATACGTTGTTACAGCATAATGGTTTCCTGCTGATAGGGATATGCTGAGAGTGAGATAAGCAAGATGGAGTAATTTATTAAGCAACAGCACACTCCAGGCAGTGCATTTCAGGATTATATCACGCCTTGGGTGGTAATACAAGGAACAAGACTGAGAATTCTGAGCGGCTTTAACCATCCGAGAAGTATTATAATGACTTAGAAGTACCATGGCTTGGAGTCTATTTTATTGCTCTTATGAAATGTAATTTAAACAAGATAAACAGTAAGATTTGCTCATTTTACTGGGCATTATGACCATAATTGGCCATTACTGACACCACTGATGACCAATCAAAACCTCCAGTTGTGACCAGCATTTTAAACTAACCAAAACATAAGGGAATAAAAAAAATGGCCTACTAGTGATGCTTTCACATCATTCATTTCACAACTTTGCTAGGTTAAGTAAGAGTATTAAGATCTCTGAAGAAAAAAATACTTTTGCAGGTAATACTTTAAGAATCCATTATCCTGTGGTCAAACCCTATTTACAAAACTATAATGAATGCTTGTTTTGTTGCAATCACTGAGAAGTGACTACATCTTGAATGATTCAGTCATTTTAAAGATACTTCCTTTTATAGCAAAGAAATAATAATAATAAATCATCTGCCTGGTTATCTAACAGACATTTCCAAGTGAAACAGAACCTTGCATCTTTACCTAAATCCTTTTTATAATCAAAAATCCTGCCAGTCCAGTTCAGAAATACCTTCTCTTACAGAAAAATCCAAAGTAAAATGAACAGAGTGGGATAAGAGAGAGACAAAGTCTTTCTATTGTGTTTTCTCTTAAATACAAAACATTGTAATTTTCTATATAATTTCATTATTTTGTCTACATTTAGTTGAATTCTATTAAACTAAGTAAGTTTTTCACTGCATTCTACAGCAAAATTTGAGAGGCTGCCCTCAAAAGCCTCTAGAACATTCCTCTGCAAGGTCTTGGTAAAAATTATGCAGCATTTCACCCGTCTCAAAAATCGATCTATTATACAACAGGGGTTGGGAATAACTCTAAATCCTGAACTTCTGTTTCTTAAATCATTGGTTTTCTCCAGTAATGGTGAAAGCTGAGTGCTCTCTAGAGTATTTAATAACAAGAGTCCATAAAGTAGTAGGAAGCTAATAGAAAACCTTCAGGAGATTAAACTAGGTTCTCAGCAAGTATAAATAGACATTATGCCATTGCAGTGGGTTGATTCAGTTAATCTCGAGGAAGTTTTTAGTAAAGTTTTTAGTAAACCCGATTTCCTCTCTGAGACAGCTTTTTGGTCACTGTTCATATGCAGGTTTCCAATATTGGCATGCTCTAATGAGGGCAAAATTTGAGGGAATAGCAACAATACCAGGGCTGAAGAGGAACAAAAATGTAGTTGTATAGAATAGCACTAAAGTTGAGCAAAAACTATGTAATATAGCATTATGATATATCACTCAGACTGGTTGAGGTAGGAAGAGACCTCTGAAGGTCATCTTGTTCAAACGCCCCTGCCACCTGCAGGGCCACCTAGAGCCAGCTATGATCGTGTCCAGGCAACTTTTGAATATCTCCAACAATAGAGATTCCGCAACCTCCCTGGGCAACCTGTACCAGTGCTCAGTCAGCTGGGTGGCCCCCAGCGTGCACTGGTACATGGAGCTGTTCCTCCCCATGGGCAGGACTTTGTACTTCTCTTAGTTGAGTTTTGTAGAATATCTAATAATTGAGGCCTGGGGAGGAACGAAGTCAACAGGGAAGAGCAGGAGCGGCAGGACCGGTGGCATCATGAGTGATACCCAAAAAGAAAGCTCAGCAATGGTGACCACCAACTGCAGTGTGAGATAGCCAGAATGTAAAACTTATGAGGAGTGGACTGAGAAGCCAAGGGGACGTATGGAGGGGGAGAGAGAGGAAACCCACTGATAAGGTAACCTTAACAACATTTTCTGTCCAACTGGAAAAAGCTAATTTTGAAAAGAAGTAAAATATAGAGCTTTTGCCACTTAGTTTTCTAAGATGAGCGATTGGAAAAGAACAAATTCAAAAGTCATGACACTAAATTTCAACATAACTGAAATTCTCCACAGTCTGAATCTACAAATTTGCTTCATCTTTAGATATAAATAAACAACTCAGAGATAACAGATGTGTATTACAGAATCTCATGCACGGATGAATAGAAGCATTTGTTTTTAATATAATCTATAGCACTGCATGGCCAAGATCACTGAAAAGTCTCTGCCTTCTTTCTCATTTTTTTTTTAAAAAAGGGCTTGAGTACAGATTAAAGAAAACACTTTTATAGTAATTGAGCCTCCCCAGTCACACTGCAGCTATACCCTCAAAATTGCCTCTTCTAATAAAAAATCTCATGTATCTTAAAATTACAAAAATAACACATGTAAACACATACACAATGATCTCTGTAAGGAATGAACATAAAATTAAAAGAGCAACTAAGAGAAAATATACCTCTATATTATGAGAGTCTCAAAATGGTCGCTCCAACATGGGGAAAAAGAAAATGAAAGCCAAGACCCAAGTTTAAAGGATATAATAAGCAGTGACATTGTTTCAGTCTACCTTTAAGGAAACAATTAAAAATACTTTAATTTTACTACTGAGTATGACAGTAATCATAGACCTGCCTTAAAAACTACTGGACTGGTCTGTACTGACTGTAGTCTACAGACAAAGACACAGATTTTTCTCCGATGTTTCAAAAACTGCAAAAGATTAATAGAATTTTATAAGAACATCAGAGTCAAGGCTTATAGAAAACACGAAGTGACACAGTGGACCAAAGCTACCTAACTAAAATCTGCAGAGTTTTTAACTATTTCAGAAGAAACAAGCAAAAGAAGAACTTTCTATTTCAATCAAAATAGGTTATGAGTTTCCTTAAACAGTGACTTGTATTTTTGAACCAAAGGCCTCTTCTGTCTTCAGAACCATGGCAGGACCAGAGCCAGCCTGTGTGCTTGCAAAACCTTCCTCTAGCTAGAGGAAAGCAAGAGAAGACGATGCCGGAACACGCTCACTAGCCCCAAACAAAGAATCCAGCACTATCAAAGCACTAGCAATCCTCAATTCATGCTGCTTTCTTTCTCTCAGTGCAGGATATAAAAGCATCTTCAGCTGTATGTTTTGATAACAGAAATTAGTACCTTGTCATGTTTTAAATCTGCAGCTGAAAGACTTCTTAAGTGAATGTGACACTATTTGAAATGTCCCATGCTGCCACACTTAAGATATGCCAATCACAATTAATAGCAACACATTTGATATTCCAAAACAAATAAAACCTGCAGAGTTTTTCTGCTGATTGAAGAGTTGATGAGTGAAAACAGAAGCAAAATTACCACAATAGCCAGTTAGCCTGTCAATGGAAATTACTTTCATTTGTCTGTATTCACAAGGGTTAGTAAACAATAACACTTCAGCTAATATAGTTTTTGTTATATTCAAATTGAATGTGAAATACAGGCTGACATTATAAATGGATCTCTTACTCTCGCACTGGATTTCTGAGGCCTTCTGAGTCTTTACGCTTAAATTGGTCTGTAAGTTTCATATGTTTTAGTATCAGCCCTATTCAATTTTTGTCATTTTTCCTTCTAGCAAATTAAGGACTGTCCTCTTATCGGTTGAAGGAGAGATGTATCTATAGCTTCCCCTCACTCAGCAAGATCCAAGTGATCATTTTATATTATTCTAGTGGATTCTAAAGAGTTGTGCTGAAAATCCACTTGGTAAGGTGGTAAGACCTCTCTATGTAAATAAATGCCTCTCACCTTCCTAGTTCTGTGAATTTCTTTTTCTAAAGTCCCACAACAGTTTTGGTGCTCCCAGCTGCCATGTCCCACCAGCAGGTTTTACTAATACTGTTGCCCCTCATGATCCTCTTACCATGGGGAGTGGATGAAGATCTCCTTGAGCAAATTCCCTTTCATTGCTTTTTCCAGTAAATTCTGCTGCTTTTTTTTGTTTTTTTGTTTTGCTTTGTTTTTTGTCATCTGGTCCCATTACTTTTCATCTAATTTCTTCCTCGTCTTCATGCTTAATTCAAGGCTTCCCCCAAGCCATCCTCAAGAAATCATTTTTACTGACTACTCAGAAAAGCCTTTTCTTTGTAAGTTCACTGAGCGTTTATTGAAGGGTTCCCTTGCGGGCTAGTACTATGGATCTACGACTTTGGAAACTTTGGGACACTGGGAAACACAGGCTTACTTGGATGGACATAAGGCAAACAATTCGGATAATAATTCATGAGATTGAAATGTGTGATAAAACTAGCTTTGCCTCCTTTAACCTTTGCTGGGCAGCCTTTTATAAAGCTTTTAGGGACTAATGATGTTGGGAGTACAGCAGGGATGCTAAGGCTAATACCAAGCAATAAACCTATGTAAAATTACTTGCATTCACGCAGTAAAGAAACTAATTCACAAGTTTTAACCTACCAGGCAGACAGATGTAATGAGTCTAGTTCTGTAACGGACCAACTGCTCTCTCACAGTTGGATTCCCTAAACAGTTACATTGGGAATATTTTGGACAGAAATAAAACTTTATAAACCCACCCACATACATTCAAAAAACTTTTCTAGCTCTCAGCAGGCTCTGAAGTCTTTGGTTTTCTATAAAAAAAATCCACAACAAACATGAAATGATCTCTTCAGCTTTCCTCAGCTGGCCATCACTGCTCAATGCAAATGAGAATTTAAAAAGTAATGTCTCTAGGTTGATGTGTTCAAAATCATACCTCTTGTAGAAATTCTCAACTTCTTTTTTATTGAATGGTGGTGTTAATTTGGCTTTTTTCCCTTCTAGGAGTTTCATACTTGATTATCATGCATACCTTTAGCTTTTATTGATGTCATCTGATTGCTTGACAGGGAATAACGTAATTTCTAAATTACATGTTGCAAGTGTTACATAAATATGACGCTTTTACCTACAGTGTTCCATCCAAATTCACGTTAAAATCCAAAAACTATCTGGGAGTTTTGACGCTGAAGTGGCTGCGGCTCGTGGTAGAGCAGATGCTCTGTGCAGTTACAAATTGGTGTACCTGCGGTGCCAGTAGTGACTGACGATATGGATATGCCAGAAGGTATTAGTTCTGTTTTGTTGTCAAGTGCTATTATCTAAATCTTCTTTGTTCTCATATGAAATGTTCTCTTATTCCACTTTGCATTACAACCCTAGTTTGTAGACCAGAATTTTAAGTAGTATATACCAAGCCAAGATCTGTAGTCCCTGACGTCTTTAGGATGTGTGGTTAAAGCTCTGCCAGAAGAAGTAGACTGTGGAGGATTTGGGAATATAAACAGAATTGGGGAATAGCCTGGGCTACACCAGATGCTAGAGGGGATGGAGAAAGTATCCAGGAAGGTCAGAAATGGTTGAGCCTAAACATTATATAGGAAAATTGAGATAAATCAGAAGAGGGAGGAAAGAATATCAGGTACAGTAAGATGATTTAGCACTGGTAACTAGTCTAAACTTAGTTCAAAAGCCAAATCCCAACATTTTCTGTCTGACTGCATAAGAACATAGCACTCACATTAACTATGAATAATTCTCCAGCAGATGTTGTTTGTTTGGTTTTTTTTTTCAGAGGAAAGTAATCTTTCTCTAATTAGACAACTACAAATCAAAGCAAGCTAGCATGTAGTGCTCCAAACTTCTCATGGTTCCCACATTGGGCAGCCAAATGTCTTAGAAACCTTATAGCACCAGGCTTTCCAATGCTCCCAGTCCCTTGTGGGCTGTGGGAGGGAGGCAGAGAAGAGGAAGGTCTCTACAGCAATGAGAAGGATATACAGGTTTTCTGTTGGAGGCAGAGACTCCCTGTGTCTCTTACCTTGTTGCACAAAGGATCCATACACAAACCACATGGAGTTGTAGAGGGTTGTGGAGGTCATGGATCCCATCTGAAGGCGTGGCGGGTTGAGCCAGTTCAAGAGGTAGACCAGTAGCCCTACTAACAGCACAGTGCCAGCTATGCATGCCCACAGGGAGAGGTCAAACGGTGCCAAGCAGGCAAACATGTCCACTGTCTTCTCTGCCTTTCGAAGCAGCACGCCCACTGAGTAGTCCATGTAACGCGTTGTGAAGTCCACCACATTTTCCCTGTCAGGTGTGATGGTTAGGGCAGATATCCCTATATCAGCTCTCTGAGGAAAGAAGACAGAACAGCATGCATAAGTAGGAGCTACAGAAAAGATCTTTATACCTCTGTGATTTATAGCAGCTAAGCTTATGGAGAAGCAGATGCAAGGCCAATGTCTTAAGCATCACCTATACGAACATAGAAATGTGATTAAGGCTTGAACAGAATAGCGGTAGCACATGCCTTAGTTTCTGTAAGCAAACCTCACCTAGTGGACTTGGACACATTAGAACCCTACATTTTTTTTCCAAGGAACCAAAATACTTCAAATACAGATAATAGCTGGAGAAAATCTACTTCTCTTCATTTTTTTCAGCCTCACTTACTGAAGCCATCATTCTCATTGTGACAAAAGGTAGACATTGTAAATAGTACTTCCAATCAGAGAAGAGTAGATATTCCATGCAGTTCCTTCCTATTTATTCCTCTATATCCTTCTGTTAAGCAATTCCTCTCTATGCCAACCTGTTCTGCAGCTACCTTCGACCTGCTTTATTCCATTTACATTTTTTTGTAATTTAAGAGCCCATTTCAGATGAGAAGAGGATGAATAACATTCCTTGATCTAATCATTGTATTTCACAGCACGGCTGGGTATTGGGTCTCCAGAGGCACCAGGCACAACTCCAGCAGGTGCTATTTTACTTTTCACACGTACAATTAGAACTGCAGTGAAAACAAGAAAGGGTATTTAAAGCAGACACATTAACACGACTTAAAAAAGCCCGAATACTGAATAAAAATACTATAAATTTTAGATATTTTAACATGAAAAAGAATACTTAAAATACTCTAAGCTGCTACTAATTTGATTTAATCCATTTCTGTTCTGCCTAAAGCAGCATGTGGTCCTTTGGAAGAGGGTGAGGAGACCACAAGGGCTTGAAAGTCTCAGTACTGTGTCAAATTTTATTAACTCTCTTGGATTTCTTTCTTCTTGCCCAAAGAAGGCAGAGATTACTAGCTCCTTGGAAATGTGATGTGAAATATTAAGTGAGAAGGTATGGCAGCTGAAACTGATTAGAATCAAATTTGCAAGTCATCTGGGCTCTTTTATTATCATCTGCAAAACACCCTGCAGCCCATGGTACAAACATACTTTTAATTACAGTGCTCTTAAGACTGGTTTAAATGTTGTTACTTTAACTTTATATTAATTGTTCACTGGCTTGAGAAAGTGGTAGAAGATAGCCGGAGGCTGATGATTTGGACGAAAAAGTGTTGGAAAATATTGATTTGCTTAAATGCCATGAATTAGAGCTTCAGCTTTAATTTGTGGGTTAGATTCTCTAGTGTCTTAAGTGAAGCTGTGTTGATGTGCACAGCTGAAAGCATGGCTTCACGAATTCGCCTCATGTCCCTTCTAACAATTTTTTGTGACTGATCATTTAACTGCCCTTTGTCCATGAGCAGCAGCAAACTTAACCAGTAATCCAAGTAAAAGTTTCATCAGAATTGTCCATGGAAACATTCAGATCATCCAACTCTCTGTCCTCTGATTATAAAACTTCTGGTCAACAAGTAACTCTGCTAACAGTTAAGTCGTAGCTCCACTGAGCAAATTGCAAAGCACTCATCATTTGAAATGTTTTCCACAATTGTGAATATGAATGTATTTTAAAAATAATTTACAAATGTGAAAGTCCAATGCTCTATGCCAATAGTTGTTAAACAGGAAAATATGTTTATATTTAATGAATAAGGGTTTTTGTTTGGTTTGGTTTATTATTTTTTTTCCTGAATGTATATCAAAAAGCGAAATAGGAATTCAGAGTTAGAGAAAATCACATGGAAATAAAAAGTCCTAGACTTAGTTCTTGCTGTTTAACTTTAGCTATGTTCTCAATTATCAGCTTGTTACATAAAATACTTCCCTACCTCACTAGAATATTGTGAGGTGCTAATTCAAGTTGTATTTGTCCAATGTTTAAAGGTTGCCCATTGAAAAGCAGTATCATAAGTAAAGATACTTTTCCAAATAATAGATTACTCTAGGACTGAATGACTGACAGAATTTTTTCTGCTCCCCTCCCCCCCCCCGCTTTTTAAAGAGAAACAGACTTCTCCATTAAATGCATTGAAGGGCATTGCATGAAAAAGCATGTGGTATTTATGGAAATATTGCTTCTATTTTGCATCTCTCCAAATTCCCGAGCATTATGGTTCCACTCTGGTTATCAGCCGTCTGTGACAGATGAACAATGTTGTCCTAATGGAAGTGTTGCATTTCCTTTGTCATACTGCACCAGCAATTGTGATATAATTATGTCTTGTGATTAAAGAGTGGTAGTAAAGTAAAAATTAGAAAGGAGACAGGTAAGTCCCGACTTCACAGTATTCTCAGTTACACTGGAATATGACAACTCATACTCTTAACTTACTAAATCGAATCATAAATACCAGTTTACTAGAAAACTATATGTTTAGCACAAAATCAAGCTTAAGCTCAACTTAATAGTTGATTTACTGACGGTGAGCATTCTTAATTACATATAGATTCTATCACCTTCTATCAAAATTTTAAAATGAAAAAAATTAAATGCTTGTCATTAACATGTCAAATGGGATCAGAGAAGACAGTTTGAAGAAGTCAAGGTTCACTTAGTGCTTCTGAGATAGAAAGGCAAATGCATGCAATTATGTCAATATTTAGATGGAAAGCTGCCAATCTGAATTATAAACATGTAAAACTCTCCACTCACTAAGTTTTCACAGTGCTAAAATCAACCAACTCTCACATCTTTGGTGTCTGTTTAACACATTTCTGGTGAATGAAACTGTGACTCCTGAAACTGACTGACTGAAAAAAACAGCAGAGGGCATTATTTGTCTTTACGTGACCTGCTTAGGAATTTATCCTAATTTATCTTTAATTTATCCTATGGTCATTGTAGAGCAACATTACCAGAATCAGAAATTCCAAAACAAATGGCCAAATGAGTCTGATAGTTTTGTTACAGGTGTCACAGAACCAGCTCATCAGCAAAGCCTAGAGACCCCTGAAATGCCCCTATGCTATGAGTTAAGAAAGCACATCTCATACACATAGAAAGCAATCTTATGATGATTCCTGTGGTTCATGATCAAGAACAGGCAAAATAAATGAATCTACTTTAAATTTCTCCCCTGTGGCCTTTCATTTTATTCCTTTTCAATGTTAAATCAAGTTTCAATGAATGCTAGAAGCAATAAACCACAGTCCCACATGTTACAGTTATTAATATGGACATGCAAAAATTAATCAGAGATACATTTAGCTCAACTTAACACACATACATCCAAATATTTCTCCTTTTAGTAAGCTATTATTTTTAATTCTCACTTTGTCCTCCCTGTATGTTTTCTTCCTGCCTATGCTACCCCCCTTAGGAAGGTGTGTTAAAAAAAAAGACCTTTATAAGATGCTTCTACTTGGCTTGCAGTTTCTCTTAGAAACGTTTAGGCTTTCTGCTGGACCTAAGTGGAATCAGGCAGCTTTGTCTACGCTATTTGCTTCCTATTGCTCTTAATTGGAAAAAAGTCCTAGCAATCAAGGTAGCACGGTAAAATGTCGAAAATAATGGTTGATGGGTGTGAATATCACTGGGAAGTCCAGAGCCGTGCTGGAAAGACTACTGTCCTCTACCAGAAGTGGCATTAGCCACTTCTCTGGCCTGTCACACAGGCTCATCCTTCTGCTGATGTGGACTTCAGGGCAACTAAAGGAAGAACTGTGAAAACACCCAGACAACTAACAGCTGGAGAAAGATTTGCAGTAAAGTGCTGCTCCCCTGAGTTGGTTTTAACTTCTCCATAGAAAGCTTCTCCGTAGAAAGGTGCTGCTCTCTGAACTAACCTGTTTGTGAGCTGAAGCTCTGTGGGATGCCCTGAAAGCCCTGGTCATTCAACAGGAGCAAGAGCACCACAGGAGCACCTCTCTCAAAGAGCATTTAACCTCCCAGATCTTCTGGTTCAGGCACTAAGAAAACACTTTCCATAGCATGGTTACGTTTGGTTTATTTTGACAGGAGAAGGTATATGGAGCAAGGGTGTAGCTAATACAGGCCTTGACAAGCAAAGGAGGGGAGGCTTGAATCAGTTTCCAAATTCAGATTAAAGACCAGTTGCTTTGACGTGCTGATTCCAGCTCCTATTTCAGTAGCCAACAGAGACCTTGTCTTCAAAGCTGGAACAGAGTGAACTTGGCATAGTCTCACATCTGTGAAGCCAACTGTGGACCTAGGGCATGTATTTGGCACTGCAGGGCTTCTGCCCGGCACTGCAGCTCAAGCAGGGCTGCTGCAAACGAGAGCAGCCCGTGACTGCTCTCACTGATACCAGGACCTGCATCAGAGCCCACTGCACACTGAATCAGGTTAATGCAAACAGCATGTTTTGAATTTTGAACACAGAAATTATGTGCTTGCCACAGCAACCGCCATTTCATATAGCACTTCTTCTGTAGTGGCCACAGACATCCTCTTAACGAGATGTACTTAAAAAGAGAAGGCAGCTATTTTCCATTACCCTTGAGTGGGAATTGTCTTTTGTAGAAACACATTGTTCCCAACTAATTTCTGGCTCATGCACTAACAGGCAAAGAGCACTCCCTCTGTTTCTGGATTTCCTCCACATGTTGGCCAGACTATCATATAAGGCCTGGTTGGGAAAACAGGGAAACATTCTGTTTTAAACAGGTTAGACCTTTCATTTAAAACTATTCCCTGCTCCTTTGCTTCCCCTGACAAAGTTGTCAAGCAGACAGATATTTGAGTTCTGGAAGCAGAACTTAGTTCACAGTAAATAAGAAAGAAGCCTTTCAAGAACAGCTTGCACTTGGTACGGGGTAGATATACATTGGCTGCTCGCCCAGAGGTTCTCTTTTACCTTAAGAGGGAGAGGACACAGGGAACCTTTACTGTTGACTATATAAGGGGTAAGGAAGATAAAAAATTATACGCTGCCATAGTATTGGGAAAATATGCTGTTTGAATTTCAAATGCAGTTCCATTAACTCTTCATATTTTCTAACTGTACAGAAATATTTCATACCCATCAATACTCATTTACAACAAAATTATAGCAGACTTGTAGATCTGTTCCACTCATTCCATCTACGTACAGAACTACGTGGTTACCACCTTAAGGGTATTATTAGAGTTATATGTGTCTCTGCCTGCTAAGGGGACAAGAGTGCTATACATATTTTTCAGTGAACCATTTGATTTCAGTTGTTATGAGTTCTGCTTTATGAATCATTCATTTCAAATAAATAAAAAATGTTCCAGACCCATTTCCATCTCCAGAGCCATCTAGGACTAAGAACCCTCCATCCTGTGTTATGCAGTGGCCTGCTGAGTACTGTAGGGAGCAGGGTATAGTATAATATCAGATTTTAAAAGCAGAAAAAAATGATAAAAATAAATCAATAGGCCATTGTTGTGTTACGTCTCATAATTAGACAAGGGATTTTTGTTGGTAGGTTTAGAAGATGGAGGAATATATGGTTTTGTAAGTGGCTCCAGCTTACCATCTATGATCACAGCATTCCACATTCTAGCTTCATAAAGGCATAGGGAGTTAGCAAAGAAGGTTTATTACTACAGTGTAGATGTATGAACTGTACCATGGGTACAGTTTGTGTGGTTGTTTTCCATTCCAGCAGGCTTACAACTGCTCAGAAAGGCAGAGTGGGTACACCTATCACTAATATTTTTTTTTTGCCATGGGGATTGTTTTCTCATTTTTATTTTAATTTTTTGTCCCTTTACTGTAAGACTTACTTTCCAGCATCTTCCTAACTTGCTGAAGTATTAATGATTAGGTCCTGTATCTGGCTCCTTATTCTTTGCTGTGATTATCAATTAAATTCCACCTGCAGATTTGGAAAAGCACTTCCATAAACAACCA
>KZ506186.1:142076-202931 GCA_002844005.1 Limosa lapponica baueri
GATACAATATTGAACATTTAATGTAAAATTAAGTAGACTAAATGGTTTATTAATTACAGAATAGAGAACATACTACTCTTGATTCATACATCTACATAATGTAAGTGTCATTATATATCAATAAAACATTTTCTGTTGATTATATACTTCATGTATTCATCACACCAACATTTTTCTAAGTGCTATACATTATTTATGTAATGTATCACTAATTACTGCAGACCAATTTTTCCTCTTTCGAACAGCCTCTTCAACTTATTTGTGTCAGGTCTTGCCAAACTAATTAGGATGCTGTGCATCCCATTATTTGACTGTATTCAGATTTCATACTGCTGTACTTTGGTTGGAAAAAAGAGATTGCCCTGCTTCATAAACAGTTAGCAGCAAGCACTATTTCTAGCCTTTTCTTTACCGCCCAATGCGCCCAGGCGTACCATCAAATGCTGGTGACACAGGCAATGAACAAAGTGCTATTGCTGACTCATTACAAAAGGTTACTAGCTGATGCAAGCATAATATACCACATGTTATTTAGCTTTATCACATGACCTTATTTAGTTAGTTATTAATAATCTTACCTTAAATACCAGTTCTCCTATCAGCCCATTCCATGACCCATCATCCTGAGGACTCCCATACTTGTGGTCCGGGGCAACATAAATTTCGTATTTAAAGCCAAGGTAAGTGGCCAAGGCTTCCAACACGTCTATTGAGAAGCCCTGATACTTCTTCGGTTTTCCCAGAACATTTTCAGACACCATGACAAAGGGCTCTTCCTAAACAGAAACCAAAGGAGGGAACGGTTAGTAAAGAAATTACACACCGCATTTAGATGCTGGGTTTTTTTTAAAGTAAAGGAGGAACTATTTAAATACTGTGTATACAAAACTTTCCTACAACACATTGTTAGCAGTGCCTCTTGCATTCTGCAGAATGCTATTTTGTTATGTATTTACTTCAACAGAGAAATTTTCTTCACTACTGTGTATTTCAGCAGTAAATCATCTGTTGCAACATTACAACTGAAACGCTTTTCAGTAATGCCTTCTGTCTGCACTTATGCTCGGCAGGGCAGACGTGCACTCATATACGGAGGATTCTACAGCGCTGCCAGTTTCCACTGGCTGGGCAAACACTGTATCTGACAAACGCAAGTACTAGTTCATGCTGTAAGGAATGAAAAACATGGCAAAATAAGCTGCACCACAGAACCATGCATTTCTTTTTTTGTCCTTCTACTGTAATCTGAATCTGAATATAAGCTGGTTGACTTGCAATAGTTCTGTCCAAAGAGCATCCATTTGATTAGTTTCAGGAGAATCAATTATGGGACTTATGTTTGTCCATAAGAACAATTGGTGAATATTTCTCAAAAAGATGACCATAATAAAGGATGCAAACAGATACTGAAAGTTGGAATTGATCGGTAAAATTTCCAAACAATATGTTTTTCTCTCTTTTCCTTTTCTCCAAGATCTGTAATTGTCCTCTCCATTTTTTTATTAACATTTCCTATAACATTCTCAGAAAGATTTTTTTTTTGCGAACTTTAATTTCTTTTTTCCCCTCTGTGTTATTCTTCCTGTTGAGTATTTCATTTCTAGACATTCTCCTTCGCATCTTTTTAAAATGAAACACAAAAAGAGATCATATTTCTGAGCACAAAAAATGTATTTGCTATAGATGGATCTCACTTATGCTTGTTCTTTATTTTCTCTGAGAATATCTATCTGATCTACCTAAGTAGAGCAAAAGTATCTAATTCCCCATAAAAACATGAAGGCATTGTAACTTAGGTATTTTTTTTTTCAACTACTCTACATTTTTTCCTTTTAATTCTTTACATGGTGGTGTAATTTAATGTGAGTTCATCAGAAACATCTATTCTGAGGTGTAAAAAGTTAGTTCTGGCTTGTCATGGCTTGGCCATGACGGGCACCTGAAATCACTTCCTAACCACCTCCTCCTAGTCTGCATAACCTACAAGAATACAGATGAAACTAGAATTGATTTTCCATAGTATTTGTGGCCCAAACTTTAATTGTATCTCCAGAGGCATTTTTGTTGGTGTTCAAATGATTTTTTAAAAATTGTTATTCTACTACTCATCTTTTTGATTTTGAAGCCAAAGCACTTTTCACAAATATTTCACGAGTACTTCACTAAATATTTTTAGTTTCTTAATATGTCACTCTATATGAACAGGTATCACTGAATTGCAGGCAGGATGTTCTCAGAATAAGAAAACATCCTTTTTAAATGCTTGAGTTAACATTCATGAGGATAGCCACTTGCTGAGGATGCTGCCAAAGAAGCAAGGATGCAGCCAGAATGCGCTGGCATGATGTTGTTTTCTGACTGGAAATGCAGAAGAAAAAAAAAAAAAAAAAAAAAACCCCAAACCAAAAAAAAAACCAAACCCAACCAAACAAGAACCCCCCAAAAAAAAAAAAAAAAAAAAAAGAGAAGGGTTGTCTGTCTCAAGTTGTTATTTCCCACTTGTCAGATAGAATTTCTTTCTTACAAATTTTCCAAGATCACCCAAATGGAATAAAAATGGAGGACAAGTGCAAGTGATTTTTTGAAGTAGTACTCCAGCCCTTGGGTTCCAAGAACATTGAAGGAATTGAGACTAAGTTGATGAAAGCCTCTCCTAAATGAAAACACAGAGTGAATTCAGCTTTGCTGATCACTTGGATGAGAGATTACCTACATACAGACTCTAAACTGCTGGAAAAAAATGCTTTAACAAAAAAAGAAATATTGTAATGTGTCAATAGAAGCACATTATGCACAAAATTCTAAAGAATTGTATGTACCAAGAGTGTTTTAGAAGTTGCTAATTTTCATATTAGAAAGGATTTATTCTTATCAATTCTAAGTCATTAAAAACAGTTGCTCATAAACTGAATTTTTATTCAGTTAGTTAAAAAGCAATTGCTAATTGTACTGATTTAAAACACTGTTTAAAATGCAGTGTGTCATTACTAATTTCAGTCTGTTTACTGTTGAGAGATTTACAAGACCCCACAAATGTCCAGTGTGCTATACATTTAATGAAATACAAATAATCAAATAGCTTTATGCAAAGCGACTAACACTTCCCAATTTCTATTAAAGCCTGGAGCAGCAATATATTTAATCATATTCTAAACAAAATAAAACTATAGCTATGGTTTTTTGCAATTGTTTACATTTCTCAGAAGGCATTGAAAGAGGACAAGAATATTTGTCTTGATTTTTTCCCCCCATAAATGCTGCAAGCTGAAACTATGCCAATTGCCTTTTTGTTCACTGGGAGGGTGTTATGGGAGGTCCTATTGAAGGAGATATAAATCCCAACAATATTCCTGTTAAAATGATTGTCTCCATCCTTGAGAAAGCAGATCTCATAGAAAGAAAATATGCAAAACAAAAACAGTCAAAACATTTCTCACCTACTGAACGGAAAAGTAATTCGAACAAATAATAAGCTCATAGAAATTCAGTGTCAAAGACTCACAAGCTAACTAATGAGTTTGGAGGTGACAAAATTCACCTGGATGATGAAGCTTCCATTCAACCCCAATAAATTCAAGAGAATCCTGACACACTTTCTCTCCAAAGCAAGTGGTAATTCAGAAAAATAAGCAGGTCTTTCTCAGAGAAGCCATACAACTACCATCCTTAGAGACACTCAGAACTCACCTGGACACAACCCTCAACAACCTGCTCTAACATTAGCCGTGCTTCACACAGATGCCATCCAAGGGTCCCTTCAAACCTAAATTGTTCCAGGATGCAGTGAAGTGACCAAAGGAGGGCCACTGTTCCTGCTTTTCCTTTTCTTCCACTTTTGGAGACACCTCTCTAGGGGACTGATGAACCTCTGTGTGGCAAGAGCAGACTTCACAGCCTGTAAAGTCAGGGAAGTCTGGAAAAGCAGTCAAAACATGCATGACTGAGGAGGAAAAAAAAGAAAAAGGAAATGAGTGGATTACTTCCCCTTGACTTCTTAGTTTTGCAAGATGGATGATCTGCCTCACTGGGCCCCACAGCCATCAAATATATTTAGGAGATGGCTTTGCATCCAACCTCAATGAAGATTCTTTAAGATAAGAGCTACTTTCCTTTTACTTTACCCCCAATGTGCCTCCTTGTCAACTGAATGCAACACTACCAAGCCCATGATAAGGGCTCCTCAAAATAGCTCCACGGTTATCACTGTCTGGTTTCTTCGTGGAATCCAAGCTGTACTGCCCTGATACAGAAGACAATGTGTTTAAGACTTGATGTGGATCAAAGGATTTTACAGTGTTATGGGTTAACCATGGTAGGCAGCTAAGCACCACACATCCAATATTACCTGCAGCAAAATGAAACTCAGCAGTAAACAGGTAAAGTTTATATTGGCTGAAGCAGAGCATATTGCTTTTTACAACTGTAAGAAGGCAAAGCCTTATTCCAGAGATCATAGAATTATCTAGGTGGGAAGGGACCTTTAAGATCATATAGTCCAACCATCAACCTAACTCTGAGAAAAAAAAAATAAAAAATAAAAAAATGTACCTGTGTTCTGGTGAACCATGAGTGTAAGAGCAGAAAAAACAATAGAGGAAAGCACACATTAGATGAGAACAAAGGAAGGTGCAATCTAAAAATGAAATGTCTAGACTCAGAGAGAGAAAATCTTATTCTTGAAAGGACTGCTTGCCAGGGTAAAACTGCAAGTGGACAACAGAGATTGTCATGTGCCCTAGTCCAGGGAAATATAGGCACAAAAAGAAATGTCACACATCCAAAACCCAGCCCTCAACCTCTGCCCTGAGTTTTAAACAGTGTCAATCAGTGGACAGAAAATTAATTTTCTTATATTTTAAAATATCAGTGGAAATCAGAGGTTGACCGAGCTTGAAGCTTTTGGGCAGAGAAGGTCTTCATATTTGAAAACAGAAGGAGCAATACTCAAGCTAAATGGCAGAAAAGAACAATTACTCAGCGTTTAACTTAGTTATGTTAATCAATTAGACAATCAAAGAGAAGCATTGGTTTGTAACTGTGCTACAGAGATGTGTGATAAAATCAAGCGATCGATTCAGGCCTTAGAGGAGGCAGGGAGGGAAAGCAAGAGAAAAATTGCTTGAGAAGAGTTCAGGGACAACTTACATGTAGGGAAAAAGTATATCCCTAAACCCAGAGTCTCTATTCAGGATGATTTTTAGCAGCCAGTAGAATAGTGACTTTAAATCACAAGCTCTGACAGTCATCTTTTAGTTCTTTAATGAAAATCAGGTTTTGGAGGTTCTGGTGTTCTTGTATAGATTCTCTCTTTTTTGACAACTTACAGAAAACGCTCTTGAAACAAAAGAAAAAGTATAATTCAAATCTTTGACATAGCACTCTAAATATGTGAGAGGATGAAAAAATTGTATTCAGTGGCCTGTTTACAACGAAGTGGTGGTTTCAGCCCAGCTGTTAATGATTTTACGTGCACACCACATCATCAGGACATCACTGAATGGGCAACAGGACAGATTTTCTCTTACAAGGGTAGATTCTGTGGCTTTAAATTGAGACTTATTTCAGCATAGAAGCTATATGGAGCCATGATACATTTATGAGAGTCTTGTGCTTTCTCTAAAGATAAAAATGCTAGAAAAATGCTAGAACGGACTTTATAAATAGAAATGCAAAACAAAATGTTTGGGATTATTCTCCTGCTCAGCTGAATCCTCTTTTCCCCTTAGCACGGGCAGAAAAGCTTCCTAGCCAAGCGGCTATACAGAAATTATTAAGTAAGGAAAAAGATATTGGCTTGTGAGATCAGAGAAACTGATAACTGCTGGGATTTATAACACATATCAGGGCTTGACTCTAAAGCTGCAAATGGATGGCCTTCTGTGCTTCTACTATGTTTGGAAGAGAGTTTTGAAATGAGGTAATTATATGGATGGTTAGAATTCACAAAGCATATGAAAATGACCTCTGTGTCTACTCATTAGAAAATTCTGAACACAACGGGATATAATACTTTAATATTGACACTCTATATTCATTAAATGGGGCACTCCATTCATTAAATCTTCCCTTCTTCTCTACTGAAAGTAGAAAGAGAGAGAGTAAAAAAGCAAGAAATGAAGCTCAGTTGTGAGCAAGACTGTCAATTGTACATAGCACTGATTCTAGAAACAGTGGACAGCCACATTAAATGATTCACATAGCCCAAGCAGAGCCTCAGCAATCGCATGAAATAAACATTCACTGTGACACTTTGAAGCTACCATCACCTGCAAGTGCTAAGAAACTGCTCCAAAAACTGAAATTCACTCTCATTGCTGAGTCTCTCGACTCCCTTACAATGGTTGCTGCACAACCAAGCACGCACACTATAACCAAAAAGTCTCATAAACCATAACCAAAACATTTTCAAGCACAGGATCCTACTGTCTTGTTGCGAGGTGTTATTACTTTTTTCTTGACTCATAAAGTAATTAACCTCCCCCTTTTAAATGTTAGCCATTTTGCATTTCTTTCACCAAAAGATTTCAGTGAAATATGCAGCCCCAAACACTTGATTTCCTCAAGTGCTTTATTGACCACAGTTTTGGGGATTTCATTTGGCTAGGAACAGCACAGCAGCTTGTAATTTTTAATTGAACAGCAATGTACATTACTTTATGTTAGAATCAATGACTAAAATTTAATTGAAACGTTCCATTCTCTCATTACAGAAATTCTCCCACTAGCAACAGTTGCAAAAGTTGCTGCAAAACATAACACAATCCCCACCCCTTAATAACAACAAAACAAAGATGAAGGTTTCAGACCTACAAAATATTAGATAATTAAAGTATTATACTCATTCAATATCCTATTGTGCCAACGGGCCGTGTAACAATATTGGCATCAAAAAACACTGTTCTCACATCCTGTGCTTTTCAAATAGACTGATCAGAAAGTCAGTTGTACTAACAGAAAAGTCGCCTTGCCTGCAGCAAGAAGCTAGTTCATGTCCCAGAAGCTGAATACAATATTAAAGGAAGGGGATTTTACATGTGACCTTTATTTACCACCGTCCTGACGCATGTGCTTAGTCTCTCACTTTTTTTAATGACAGTTTCATTGTCATCTTCAACAAGACAAGAGTTTGTGCCTTCAGTTACAGTACTTTAAACAATATTTTTTCTCCCAAATGAAGTAGTGGCTTCTGTGTTTATTACGCTATTTTATTTAGTGCTACAGCAGTAGAAGAAACAAACAGAAAATGTGAGCCCCTCTCCCCAGTACTTCCTGTTACTCTGCAATGGGACTAAGGATTCTTTCAAAGTGATCTACGGCAATGGTCTATTAGGATGCAGCCAAGCTTTGCTTATTGATTTTAATTCACAATAGCTTAATGCATTTAATAGCTCTTTCTGAACCATTATGGTTATATGATAGGAATATGGATTGAAATTGGAATCAATTGGAGTGTTTTAGAGTATGTCTAAACAGCACAATGCTAGCTTTAATGTAGCTAGCTCAGATAGTGGAATTAGCAGAAGTGTAGTATGGGCATATTAACCTGCTGTGAGCTGCATTGTACTTCTTCCAGCAGCCACACAAGAGCTCCTATTCATAACGAATTCATATAATACTTCATGACATTGCACCATCATGCAGTTCACCTCCTTTTCTATCTTGCATAGTGTGGAAGGATTATTACAATCAGAGTAAGAACCTCTTTCTGTTTAAAAGCCAGATTTCCTGTGTGCTCTGTGAGCTATACAAATTGCTCTGGAATGCAAATATGCCCACAGAGCAGATGGGTAAGGGTCAGTGAGAAGATAAGAGCTGAGGAGCCTTGAGAGGTAGCCCTTGACATACAGATGAGTTAGGGAGGTGCAAAGCAAAACCTGGTCAAACTGTGGGCCCAGCCAGTACCAAAACATTTGAATTCCTCAATATTCACCTCATCTAGTATATAGCATCTGCTACTTTGGAAAAACGGACTGGAAATATTAATTGAAAACTAAAGGGGCTGGGTTTCCCAGCTTTAAAGCTTGTAAAACAAATGATCAAAGTAGGCATGTGTGGTATGAATAACCATACGGTTTATGACCTACCTGTTTTAGTACAAACTAGGTAGCTCAAAGGGACATAAATCAGCTATTAAATGCAACCTGTGCCCAGTCAGTAGCAATTTGAATTTGGCCCTTTAACAGAGGAGAAGAGGAATGAAAAGACAGGCTCTGCCTCTAACAAGGGATATTAGCTTCTGCTGTTACAACACTAATTTTAGTATTTTGAGGAAATCCCATCACAGTGCAGTACTGCTTGAGAAAAAAAAAAATCAAAGTATTTTCCAAAAGAAACCCACATACCCGTGAAAATGTTTGCAGAGGAAAATGGAATGCAAAGATTAGGAGGAGACTGCACCAAATCTAAATCTCTGGCAAAGCAAGCAATACCTAGTATCAAGGTACACTCCATCCCAATGGGTGCTTGTGCCCCAATTACGGTGGTCAGTTATCAACACTGATCAATTGCAAGGGAACAGCTGAAATAGCTCCTTTCCCCATTTTCTGCTTAGTAAAGTAACCCTAAACAGGACTAGTAGAAGAGAACAAGGGCAGATGGTTGAGGGCAGAAGGCACTTTAGGAACCTTATTTTCTTCCACTTCTATTTATGGGCCATCATTCTTAGTCCCCAGGAAAGAATCGCACAAAATCCACTCCTGTCTGCCTTGTGCTTTTAATACTGCCACCTTCTCTGCAATGAATTAAAGATTCAATTTTTTCATCAAGCACCCAGTTGTATAAAATACGCTGATGTGCATGTAATGACAGCATACTGTCTATGTACATGGAGGGGAGGAGTGGTGTAAAAATATGGCCAATATAATGGCAAGAAAAGGTTACGGAGGTCTGGAAGGGATTAGCATCTCAGCTGACTAGTGTGGTGTAGAAAGTTTGGCTTAATTCAGTGTATGGCACTGAAATATATTCTGGAAGTTTGTGCCTATTGTGTAAGCTAGAATGTGTACAGCCAGTGCCAGAAGGCACCAGAGCTTAAGGAGCAACTTTTGTGTGCTAATAGCTTCTGAAATGCTGGATGGGAGCGCAAGCTAGAAAAATAGTAGGTGCTATTTGTTATGCAGGGTAAGTAAGGAAAAGAGGTGAGGGGGGAGAAAGACATATCAAATCTTCTCTTGAACGTTCATAATAATTATTACTGCCACGTGATGCAATTGTTACCAACTTTCAGCCTTAAAATTTCTATCTGCTTGAGAACATAAGCTAAAAACCAGAGAACTTCAGGATCAAGCTGTCTCACTGGAGCTAGTATTTTCCAGCACTGTCTCCTTGCTTTCTAATTATACCTGGATCAACTGAAGTCTAAATGTCTTTCCTTATTTTCAGAAATTAAAGTGTCTATGTGAAGAGCATGAGATAACATAATCAGGCTTAGAAATGCAATAAAAGTGCCTGTTTTTTACAATTAAATTGTTTCTAAACAGTACCTTCATAAGATGAAATCTTTACTTAAGAAGCAGTATAAAATGCATTTTATAGAGTCTGGGGATAACAACGTTATTACATTTCCTGCATACTCTATATTTAAAAATATCTAAATTTCACATAATTCTGACTAAAGTTCCTGAGCATAGTTAAGTCAACACAAACTGCTCTTGCAAATCCCTCTCCTTAGTTTGTAATTCTTTATACATGTTACTATGCTGCTTTATTCCAGTAATACCAACCAATTTTGTTTTATTTGCATGGAAATGAAAGCTAGAAAGAATCGCTAAAACCTTCTTTCCTTTCTTTGACTCATGATAAAGCTACCTAGACTGAGCAAGACAAAAAGAAACCTACTCTTCCTGGACACATCACTGACAAGTTAGAGTCCACAGCCTCTGTAAAACTGAATGCCTAAGTATTCTTTGCATTAGCAAGTGTAATAGGAACTCTGAGAGCTACTCCTACCTTGTGATGGGAAACATTTGCTGTTAACTATTAAAAGTTTGCTTATCCTTAAAATCATTGCAAAAACTTTTGACCAACCAAAGAGTAATTAAGTAATTAAGTAATTTTTAATTTTACAGATATGATAATAACTTTTTAGAAGAGTAAAAAGCAATTCATATTGTCAGCACACATTCTAAGCCATTTTAAAAAATCCTCCTTACAGTAGGAATAAGCAAACTATTCTTAAAACCTGTAAAAGTGAATATTTTTATGTCAAAATTTCAGTTTCAATAAATGCTTGTCCAGAATCATGTCTTGAAATCTGAATTCTAGTTTCCAAATTGGAAAATCTGTCTCATGAAAAGATATTCCAATACCAACTGATGTTTCCATAGGTGAAACCAGTCTCGTCACACATATCTCATACCAAATTTCCACGTCAACAACCAAGGTAACTATGAAGAATAGTAAATAGTGAGCCTAATCCTGTCATGCATCATTACTCCTGATGATTTAATTCATTTACCAATGAAAAACCCACCTCTACCACAGTTGCTATAATTTACTAGCATTTCACTGAACATTTTTATAAAAGATTCATTCTTTCCAAATTTCTTTCAATGATGGATATGGGCAGCAAAATGGAAGAGAAATCAAGACACAGGGATTTGTTGCTGCCTAAGACATTATGCATTCTTTACAACTAGTAATGGAATATTCTAGAACTTCAAGTAGCTTTGAAATATTTTAACTGGAGCACACATGGTATATACTAAATACATTAATGAGTTATAGCACATAGAGATTTTTTGACAGACTCCAGACAGAATAGACTATATCACTCACAGCTATTCTGCCATTCAAACTCAGCTGCATAAATGGCCATCAAAGAAGGATTTATCTCCTACAGGTAAAAGAGTAAAACGTGTTTCTGGAAAACACAAATACTACAACTGATGAAGACAGTCAAGTAATGTTTCTTAACCTTACCACCTCCTAAGGCATTTCTGCTGCCTTAGGAAATTCACTACAGTGCCCCAATATGCCAATAATGTTGAGACACACAGCAACACAGAATTTAGTATAATATATGCCTTAATTAAAATTATCTTTTAAAAATATTGTAGGCACTGGTGCATAGAAACTGCAGCCTGACAGAATGAAGAAGGATTCATAGAAGTGCACACCATTCAACTGTGAAAGTGGGGAAAGAGATCAGGACTACATGAGAAAAGTGAGAGCCAAAAAATGGGAGAAAATGGAAAAGGCATTATCTATGAGACTATTCTGATTGTACACTATTATGATATTTATTCAGTATTTCCTGAGGCATCTCACACATAATCTTTGCTGCAGTTGATCTTTATTTTACAGTCATTCACTGATGCTTTTGTCCTGCCATTTTTTATCCTTTATCACCTTTGACTGTTTGTTCCTCTGTGTATGCTTAAA
Organism: Limosa lapponica baueri; assembly: GCA_002844005.1. Lineage (NCBI taxonomy): Eukaryota > Metazoa > Chordata > Aves > Charadriiformes > Scolopacidae > Limosa > Limosa lapponica. Next base: position 153,459 of record KZ506186.1, read on the forward strand.
CACTGTCTTATTTCATCTCTCTTATGCCTTTCCTTTTTCCTATTGCTCTGAAAGCTACTCCAGCTTCTGGGAAAGGACTTTTATTACTTTGTTTAAAACAGTGTTGGAAGTCAAATCCCAAAGACAGTTTCAGCTTTTAAAACCAGGACTTAGCTTCATATTAGCTTTTTTATCTTTTCTGTGTTCAATAGAAAAAGGGACTGAAGGTGCAGACCTCCTGCCAGCTTGTGTCCCTAAAGATGCTGCCTGCATTCAGGTTTGTTTCTCTCCTAATCTGGGCAACAAATGCTCATGTATTTAATGCCAACCATTGAGAATTAAACTAGTCCACATATGATAATATTTTTCCTGGTGTAAACGATGCTATTTTTTTTTTTTTTTTGCAATGCTTGTCTGCCCTTCTGCCAGCCTTCTCAGTACACCATGTCCCACAGTGCCCACTTGGAGCCAAGGGTCACCAAACTGCCTCTGGTCCACCTAGCTCTGTCCAAGTACCCTAGGTAATCACTCTCAAGAAACAGTACATAGGGATACATGGCAAACTATAATTCACTATCGCTTGCTTTCATTCCTCTGTCATGCCTGCATTTTCAGAATCATCCAGATATGAAAATACACGCCTACTCTTTGGGAGCTGTATCAAATTTTTATGCAAAGCCACAAATATATTTTGCACCATTAGAAAGTTGTACTTTATGCACTTTCAGAAAAGGCTCTGTACTTTTCAATCAAGGTGTTTATATTTTAAAACAGGGAGTTTCAATCTTTTTTCAAACAACGGGCTTTTTTAGAATTGTGATATTGCGAATATCTGCTGGCCTATTCATTGTCAAACAGGTCAAATCTCGTATCATTTCTGACGGCTTAACATTCATATGAATAAATAATTAATTGCTACTACTACTAAAATGATATTAGGATAATATCTGCTGTATTCTAGCTTGCTTTCAACAAAACTGAGCTGCTGAAAATGAAGAGAATGAACTCAAATAGCCAAAATGGATATGCAGGATAGTTGTTAGGTTGACCTTTGATTGAGCTACATTTCAGAACCTCAGAATACATTTCAGAAGCTCACCAGCAAGTCACTTGAACTTAAAAGTAACTTGTCAAACACAAAGTTCAAACTTCAGCTGCATGAGGAGAAGCAGTCCAAGACAGAGACATATGATATTTAAGTAAGACAAAATAAACCTTTTCTAGAAGTCTAGAAAGTGTGGTATTAAACCAAGTCAGTTTAAAACATTCAATCACATGTACACAGGCATGGCAACAGTTCCCCTCAAAATAAACCACAAAGAATTGTTTCTTATTCCTATTTATGCAAAAGAGAGAAATCCTATTAACTTCAGATGAGCTAGGATTCACTGCCAAATGAAACCAGAGATTTCCAATTTGGGGACATACTGTATTCTGTCATGTTCGTGAAGAGATTTTGTTTTGGATCTGAAGATGCATAGCACAAAATTATTAAATTTATCTAGAGAAAGACTGGTAAATGGATGCAGACGATGGGAATTGTTCGGCACTTGTTTTTTGAAGGACTACTTTGGGGAAATTAGTCGCAATCATTTATCATTTTCAGACTGCAGAATGTTTCATTTTATAATAAGTGTAATGCAGTATAACCCAGGTGTTGCAATTTGCTCTCCTCTCAAAATCTACTGCAATTTTTAGAACCACTCCTTTTCAACCTGAAGGCATAACAAAATAAAATTGGAAGAGGAGAAGGGTTGCTATCTAGAAAGACATAAGAGATTCAAAGTGTTAACAGAACAAATTAACAAAGTAACATTAACTTCTCAAATCTCAATGAAAAAGTAACCCATTCAAATTCAAGGGTATTATTTTATTTAGAACAAGCCTTCTTGTTTCCCTGGATCAAGGCCATACTGTTAGAAACTGGGAGCATTAATAACAATAACTAATCATTCATAGTCAGTAATAGATTCTTTACTTTAACAGAAAGGTGTTAATCGAAGAACTCTGAGAAAGATGGAAAAGGAAGTATGATAAAGATCATTGCTAAAATAAAGTTGATGGGTGAAGTCCCTCCTGCACTCACATCAAAGGAGAGTTGCATATTTTCATCACATAGGTTAAATATAATTGTCCAGTTTTGTCCCATACAGCAGATATAAAACCAGATCAACACTGCAGTTCCACACATTACTATGGCCTTGATTTACCTGAAACAGTTCTGTTGATTTGTCCAAACTATAACTTGAAATTTTTACTCTGTTTCACAAAATTAATAGACTTAACAGCAAATATCCTTTGATAATAGCTGTAAAATGAAAAGCGCTTAATGAAATTTTAGTCAATGTCTTTGTTGGCTAAGTTTTTCTAAGAACAACTTTTTCTAATTTGATAGAGGGAGTATAAGTCTAATTTTGAAATGAGAGAAAACATGTATTAATACTTTTTTTATAGCTTTGCTTCATTTCCGATGTTATGGCATCTCAGCTAAGACTCTACTGAAATTCAGATATTATATCTATTTATTCATTCTGTTCCAGTAAAAATAACATAATTGCACCATTGTAATAAGCTGTCTGAGTAAAGATGGGAACCAAGCTATAATTAGCAACAAGTAAAGGTCCTATAAATTTATTCTACAGCAACATATACATTTGAAGTAATGGTATGCTAATGACAGCTATATTTTTAGTCTCAGATTAAACTAAGACTTAGAAGCCAGCATATCCTCGTGAATACCCTTACTCATACACAGTAAGAGAAACTGCTAGATGGTAAGCACCCTAAATAACACTCTGTCACCCACAGGGGTGGCAGCAACAACTGTGGATAACCAGAGATTAGAAGAGGTTAGAAATAATTAGCAGTTTGCAACTCTGGCATCTGCACCGTCCAACTTCTCTTCAGGCTTTCGGCTAGTAGCTTGATTTTCTGTCAGTGTCTGTTTGCCTGCCTCTCTCTCTCAGCCAGTAAAGTTTGTGGATGAGGGTGAAATGGTATTTTATCTTCCTGATTTCTGGCATGTGGGGGAAAGTACCATTAGTCCAGGGAACTGCTAGTGATAAATATTTTTTCTGGCTTAAACATTTGCTTCCTCCCTTTATTCATGCAGTTTACAAAATCCTTGCCTTTCATCTTTGCCGAGTAAAATCGAATGAACCTCAATTTGTAGCGTGGTTCACAGCTGGTTTTATCTAGATTGGACTAACCAGCCATGCAAAGCTCTACAATTTCAAGAGAATAAAGGAAGTTTTATGCTATAAAGCCAGTATGAATCATTTGCATCTTCCCCATATACTGCCTTCAGTGCACATTCTACGTAAAACAAGAGTCAGTTAACAAGTTAGCAGATTTTAACACGGCATAATTCAGACTAGTTGCGCATGGAAGTTGTCACCAGTTGTGCTTTAAAACTGTCAACAAAACCAAATGGCTTTTGTGTGCTCACGTGAGGCAGCGCATGAGGACTGCAGTGAGGAGATTGAACAGCCATGTGCTGTGTGCTGAACTTTAAATATCTGCCTTCTGTTTTTTATCACTAATATAGAATCCTATCAACATAACTAATGACTTTTTTTTCGTATTTTTGCAAGTTGCTAAATATTCATGCTATAATGACTTGAAACAAGAATGCTCTCTGGCAAGCTAACTAAAACATGAAATCTGAAGAATAGAGTGGGGAGAGAGGGAAGAAGAATAAATAAGAAAAAAAAGTCCAAGACACTAATTTGAATTTATTTTGCTAGACAAAATCCACAGATCATTTTTGTCAACAGAAAATTATACTGAAACAATTAACATGATTGTCAGGCAAAACAGAACAAAGATCAGCCACTGCCATCATGATGCTATTTTGATGACCATGCTATTAAAGTGTAAAAAAGCCCACCCTACTGCTTTGTCTTTTGCTGTGCACTCATCCTTCTTATTTGGTTGGGAGTTTTTTCTTTTGTTTTGTAGATATTATCACAGGAAGTTCTCTAGTATACTAAGAGCTGGAACAGACCAGACACTCTGACAGACCATAGCTTTTAAAGACCTGTAAAATAATTGGAGGGGTACAAAACTTCTCTGGTTGTGGCACTGACATGCTTTGGTGATTTCACATTCCACCTGACTGAGCCTTTTCCTGCATGATGCAATGTCAGCAACGCAAACCATGGAAACCACTCTTGCCTTGCTATTTATAAGCAGGTGGTAAGGCCCTCAAACACCGAATCGATAATGAAAAACACGAGTAGATAATAGAGAGAGGGAAGTAGCTCAATATAACCTTTACAGTTCCGCAGACCTGGGTCAACTTTGTGTTTCGGCATCAGTCCAAAGAGGCCTATACATCTCATATTCATTTCTCTTTCTTTCTTTCTTTCCTTCCTTCTTTCCTTCCTTCTTTTTTTCCACTCTAGAACTTCTGCTCAAGCAGCCAAAGACTATGACAGGGAATACACTGGCCTCATATCACAAAATACCTTCCTATTCTGGTAGATATTTTCTTTTCAGCTTTAAACCAACAGCTTTGCAGCAGCTGCTTAATGCAAGGTGTCCACGCAGGTGAAGAATCTGGCTGAAGAAAAGCTATGATGGGACAGTAGATGTTTTACTGAACTAACATTACTCACCCTAAGTTGATTTTGAATATTTTCTGAGTGCAGCAATTTGTGTCAGACTGCACTCAATTTGGCAAAGTAATTGGAAGGCAGCTACATCTTATGAATCATTCAGAGTTTCAACTAGATAACTTTAGCTAACAGGGCACTTGAAGTTGGCCTTTATGAGTTCATATGTTTGTGTTATCTAATCTGGTATGCGCCTGTGGAAGAAACAGGTTTTAATGTGTTTGATTCACTCTTTGAAATGAACTGTTCTGATAAATAATTTTATTTTGTTGAAATTGCTTCATTGCTCTGGTATTGACAAGCTGAAATCAGACACTCGAACACCAACTAAGCTCTCAGTAAAATGGTGTACTTAATAGAAAGGTGATGCAAAAGGGAGAAAACACATCCCTCCGAGTGCAAAAGGATGAGGATGCTTACCAGCACAGTCACCACACGCAGAACCACTCCTCGCATGTTATTCTCCAGTTTTCTGTCTGTTAGTGACCCATTCAGACCAGTGATGGGATTCCAGCAGCCAAGCTGAAAGAGAAAACAGAAGTCGTTTCCTCATTGCCCACTAAACTTTGCCAGTGATTCCTCTTAGGCAGCTTTAAGCAGGAACACATGAAATAAACAGAAGACCTTCTGGAATCAATGGGATGGAAAGTCAGGGAAGGGTCTGTGCGCAGATTTATCTTTAAATTGCAAATGAAGCAATTAGGGATATCAGTTTGTGCTTTTAAATACCAGTATGCAATGGATGACAGCATCCAGGGTATGGGGATAAATGCATTGCTTTAGAAGAGTTCAGGGAGGACTTCCATATTAATGAAAAACATCAAAAAAGTAGTATGGCTCTAACAATACTTCAACGTTACTTTCAGTGATACGCTAATTGAAGAAATAATAGGTAACATAATTTTAGTACGCTGTCTGCTCCAGCCCGTCTTTCTTTTTGGAACTCTGATGATAGGTATTACATTAGTTCTAATTAAAGCCTGTACTACTCATTGATAATGAAACAGCAGTGATTTTTAGCCAGGTTAAAAATCATATGTAAAGGTGATTGAGGAAAAAACCATTGGATAGGCACATCACGGTATTAAGAAAGGACTGCAACAGATAATGCAGAAAAAAGAATTCAGCTACAAGATGCTTTGCATTGGTGCGATCATATTTCTTGGTCTTCTATAGACAGAAGCTTTTTCTCAGGGATCTCTCTAGGACTGATTGCCTTTCAATCTGAATTTAGTAGATACTGGCCCATAATTTAGCTTCTCTGAAAATATAACTTTCCTACACTCTTACATGATGGTAGATGCTTATCTTGGGAACAAAGAAACAGACCAACCAAGCACTCATTCCTTAGCACCAAATGCAAACATTGCTGGTTTCATTTTTGGAAGTCATTGTCACATTCATCTGGCCTGTACAATTACCATCGTTAAATCCAAAATCCAACAGAAGGACAACGACTGCCTTCAGAGGACTCTGAAGCAGAGCCTCACTTATGGCATGTAAACTAACTGCCAAAGTAAACCTGTTATACAGTCAAAAAGGTAGGCACCTGCAAGTAGCAGTTCTTTCTCTGAATTGAGTTCTCCATGGACTGTGCAGGAAATCTATGGAAGGATGCTTATCTTCTGACTTGGTTAATTTAAGCCTTCAAACCTAGGTGGTTTGCACGTCCCTATTTAAAGGCACAAAAGATCTCGCTCTGACAAAAACAAGATCGACATCAGTAGGTCACCACTGGGCACAGTAGCCTCTACTAATGCTAGTCTCTCAGAAAATTCAACCTTATAATCTGTTTGAAATATCACCTGTAAAACATCTGAAACACTACTGTATTTTAATGCACAGTCACAGAAATGGTAAGGTGCCTGAACCAGCTGAAGAAGTCTGTGAAAGAAGGGGAGTACCTTTGCTGACTGTGATTGGACACAAATTTACAGAAAGCATTATTCTCAGTCCTTCATGGGAAAAGCATTTGTATATGTGTTTCATACATCTTTCAAAGTGAGACAGAAAACAAGGAACAAACTCTGAGTACACCCATTTAACAATTTGAGAAGCAGACCATTTGAAATGTTTTCTTATTTACACCCATAGCCTATTTCAGAGCAACTTCTAAATTATTTAATTACAATACATTCATATAAATTCTTTGAAGATGCCTCCTTAAGAGATGGGTGCCTCAAAAAGTAAAAAACCCAAACCTTTCTGTGATGATATAGAGGCTAGGTTTGACTTGATGATCTTAGAGGTCTTTTCCAACCTAAATGAGTCTATGATTCTGTTTCCCAAAAGATCACCTTAAACCAATGTAATAACTTCTGTCTGCCATTTTCAGAACTGTCCTAATTCTTCCTACTTTGAAATTAAGGTTATACTACTGTCTCAGCAAGAATAATGCTGAGCATACTTTGTATCTCAAGTAATAACTAAAGCAAGGATCTACTGGATTCAGAACTCCAGCAGAAATCATTGGAAGTAGCAATAGGATACAAGGAGGAACTAAAGTACCAAGCACCATATTCATCTCTTGCAATTACTCATCTTTCCAATAGCTATTTCTGAATAAAAGGACTATCCCTGCTTGGTTTCCTCACTTCATGTTCCTATCCAATCACAAAGACCAACCACAGATTACAGTAGCCACCTCTGCTTCTTCTATACCTCCATAGCGTGTGTAGCTTTTCACAGCAGTACGGATGAACTGCTGGCACATCCCAGGTCCTCATCACTCCTCTGGCAAAGCCCTCCAACTCTTTGAGCTGAATACCCTAATGGCTGAAGTGTGTTACCTGTAATAGTGCAGTGAAATGTAGTAAATGTATTTGAAGAGTGTGCACTATACACTCTATGTGATAAAACACTGCCATCCTATAAAGCAAAGCATTTGATAGTCTACATTTTCTGGACTAAAATACGGAAAATGGCACTAAGTTCAAAACAAAAGCATTAAATTAATTCAGCGATTGTCATTCTTAGCCACATAAAGAAACTAATTAGAACTTAGATCCAATTAGCATAACCAAATGCATTGAAAGTATAATTACTGCAGAAACTGTACCACTTTTGCAAGATTTAAAACCCTAGGAAGTTACTGAAGAGCCTTTGTATCCTTTTGAGGTTAAAGTCCATTTTATATTATGTACATTAATGTGTACATATTTATATAGTTATTTTTTTAGCCTGACTCATTCTACCTTTTTAATGAAAAAAACCCCAGTGTAACTTATTCCTGGAAATTTAGCATAGCACTAATTTTCCTTTAAAAAGGCACATTTTTTTTCAATTATTGTTCATTTAATTTTCAATTCAATTGTTCCTTTATGCAGCACAGTCATAGTGAAGACAAATGTGCAGTGTCTTGCTAATAAAGTTGAAATTGATTTTGAGTGGGAGCTGCTTACCGTTATTAGGTGAAAATGAATCAACATTTATTGATGACAATTTGAGCTTGTCATTTCAGCAAGGAGCAAATGCAAGTATTGCTGAAACAGCAAGGTGAGTGTGGTATGAAGCTACGTCTTCAGCTCTACCTCTCGCTTAACTGCTTCTGCAAAACATTTGTTGCTTCTGCATTTACTTTGTTTTTCTTTTGTTCTATTTCTGATAGTTGAAAAGAGAGAATAAATCAGGCAGTAACAGAATCTCACATTAATTCTGGTTGACCTGTGTAGAACAATATGGGTGATGGGAACTCTCTATTGAGCACAATACTTGTCTTCATACCACACGAGTTTTGTCACTTATAGTGCTTTGGACTTCAGGTGCAGTTTCTTTTAATTATTCTAATGACAGCATTGATTTTGCTACATTCAGTTATAAAATTATGAAGATGGAAAAGTTGTCAATGTTCTGCTTCCTTTGATATATAATTTACAACGCCTTTCCGATCAACCCACCTCCCAGCTTGCTGTCTTCTCTATCATCATTATTAGAATGGGTTTCACTCTCCCATTTTGCTGGAAGAGCCAAAGATTGACCTCAGCATTCACAAAATTTGCTAGGACACCAGTTTGTGCAAAACTATCTCTATGTTGTCCTGCTTGAATTTTGACTAGAGTATTCCTGATGCCTCTTGTTAGCTGTTGTTTAATACATCCAATAGTGACTGGGAAAGCAGATACTAAATCTATAGATGAAACACTATCTGTCACAGAAGAAACGCCAGAAAAGACATGTTTCAGTTGTTATTCTGATACTGTCGGTTATGAAAAATGTAGTTGGACACTGTCACGTGGTTAAAGAGTTCTTTCAGTTCAGCTCCCCAGCCAGAACCCAACAGTTAGCCAACCAAATCTGCAAAAAGTCTGATTTAACCCCTCAGGGGTTAACTGAGGGCCTTTGCACTCTAAGGCTTGATTAAAGAAATAAGGACCAGGTTTGTTCTTGAAAGTAATTTCCTAACAGGATTGGTTGGCAGGAAAGCTTTCTGTATTTAACTTCCCCCTCCACTGGAGCTTATGTAATAGTCAGCAAATAATAAGTTGTTAAAATCAATAGAAAATACTGTGTTCAACAAATTGGATAATGTATAGCAGCACTTGTTTCTCCTACATTCCGTGTGGTGAAACCTATATAGTTCTGTGCGTTCAGTTAATTATTTTGTACAGTATGTTTTATTACTTTAATTTGTCTCTGGACTAGAAGGAATGACCTGCCCCCGGACTCACTCTGTTATTTTCAAACAATGTTAGGAAAATGTGAATACCCAAGTTTAGTTTTATATCCAGTGGCTTAAGGATTAAAATTGCAGCAGTCAAGGAGATCTATTTGTTTTATTAACCGATCATAGACTCAAGTGCAAGTGACCTATGTAAGAATTTCTTTCCTCAAAGCCAAAGCACATGGCAGAATAATGCTGCATACAGTTAATACAATGCTTTGCTTTGAGGACTGCCCAAATTTCCTTTTCTTATTTAATTGAAATAAAGAAGCTAATGGAAAGTTACCTGCTGGTAACCTGCTGTTTGTTTGCCTACCAACTCTTGACTCAATATTTTCTCAAGGACTTATACACCCAGGTTGGTGCCAGAAGTTATAATTGGATGTTTTAGACCACTGACAAACGTTGAATATACGGAGAAAAAGCAGAGACTGCATAGCTGCTCTCACATTGTGCGCTCCACTCATGAAACTCGTGCTTAGGCCAAGCTTCCAGAGGAACTCTAATGGTATGATTTTTTGGAAAGTATAGTAAATCACCACATCTCAAAGATAATGAACCATCTTCCCAAGCCAGTGGTGTCATTCTAATGGTCCCTCACTTTTTTCCTCCTTCATCTCTAGTTTACTTTCTCCATTACTACTTTCCCTTTCATTTGAAATTTGGTGGGTTTAATCTATCATTTCCCACTTCTAAGTGTCTTCTCTTTTATCTTTGGAAAACACCCTTTTTCCCTTTTCTAGTCCTCTCTGTGAATTCAGTACTCCCAGCGGTTCCCTAACCTGTGGTTATCTTGCTCTCTCCTATATTGCAATGCCTCTTGTCATTTCTCTGTCTACTCTCAGCATACTTTCTTTCCTCTTCGCTTTTCTTTCCCTTGATCTTCCCTGCTGTTTCCTGTGCCTTTTTCCTGTCTTTCTCTTTTTGTTTAGGGCTTGGGTTCATAAAGGGACCTCACTTTTCACTTTATCCAGCTTTGACTCATCTTTCAAATCACTTTGGGTCATTTCTCCTTTCTCTTTAGCTCTTTGGATCTCCTTTTCTCTCAGGCAGTCCTCTCAGGAAACTCCATTCCCTCAAGTCCTCCCTCTCCTCTTGTGTTATGAGGGAGATGGGACTTAAAAAATACATTACTGTATGGCCCTACTTCTCTTGCTTTCACCTTTCATATGTTTTTCACTCCTGTCCCCTGAAATACACAACTCTGAGGAAAAGACCCAGGCAAGGATATTAATAAGCCAGATGGCGATCTCTTTCCCACTGCCTCCATATTTCAGTTTAAGTCAAATACTCAGAAAAGCCTGTTCTTTGACCTGATGCAGACATTCCCCCTTTGCCATTTGGTGACTGCACTATAGACTGCTATGCAAAAAAGTTCCCACGGAAAATCTTAGCGGTGCTCAGGGACTGCCGTGGCAGCAAGCATTCACAGGGAAAGTGTCTGTCCTTCTTAATTCATCCTGTACCACAACCCAGAGCACGGAGGAAGCACAAGCATACAGGCTATGGCACGTTCTGGAATTGCTTGAATGTCAAGAGGAGGCAGGGTTTTTTTCTCCTTTTGCTGAAAATTGAGGTAAGAGTGTAACAGCTGACAAGAGTATGCTGCTGATAGCTGGTGGTTTTGCTCAACCGAGAGGCCAGTAACCACCTGAGATGAGTTACACGCTTACTTTTCAGACTTTAGGATTCAACTGGACTTGGTCATACATCACCTAGAATACACAGTGAACAACAGGAAGTTGTGAAGGGAAAAAAAGGCGTCACTGAAGACAGATATTAGTCATTCAGTCTAACATCTACTTTTATGTGACTTTTTAAACAGCACACTTTACTGTCTAGAGTCCAAGATACCACGTTGTTATAGTTTACCAGGTGACATAAATTAACTTAAAATGACATAAATACACTCCTCCTCTTCCAAAAAATGAGAAAGTAATAATCTTTTCTCAAAATACGCATACATGCACTTTCTTTTCTCTTCAGGAGGCAAACCCACCTTTAGACTATCAAGTTCTTCATATTGCCAGATTAAAACTCATGAATATCACTTTCATTTTACACTGAAAGCTTGCTCACTGATGTCTGAATTACTCCAGGGAAATTGATAACACTAAGTAAGTTCAGGTTTGTGTGCAGTTTAAATACAGTCACTTTGATTTTTAATTGCAAATCCTCATCTGCTTTCTCATTAAGCGTTTTAAGAGCTTAAAAGGATGTCTTTTATCTAAATCGTGTAAGGTCTGAAAAAAACTTAAAGAAACCAGGGTTTATAATTGAACTGAGTCCATTTCGTGCTTGGACACCACTGCATCTTTATGAAATCAAAGAGAAAAATTTTCAAATTTACTACTGCAACTCAGATCACAATACATAAGATTTTTGTATCAGAGTAAACCTTTGATCAAACCTGATCAGTGACAAACAATGAAAAATACTGTTTTCCACTGGGTTGTGTGAAGCTCCCTCTCTACAGGTAGCAGCAAAATGTCTGCAGCACATTACAGCTTCTCATCAGCTTCCTGGGAGTATATGAGCATTCTTCAATAGACTCCCAGCTTTCCCTTCAGCTTAGTAAGGTGCTTTTTGGGGATTTGATTTTTCAGAAAGGGTCTGACAAAGTAGAATATCAACAGAAACCATTTGTGCTGTTGCAGGGCTCAAAAATGCTGGGGGCAGCATTCCAGAAATAAATCAAAATTGTAATAGTGTAGAACAAAACCAGCACTGTTTCACTTGGAGAGAAGTGGGTTCATGGAGCAGGATTCTGAACAAACCCAGTCCAATAAGCCACATACGTGAATCCTTCAGAGTGGAGTAAACTTGCCTACTCTGAATGCCTTGCTTCTGCAGCAGTCTGCTGCCAGGGCTGAGTTACTTGGGTACCTCCACATTGCATTGCAGTCAGCTCTGTGAGCAGGCACGCTGAGAAGCACCTTGGCTTTTTTTCTGCAATGAAAATCTCCCCTTATAATATAACCACAGAATTAGCAGACTGGGAGTCAGTTCTGGAAGTAAATCCACATGGAAAATCATGTATAAGCTTCATCACACTCCAAGCTGGGAGGAAAAAGAAAGGCTGTTGTCTAGCTCCAGCCCAGGAGCTGCAGTAGTGGAGCAGTAGCACAGACCTGTGCTTGTACTAAAGAAATCGATGCTTAAAGGAAGCTGATGAGGAATGCTGTGTTTAGGTAGAAGTGGGGCCCAATGAGGCTACAGAAAATCTGGACTAATCTCAGTGACACCTCTTTAGCCATATTTTTGAAGTGTAAGGAGAATTATCACACCACTGCTAACACAGAAGTGCATCAATGAACTGGTTATCTTTTCATATGAAGCACAATGTTATAGAGTATACATTTTTTCAGCTACAGCAGGTATAGATTTTCAGCTATATATTTTCAGGTATAGATATGGGAGTCTCCCTTTTACTTTGGCAGGCTAAACTATTTTAAATGACGCAATACTCCACCACTACTTATTCAATGGTAGATGATTTAGTTAGTTAGTTACTGCGTAGTACTGCTGCTGTGGTTTTCCCGAGCATGAAAAACAAGAATTGCATTCCCAGGACTTCAATAAAGGGTGGGAAACATTCCTAAAATGCACATACCATGAAAATACATGTTCTGAAAACCTTTGAAAGAGGATGCTCTCATTTTTAAATATATACTTACACTTAGCATGTTTGGCATTGCTACATAATTCTTAACTTCAGCTTGAAATACAGAATAAGAAACAGACACAGAAAAACATATCCCTGCCTTACTCAAGGGTCTGATGTACAGGCATGAAAACACTCCTTCCAAATCCCAGATACAAAGTAAGAGAGGAACATGTGATAAGATACTATTTTTATCCCAAAGACTGTGGGTCCCTGTCTTCTCAGACATGTTCACACTCTCATCACTAACATGAGAGGTAAAGGAATTAGTATGGAGGTGGTGAGAACATGCACCACTGCACAGTACAGATGATACCTTAAAGCATCCCTGTACCTGTCTAGAAGCTGTTCAAAACTACACCACATCAAAGTAGCTTACGCTCTCTGTTGTTCAGCACAGAAGAATTTGCCAGCTCTTTCTTAAATGTGGTATAAAGAAAGATCCGATAAGAATGTCTCCTATTCATACAGTGCAACGAGTTTCCCAGGCACAGGGACTATGAAACACCTGCTCACATAACATCAACACCAACAAAAAAAAAAGCTAAAAAAATTTGCATGCTAATGGAGCATGAGAAATTCACATGAAAGGCCAATTTAACACATTTCCATTTTATATAAGCATATGTGAAGGGACTCCTGAGAGTGCCTAAAGAATGGAGATCTTTAGTGAAAAGGGTCAAACCAAAACAAGTTGTTAATCTAATATGGCCTTCAAATTGCTCCAGAGAAGCTAACATGACAATGCAAGCGTAGCACTAGATGATAAATAGCTTTCCGTTGATTCTCCAGATTCCTGTTATGCTTAAATGGGAAATGCAGAGACTGAAACAATCTTTGCTTACACATAGATCAATATTTCATTCCTAAATCCAGGATTTTTTTCTCAATGTTGGAGGAAAATAAAATAGAGACTTGCTAAGTTGGATATGTCACAAACTTACTAGCTTGATGCTGGCTAGTAAATTAATGCAGCATTTTGTCACTCATATGTTAGAAAGTATTATTCCAGTATAACCCATGCTCACAGGATGTATGGCTAGAGTGTCATCGGTTTTTAGTGCATTATGGACCAGATATTACAAGTGATTTACTGGATCATATATTTTTGAGAGCTTGGTAGTAAAGCAAATAAGATTGTGGTGTGTTTTTTCCACTGCCTCAGCACATAGCAGCAGAGCAGCTTTCTTAGGAATCGGAACTAACAGTGAAGAAATCAAAAAAACTAGCACATCAGTGACCAAGCAGGGTAGCAGCACCAAGCAACAGCTGAGAAGAAACAACAGCTTCTTCTGAAGACTGAGGCTTGGTGCAGCGGAAAACAGAAAGGTTAAAAGTGAATTTGAAAAGATCGTCACGACCAATAATCTGGACTACGAAAGGGAACTTCTTTCCACTAAATGCAACTGCAATGAGTGCAGATATGTTCACCCAGAGTCCTAAAGAACAGCGCAGGGGCCATGAGCTCTGAGCACTGGGAAATCTTTGAGGGCCTAGGTCATGATCTGTCTCATACCAGGGGTCTCTCCTTCCACTGGGTCCAGAAAATCCTTTCTAAGATTTTTGCTTTCAGATGATCTAGCCTTAATTCCAAAGTGCAGGCCTTTTCAGCATCAATAAACTGTTACTGAAATTATTTCTGTTCCAGAGGTCCTGACAGAACTGCTACACTGATAACCAAACGTTATACTGATAAAGATCAAAAGCAATTTCCTCTCTAACTACCAGCACTGTAAACTCACCTTCAGCATAAGCAACACATTCAGCTTCTTTCCTTTCTATATACCACGGGACATCTGCTACATCATTACGTAGCAGAAAGGCTGTCCCTAAGACAGACCTGTGTTCCTACAGACTTCTGATGATGCCCTCCACGATACCTCAGAGGCATCATCTGACTACCAGGAAATCGTAATTCTGATAGCACAATGTTTTTTGCTGGTAGTGAAGCTGTACAGCACTCACAGCTGAGAGACAGACTGTACAAAACTGTTTAAAGTGTTTATGTTACACTTGTGCGCATTACACAACATCTACTGTTTAAGAAAAGTTTGGAGCCCACTGTATTTACTACTAATCAGTGCTCCACAGAAGAATATCTAAACCCTAACAGGATATGTTAGTAGATAGTTTGATGGAGCCACATAAAGGAGTGGATGCTTTGGTGTTAGAGGAACAGAAGCATGAGTGTAAACTTCATATGCTGAAGAAAGGGTGGGGAAAAAAGTTTGCTATTGAAGAAGGAGTCAGATGAGTAGTATAACTTTTCCATACACCTATTATGTACTGCTGAAAATATAAAAAAGCACCACAATAAAATAGCATTACAGAGGCAGGCTTTAACTCTCTCTCATGCATAAAAAACTACTCTGACAATTAGACATAAGATTTCTAAGAAATCTCTGAGAATTGCTAACAAAAACAAAGTATCTCCTGCTTTACCATCAGTTGAACAAAACTGGAAGGTTAAAGAATTTGGGGAAGGAAAAAGCAGAGTTTTGCCTGCCAAGACAAAATATTTTTAGTAGATTGCTCTGAAGAACCTGAATGACTGACAGTATGAGTGATTTTACAAACTCATTGCTCCATACAGTGCAAGTATTTGGTCTTATTATGGTAAATAAGCTTGTCAGAACACTCTACATATCATAAACATCCAAATGGCAAATTATATGTAGTCGAATACCTGAAGGCTTAAATAAAGGATCCTTGTGGAAAATAGTAAACCATTAGTTTAAAAGATGAATTGACACTTCTAATAAGCCTTCTCTAGAATAGCTGAATCAGTAAAATAAATTTTTATCACAAATGAAAATCATTGCTTTAACGACACTAGAATTTGCCACCAAAATAAATTAGCGATGTATCTTAGTAATTAAAGCTACAGAAACACATTATAAATCTATCTTGCAAAGGATGGGAATTATATTGCTAGTATACTATATTTCCACAATAGACCTGTTTAGCATACACAATGTTGAAATTGTGTAAAGAAACTAAGAACTTTAAACCACTGAGATTTTTTTAAGTTAGTTCAATATTGCAAAGCTCCTTCTAAGAACATGTGGCATATATGGCAGTGATTATTTAACCAGATAAGTAGTTATACTGTGCTCATCACTACAGTGTTTCTAGCATTTAATTTTAAGGGATAATATCAATTTTAAAATCATCTTTCCATGTGAAAAGATCCACCACTTTTAAGAAGGGAAAAATATCTACCTTAATATTATATTAGCAAATCAGTAATTGGGCTCAAATTACCTTCTTGAGCACATTACAGCTACTATACTTGCCTTTTGGGCACATTACAGCTACTATACTTGCCTTAATTGCTTGTTGCTTCCCATTTTAAACAGTACCCACTTGATGTGACTGTAAACAATCTGAGGTAGAAACTACATTACTGTATGCACTAGTAACCTGTGTTATGAAGCTTTTTACTGTAAGCATAATTATCATTAGAGATGTAGCCAAAATCAAGTATTTTGTCCTAATTTTTCCCTGAGTTTCAGCTACACCTTGGTTTATGTTGCCTGCCTGATAGCTACAGGGCTATATCCTCTGTATAACAATTACTGAGGGGTCAGAAACGTCCAAGAATTCTCTCTCTGTATGATCTACCTGTGGATATGCCAGAATCACAGTCTTTACGCTATGCTGATGAAAGTAAGTATATTAAGCTCCTTCTCAAGAGAAGAAAGAAATTTCTTCAGTTGGAAAGGCAACTTAAAAATAATGATATTCCTCCACAGCCCACGAACAGAATTCTGGAGTCCTGTTTTGCAACAGGCTGTGGGTACCACTGCATTACCTTTCAATACATACTTGGAGATTTTCACTGGGGACCCTAATTATCTTTCAATCAGTAGGCCCTAAGTTTAACAGCCACACTAGAGAAGGTGTAAATATCTTCAGTGCTAAGAGTGCTTGCTTGAAAGCTGACTCTTGTCTGTATTACTCTTGTCTGAGTGCTCATCTCCATTATAGTTATGACAGAGAATTTTACTGTTTTACGTAAACTTAGAAAGAAGATGTTATTACTAGAGTTTCAGGATTTACACAAACTTCCCCTACTTATTTTCTTTCTTTGTAAAATATCATGGTCTTTTAAAATTTCACTGTCAGACTAACCTCCATTTATGCAATGCTAGGTAATATGCTGCAAGTCCGTTACTTCAGGCTGAGGAAAAAAAAAAGTCAAAAGAGCCTATTACCTGGTGTGGCATCTATCCATTGTCTAAAGTGGAGATGAAGGCTATTAGCCCATCAGCATTAGTTCTGATTTAAACACTTTACTCTAGACACTTTCATTAACTGTGTTGACATAGCCATATATTATTCATTTAACCTGCACTTCATTGCACTCCTAATATGCAATCATGTTTTGCAAATGTGAACCTGAATATAATGCATTCAAAGCTAGAGACTTGGTTGGTGTAAGTCAGAGTATTTTAGTGAAAATAGGCCTCATTAATCTAGCTGAGGATCCAACCCTATCTCTATACCTGCAAATGCAACTATATTTTTTCCTAGAATAGGTCCTGAATAGGTCTCCATTTTTAGTACAACACCTAGGATTTATGCTCAGCTTACTTTTCATTGCATTAAAACATTCATTAAAACGAGAATTTGTACTGTTATTGGAAAGGTAAAATGCTTCTATGCAAGATGCACTAAAGCTAAGTGAATAATTCATCTGTTTTTCAAATATAAATTTATTCATGGAATAGTATCCTCTAATAGCTCCTGTTATGGAGATTACAGGAAGTTTCTCCAGAGCATTCAATAATCAGAAAGCTATGCTGGTTTATTTGGCTGGACACATTGCCATTACAGAACATCTCTGTCTCGTGATTGGACTGTCAGGTTTCTGGCATGAACAGCTGCACTTATCTTTTCAATTCTTACCAGCTTTAGAACACATGAAAATACAGACCACATACTTTCTAGAAAATCATTAACAGTAACATAGTGTGTTACAGAGCACATGATAGTCCTACTCTCAGTAATTCTGAGTTTTTAGCAAATTTAAAATCCTTGAGTAATCAAAACTGACTAAGTCCTTAAGCAAACTAGCAGTGGTAAGGCCCAGCCCCTAGCACCCAAACATCCCCAAACCAGTCTGTCTAGTTGTTTTGTGGTTTCTTTTAAAGATAGATTTAAAAACTCAGAGTACTATTAAGAGTGTATTAAACTATAATATATTCACTAATGTCCTTCTCCCCCAGCTAATGGGATTCATAATTATCTCACTTCAGTAGCTAAGAGAATTTCCTCAATATTTCTTTGCAGTTACTTTTTATATGCTATTTCCCTGATGAAAACAAGCTTTAAGCCACTCCACCAGGCCTATTCTTACCTTTAATGCACTGGCATCTTCTCTTCCAATCTCCAGATAGCTGTTAGGATCATGTCTCTTTTGAATCAGCCCAGGCTATTTCTGTACTAATTATTGCTATGCTCAGACTGACTATTATGAACAGATAACCTTAACATACACACATTATTTTGAATTGTGTAGGCTTCTGTCTCCCTGCTCATATAGAAGTGTCATTGTAGCTCTGCTGGTGTAATTCTATGAGCAGGCTAGGCTCACAGAGAGAAGTAATATCTTTTATTAGACCAAGAGATATAGTCGGGGAGAGAACAAGCTTTGGGCTCAGACAACTAATGAAAGTCCTCTGAGACAAAAAAGCTTTCTTGTTTTTACTCCAACTGTATTATTTGGCCTTATAAAAGATATAACCTTTTCCCTATAGGCCTGGCTATCCTTGGTTATAATAGATTACTTACAACAGAGATAGGTCAAAAAAGGAGTTGTAGAACAAAATAAAGTAAAGCAAAAAGCCCAAAACACAGTTAGAGAAGGTAAAATCATGGCCTAGGTAAATAGCAACTCCTTACATAAAATTGCCTGCCTGACAGTCTTGAAGACGGTCTCTTCAACCTCAACACCACGATAGGATTGCTTGCCAAGACTACTAACCTCTAGACCAAAACACAATGATCTGTTTTTCGGAGAGAGCGCGCAGGCAAGTTACTAATTAGCACACTGTCAGCTATCTGTAGAAAGTAGGCAGGAAACTGTATGGCAGTCAGGTGAAGTTATGTGCATCTAAGAGATTTAAGGATATGAAGGGACTGAAAGGAGGGCTCCCCATGCACAGATGTAGCAAAAGGAAGGCTATGGAAAATACAGGCTTGCTGCTCAATGAGCAGGGGACCTAGAGATGACAAACAGAAACAGCTGAGGAACATGCTTTCTTTGCCTTTGCCTGAATCTTTACTGGCAAGATTTTTTCCTGGGCTTTCTGGCTCCTCTACCTAGTGTCAGAATCTGAGGGAATGAATTACTACTCACGACACAGGGAAATTAATGAGGAGATGCTTAAACAAGTAAGTGAGTCCATGGGACTGCACAGGATATATCCGATAGGGCTGAGGGAGCTGGTGGATATCACTACAAAACTCTGATGTTTGATAGGTCATAGTGATGGGAAACAGGCAAACATCACACCCATTTTCAACAAGCATAAGAAAGAGGACCCCGTGAAGCACAGACTGTTCAACTTAACCTCAGTTCTTTGAGGGATTATGGAGCAAACCCCTTTGGGAGGCACTTCCAAAGGCAGAAAGAACAGGGAGGTGCTGAAGAACAGCTGGCAGAGATTTTCCAGCCACATCATGCCTGATCTGCCAAATGCTTTCTGCAGTGAGGACTGGCTTGATGGATGAGGAGATGGCAGTTTGTTTGACTTTAGCAACGCTTTTGACATGGTCTGTATTCTTGTAGTCTGGGCTGCATTTGCAACAGCGTAGCCAGGAGAGGAGGATGTGAAGAGGAATCTTATTGCTGCCTATAACTGATGGAGGGGAGGGTTACAGAGAAGATGGAGTCCCACTGCTTCATGGTGGTGGACAATGAAAGAATGAAAAGCAACAGTCACAGGTTGCAGCAAAAGCAATTATTTGCTGTTAGAGTGACCAAACACTGGGAACACAGGACCAAAGAGGTTTTGTGTAAAAGAAAGAGCTTTTGTTTCACTGAAAACCATGATTTTCCCAAGAAAGGAAATCATTGTACATATCATTACTCAAAGGCCACAGACTCAGCATGGCTGTCCTGGTTTCAGCTGGGATAGAGTTAATTTTCTTTCTAGTGGCTATGACGTTTCAGATTTGCTATGAAAGAAATGTCAAAAACACATATCGTTTTAGTTGTTGCTAGGTGATCTTTATAGTATTCAAGGACTTTTTTCAGCTTCCCATAGAAGCTGAGAAGTAGCACAGACAGAACAAAGGAATAGCCAATAGAATGTTCCATATCATAGATGCCATGCTTAATATATAAATAGGTGTTGACTGGGGGTGGGAGTTGGCGATCACTGCTTTGGTCATGCTGAGCAACAAATTCACTGGGTGGTGAGAGTGACTTTTGTCTAGTATATTCTTTTACCATTATTATTATTTTTTTCTTTTCCGTTATTATTCTATTAAACTGTCTTTATGTCAACCCATAAGGTTGGGGGTCTTTTTTTCCCTTTTCCCCCCCTTTTCTCCCTGCCTTTCTGCAGGGGCGGGGACACAGGAGTGAGTTGCTGGCTGGGGTTAAACCATGACGATGATTAAAGAATGGGGGAAAGAAGGGAAGGACATGGTCCAGGTTTCCAGTCGGACAGCAGTAAGATGTCAGGCATAATCTAAAACAGAAGAGAAGAACAGCCCTTTCCATCTGAAGGTGATGCTCTCTGGTGACCAAGGCAGGACATCCTGTCCATGTGCTTCACATGCAGTCAATGCCTTTGAAATGTGAAAGCAAACTTCTGTAAATAGAGTGAAGAAAAATGTTGGAGATTTTAAAGCCTCTCTTTCATCCAAGCAATTTCTATCTGTATCTTTCATCCAAACAATCTTCTTTTCCTATAAGACTCTGATTCTTCATAACCCAGGTTATCAATTAATCCAGATTGATTTTTACAGTAGACAACTGCTCCTCTAGTTATCTGCAAATTTTACCAATAATGGTTGTCTAGTTTCTTGAAGAAGGTTGATAGAAATATTTAAAATAAAAACAAACCATTTTCCTTGCATATAAATAGACCTCAGAACTAACAGCAGCTGGAATACAGAATCATAGCATAAATTGATGTATTACCAGACACATACAATAGATGGAGGTTTAATCAGCAATTATTAAGGTCACCCTATGATTTTGCTATGAAGCATCCTTTTTTCCCATCCTTTTTTCAAATAAATTGGTCATTTTCTAATTTCTGAGTAGTATTCAAAGATGGAAATGCTTTAGATCCTTTTTTTTTTTTAAGTGATAGTACAGTAGGTAGTGTTTTAGCATAACTTCTACCAAGTTCCCCTCCTACTATTTTTCTACTTGTTTCACACTTTCTAGCTGGAAATGTTCCAGGTTTTGTCTTTGACTGACATTTGATTTTTTTTTTTTGGTTTTGTTTTGTTTTTTAAACTAGGCCAAAAAATTTCCAACTCTTTGCAAAAAGAGGATCTCGGAAAAAAATATTCTCAAAATTAAAAAAAACCCTAAAGGTGTTATGACCTACTTTTAATGTTATTTCAGACAGGAAGCTCAATTCAGCAAGTAAACAAACAATCTGTGAAAAGTTTGCACATGCTAGCTGAAGCATTTCTGAGAGACAAAGAATTCCATTTGCTATTTTTACTTTTAAACTGTCCTACCACTCGGGTGCTAGATCATCCTGGTAAAATCTTCTTTATACAAATTTTAAAAACCTGCTAATATGCCTTTTTGTGACAGAAGTCTCAATTCATAGCTCAGAACACTAGAATGAGAACTTTAGACTTTAGCAGGCTTTTTAGAGAATGTTTTCAATCACACCACAAAAGGCACTTTTAACAGTATATATTACTAGCATTGAAAACCTGAAATTTCCTGTGGACTTCATGAAGCTGTTTCTGACAGATTAGATAATGGCTTGCTACTAATCAATCATAAAAAAAAACCCCATAACACTATTTTATGGGTTTGGTTTCTGCCATTTCTTCTTTGATGAAACAATTCTTTGAGCATCAGGAACAGCTGTTGTATAAAGCAAAGAGCTCTTTTTTTCTTTTTGTTTAGTAGAGTACAGGGTTCTCATCTAAAATACCTAAGGAAAAATGTCTCTTTGAATAGGATAACCTTGTCTGTTCTAAGGTAGGCTTGACTCAGTGATTTGTAATTTCTCAAGGCATCAGGTTGGCTATTTTATTCTTACTCAAACTCTCCCACTTTTAAATCAATCATAGGCACATATCATAATTTGAATTAATATCTTAAAAAAACCCCATCAAAACACAACACAACCTTCCTTAAATGTAAAAGAACAAAAGATAAAGCAACTTCTGACACTCAAGAAATAATATCTTTTCTATTCTTTAGCTAGTACAGAAATAGTATTAAAAAAAATTTTGCAAATGGCTAAATCTTTCACTCAGGTCCTAAACCAAAGACCCAAGAAATTGATGAGTGTCTACTGACTTCAATCATCTCTGGATCAGAGTGCTCCGGCTTATGTGCTCAGCCTCATTTTTATTTTGCTTTTCTGAAATTCTTAAGGAATGTGGCTGGAAAATTCACTGTGAATAAATTATCTCATGGAATGAACTGCCCTAGTTCCTGGTGATTTGTTCATAGCTTTTAGGTATTGACAGAATTAATAAAAAACAGAATATGGCAAAGCCCCAGACTGTCACTTCAGCATTTCACTTTTTTGACTGGATGTCTGAAACTCTTTATTGGATCATCTTATAGGAAATGACTCTCTGGTGCATCCTTGGCACAAGTATTTAGCAGAGAATTCCTAGCCAAAGAGGGAAGATGAGTTCAGATGGACGACTTCAAGCCATACCCACAAATCCCCAGCTCTAGGCTGTGCCATGGGTCTGGCAACAGCACCAGCATTTCTAACAGCCCATGTAGGCTACAAAGCTGCATGGAATTAAATTAATATCTGCAAATATTAATTTTGATGTTAATCCCTACCTCTCTTAGTCCCAGCATTCCTAGACAAAACACACAAGCAAAACCTTTAGTGTACCGTTAGAATTTAGGAAATGAGTTAATAAGCAAAGAGAGTGAAATTCCATAAGAAATAACAGGTGTGCAGCAGGACCAGAAACGATGGGATTAGTTGGAATACAGAAAATCTCTCTCCTGATTTTTTTTTGCTAACAATTTTGTAAAACCTCTAATTATTACAGCACCAGACCTACAATTCTAAAATCTAGAGTTTAATATCAGGCTTCTTGGATTTGCTTTTGTTCTCATGCCAAGCAGATGCATTTGCTATTCGCTTTCTCTGCATCAGGGAAAAAGCACAACAACAACAAAAAAACCCCACATCCAAAAACCCAGAAGATGACAGAAAAGATACTGTGTGTCATTAGAATAGTAAAACTCATTGCAGCTGCAGAAATCCGTGTAATCTAAGTTCATCTGCAAGCGTAGAGAATATGTGGAGGAAAAAAACAACCACCAAAAAAAACTCTTTTGGCTCAGAGACAGGTTGTACAACATGTAAATTAGCTAGTTGTCACAGACCTATTCTTAAAACTTGCTGCTGTCATATCAGGTACATCTTTAAGATTTATGGATTATGGATGCAGGTTAATGCAATTTTAAATTTTTTCTTGCCCCATTCCAATTACACAAATCCACCGAAGCCCATAAGCACAAGGAAACTGGACTTAAAAAGCATAAGTTAGAAGTGGAGTTAGGACTTTTCCTGTAATGAAGCTACTGTCATCTTCCTCGAAGACACAGCTAAGATCAACATGAAGCCTCTTCCGTAGCACAGAAGACTCTGCACTTGCAATGCCTACAATCTTATGTGCGATATGTGGGAGAAATGTAGGGTGACAAAGAGCTTTCCACTGCCCTTATCCAATGTCTTGTCCAAATGAGCAGAATCAGACAAAAAGGTGTGCTCTTGTAAAAGAGGAAGACACATACACACAAAAAAACCTCAAGGAAAGACACAAAAATTAGATGAAGGTCCTGGCCAAACATTTCTAGATCCAATTAACTCAATGAAAATTCAATATCTTTTCATAAATCATTATCTCCTTTGATCACAGTCTGCCTTTTTTATGACCCGTTCCAAACCTTAAAGGGTAGGTTATCATCAACGTCACATTAAAGAATCACTGTTCCCTTTCCACCTCACATTCCTACTTTTGAAACTGTAGGAATATAATGAACCTCTTTAAAAGTATATAGTCAAAGGTAAAATGTTGACAGCTGTGATGAGAAGAATGAATTTCCCTTTATCTAAAAGTTGTGCTTTTAAGGCCATGAATATCTAAGAGGGATTTAAGTCTTGAATTTCTTCCTTGATGCAGTGTTCCTATAAAAACAGCAATTCAAATAGCCATGGTCAATGCTGGTTCCAACAATTCTTCCACAGGGCTCTTATCACTCCAAGTGATCTTCAAACACAATTCAGTAGGAACATGTTGGTAGTGATAAGATTCAAAAGAAAAAGGATAGGAAAAAAATACAACTTTAAAAAAATAAAATTCTCCTTTTAATGCTGTCCAACACACAAGGAACTTATTGCCAAAGATAAACTGAGTGATCCCTATTGACTGTGGCCATTCTGAACTATTACATCATCTTGGTCTATATTCAAGTCTTATCAAGAGATTCCAACAATTTGAATGGGCATTGAACTTAATGCCTGAATTCCCGTTCTCTAAATCAAGACAGATTAGCTAACATACCTCATTAGGATGCTGGGAGTATAGTTTCATAAATGCCTATCACCATTTAAAAGAATTTATGAATTCTTTTATGAATACTTGTGATACAAGTATTTGCTTAGATAACTACAGGCCCAAGTTTAAACTGGAACAGTTTAGAATGAAACTCCAGTTGAAAACAAATTTTGTACCAAAATTTTGCATCTTTTTAGAAGTTTGTGATTTTGCAACAAAATCAGCCCTGAGCAGATTACCTGGAATCTGAGTACTCCTTTGTATTGAAAACTGTAATACTGACCTCACTACATTCCAGTACAAACTATCTCCTGTGAAGCAGACTCAAGCAAACATTCACACAAATTCTATTCACATTCACTGCATATAGCACTCATGACAACACCAAACATCCTATTTTATGATATTTTGCTTTTAACCCTGTGACTCTCAAAACTGCTGACAGGAAGTTGATGCTATGGAAAACACAAGTCAAATGCCAGATTACTTTTAAGAGAAGCTGGAAACTGGTAGATAACACAGACAGAATTCTATTAACACAAGATGTGAGCTGGCCTGCAGAGTTAATGCAAGAATAGAAATCTCTTCTAAGGTTTGTAAATTCAATTCCCTCTGCTGTTAATGGGAACAGTGCATTTAATTTTCTTTGCACCATATCAACAATCTGATATCACTAATATGATCAAGTTAAATGGTTCCTACTGTGAGTACTGATTTATCAAATACACAAAAATATATCTGTAACATGAGACTAGCTTAACACAACAATATTTTAAACATAACATAACAATAACACAACAATATTTCAAAATGGTAAATCAAACAGGAATTTTAGTTCAGTGATGCAAACTGAAATATGATATAGGTATGCTTAACTTTTAAATTCCTGAGCTACAGAATCTGATATCTATTATATCTGTACTTTAAAATAGATGTCATAAATTGCTATGGAAGCCATGGAGATTTCTGAAACTTTTCAGAGACAGTTCTAATTTTGGCAAGATACCTTTCTTTGCAAGATTATGATCCATCATTTTATATGAAATCCCAAATGGTACGCATTCTCAGAAATAATGATCCAATATTAAATATTTCATTTACATACTGAATTACCTGGGAGAATTCTATTTGATTGTCAAAGATTACTAATCATATCAAGTTGATTAATTTTAATGTGAAACCCAATAAATCTTAAGAATTTTCAACAGCACTTCTATTTTAACACAGTGATATTGACTAAACTCTGTCCTCCACACTCTAAAAATTATAATATTGATGGAGAAAAACTCAGGGATCAATATGTATAAGACTGAAGGTATTAATGACCCAGTGCCAAAGGAGCAGTCATGCAAGAATTCTGATACCACAAATACCAAGGAAGTGTAGAATCATAGAAGTGAAACCCAAGTAAAAGAGAACGTGGCTTTACTTGCCTGAAAGAAAAGGTTTGGTTTGGTTTTTTTTTGATATGGATACACTAAATCATTCAAACAAGCCCTCAAATTTTATCTTGACTATATTTTTGAGACATAACTGATTTGTGTATTTAGATTTGATAGTCTTCCTTCAAAACCTGATGCAAAAAGCAACTAGGATTCACTGGGTTTATTTATCTCTTTTTTGGAGCTTCTGAAAGTGGGTGGAGAAGAATATTATTGGCATGTTTGTTGAGACATTCCTCTGTTTCTCATTACTAGAGGTAATTGGTAATACTACTTTTTATGTAAATTACTACCTTTGCTATTTATTATGTGGTGGCATTATTATGATTATTACTGTTGTGTTTAGATACCTAATCAGCACTAATAATATAATCATAATGGTGACTGGGAGAAGAACTAAAGCTCCCATTTGGTGAATTAAAATACAAGAAGGAGCAACCTCTGTTCCTCAATCATTTTGAGATGTCGATGTCAATCAAGCGCTGCCTTACAGTTCAGCATCTGCTGGAAATATTTTCCTTTTCCACTCAAGCTCAGCTGCAGCTCAACTACACCATATGTGAATTTTTAGATTTTTCTCATTCGCATTCAAGAAATACTTCATTTATAAAATTAAAATGCTTAAGACTATCTCCAGTTTCATAAGGGTTATTTAGGGACGATAGTCAGTCACTAGTGGCTCGGGCAGGATTCAAATCAGTGATGTAAGTAAGGGATAATCTGTAATCTGTTATCATTTCCTGAGCCAAGCACAATGATGTTTTACATGTTCACCTCAACGAAAAGTATGTAATTTGATCAAGCTGCAAGTGCAAACTTCTTGGCAGAGCCTGAGGGAAAGCAATGACAATAATGAAATGGATAGGCAGGTTGTCAAGAGAAGTGAGAGTACTTTCAACGGCACACTTTTAAAGAAAATCCTGAAGTGGAGGAGCTGAAAATGTTATCTACAACAGTGCCCACAGATATCCCAGAGTTGAAGGATCAGTTTTTGAACTGTGGACCTAGTATTATTAAATAAACTCAGATAAGAGTTAAATTCATTCATTTACTGAATTCTGTTGTTGGCAGTGGAGCAAATCCTCAGTGATGTAAATTGGAATTAGAGTTACGACAATTTCTAGCATGAGAGTGTCTGACCCTAGAAGTATTTATTTTACTTGAAAAAGTAAAGACAGTTTATATGTAAATGAGATGCAGCTTTCCAGTTCTGTATAATTTGTCAATATGGATGTTAATTTCACAAAGACTGAGCAATCTCTATTCTAGAATAATAATAGGATTTGATCCCACCAACCCTTACTTGTAGCAGTAATCTTATTATGGTGGTGGGACTAGAGGAACAAAATAAAGGCTACTGTCATGAACATTTTCAGGTGAATGCATCTCATATCATATGATACTTTCTTTTATATAATTTCTTTGATGTGTTTCCTGGTCTCTTTCAAGATAATGAGTGATGCTAAGAGCTAAATGAAATGCTAGGACATATATTAAAAGTCAGCTTTTTGATGGATTTTCAGGGAGTAGTATTTTTTGCAATTTGATCAGGAGATAGATAAAAATAAGGTTTTATAGGGGAAATCTGATATCAAAACTACTGCAACCCTTTCTCCTCTTCATTATAAAAGGATTTATGCCTGAATGCAGAAAACATTATGGAGCTTAACGCTGTCACATGAAGTGTTTCTTGGGAGAACTTCCCCTCCTGAGAGTTTCAGGTATAAAACCAGATTCTCTGATTTATTCTCACTCTTGATGGAGCTGGCCTCAATCTGCAAACTCTACTTTTAAGGATTTGAAAAGAGCCTTAAAGCATCTTTAAAGGCGAGAGTGCTAAATCCACTTCAAGGTGTGTCATAAGATCATAATACAGGCTATAGACATAATATATTTTTCAAAAAGGACAAATTTAAAGTGTTTTCTCAGGCACAACACTGAATTAAACCACTTCACCTGAGAACTACCGAGAGAAACGCCAGGTGCAGAAAATGAATAACAGAATATTTCATTCCCATTTTCATTTCACCTTCTCCTTAAAACATTTGTATTTATTTTGTTTTCATTTTCTTCTTACGCAATTAGCACTGACGTCAGGATTTTCAGTTGACTAACACGCAGACCTGTCCTGGTCGTAACATATATGTTGTGAGACTCTTTTGATAATGTTTTCTAATATTCTTTCTCCAAATCACTCTCTGTGTAATAATTTTTCTAATGAAAACAATGCATACTTTTGTGTGATACATGCATCCTGTGATATAAGTTTAAATTACCTAGAACTCATCACAAAATAAAGCTTAGAAGCATCTATTCGGTTTTAATAAGTATTCTAAGCCTCTGTGTTAAGGCGCACTAATTTAATTGGTGAATTAGTTAACCGTGTTAAACACACAGTCATGTTTGATTTTGCTTTGTTTTGTTTATTCCAAGTTCTTTTCTAATACATCAATATTATTTCTGTACTCTTTGGGTCCATGAATCTATCTTTCATTCATTCTTTATAACCCTTTATCTTTCCTTTCTTATTTCCTGCTATCTGCTAGACACAACCTCTTCATCCCTGCAGAAAGCAAAGGATATTATTCAGAAACATAATAAAAGCACTTGGCTTCTATCTACCAAAATGCCACGGATGTCACTGGAATTTTAACCTGTACTTAAAAATAAGAAAGTGTCAAACAACTGGAGCGCTTTTCAGACTGGGATCATTAGAAAATGGTAACCTAGGAATCACAGCAATAATAACATTTTTCGGGACTCAAAGGTCAATTGTCATAATTAAAAATAAAGGAGTTAATTGTTCAGCACTAGATGGAGAATGGTCAACTTGTATCATACCGACAATATTTAAAACAGACAACCAGCATCTTCCAGAAAAATTTCTTTTTCCTATTTGCAATTTCACTTAAGCGTGTGTAAGGTCATTTACCAATACTAAGACAGGTCGAGTAAATAAATATATGCCAGCCCCATACTGTTACCTGAAACATATACAAAAGCACAAAGCCAGAATCCAGGAAGACATATCACTTTTTCTTTCTAATACTTTTTCCTGCCATTATCAGAAAAAGGCTATAGGGCTAGGTCAATTTTTAGTCCGACTTCGTACAGCCGTTCTTGTCCTACAAAACTGAAAGACCTACATGCCGTATCACAGAGCATTGCCAAAAGAACAACACCGATGTTCAAATCTCAACCACCACTTATTATTATTATGCGGGATAGCACATACCACATAAGCCTGTTTAGTTCTATTGGAATCTGAACACATTTTAAACAACTAAACACAGGCTTCATTGTTCTATTATTATTTTTAGTAAGGATTAATTTAATCATGGCCTTAACTATTTGCCTGAACCTGGCCTTGTGCATATTTATTTCTAACTTCTGTACTTGAAACTAAAATCCCCTATAAGCAGCCTTGTGCAATCACTATAAAACTATAAAACACTAAGCAAATAATCAAACATCAGTTGCCTCCTTCACTAGGACAAACAATGTTAAATCATACTCAAAAGCCCAAAGGCAGTTTTAAATAAATAAATAAATATTTTTAAAAAAGCTTTTTTTCTTTTCACTGAAAAAGGTGAGTTGTACAGGGAAAATCTCCTTCCCTTTTCAGCCCCCTCTCCTATTGCCATCCCTTCACAGATAAATAAGTAGCACACCTCTTCAGCAGACTCCTTTTACATACGGAGCCGTGGGGTTGCAGGATTTGGAACAGGGATTTATGAGCCATGTTCTCTTCGACTGGGAAAATGTTAGTAGCTTTTAAAAAATTAGAAAACATAAGTATCCTATCAAAGAGGATGTATCTAGAACTTCCATGAGCCCTGCTTGTGCAAAAATATTATAAGGGTATAAAAACAGAATTCTAGAGATCATTAAATAAAGCTGTTTTTTTTCTTCTTAATTTATTGTTCATTAAGTGTATTTTTATTTCTTTAAAGACTTACTATAGTGTTATTTTAGCAGGCAGCACATACCGAATTTGTGGTCTTTTGTGTAGACATAGGCCATGGGCCCACACAACATATATTTTGCAGTCACACTTACAATTTTCAAGTTGTCAGATCTCTGTATCATTTATTATTCCTGCTATCATCTCAGAACATTTTTATGCCCCAAGGCACTTTTTTTTTTTATCACCAGGAAAAAGAGCCAGAAAATATACCAAAAGCAACATTCACATTTTCCAGGACAGAAGTTTCACAGAACGCAGATAAAGGTGCCCTTGATGTTTCCAAAATGCATACGTTCCCTTGATGCTCAAGGTTTAGTATCAACTGACTGGGAAATAAAAAGTGAAAAACCCAATGCTTCTAAAAAGACTTTTTTTAAAAAAAGGTATTTGTTGGCCCAAGTTTTACTTCAGAAAAAATCTATCTTAGTAAATTTTCCAGTGAATTAAAAAAAATTTATATACCTTGCCAGGTTATCAGGCAATTCAGTTATCCCATTCTCTGATAAGTGTAAATTACTCAGAAAGAAGAAAAATAATGAAGGAAAAAAATTCTTGGTTTATATCACACATTTCACCAACATAAAGCTATTTCATCAGCATGTAAGGAACTGGAGCACAAGATCACGACACACAAAAAAATGAAAATAAAAGAAATACGGGTACAATTTAATTGATGGTGCTGAGGTTTATACTTCTGTTAGATACCTTCACAAGAAAGTGGCTGACATCTATTTTCAGTAGCTGGGTATGGAAATGGCTAATAGGTCTAAGCATTATTATTTTTATATAGATGTCTCTCCTTTTCCAAAAAAACACATCAAGTCAAACATTGCCCAATTTGACTGCAAATGGTGAAAGGTAGTTAGTACCATCTTTCAGTTGATTTCTGAGAGGAGCCCTAACTAGATATCATTTACCATATACACATAAGACTGGATGCCAGCACTGCAATCCTCTTTTCTCCCTTCTCTAAAAGTCAGTTTGCCTAAATTTCTTTAAGTACAAGGTTTTTCAGTTCACTCCATTGATTTATCTTTTTTCTTGAGTAAACACTGACCTTTCCTTCTACTCCCATCTTTTCTCTTGAGGTGTTTTAACATAGCCCTGTCCTTGGAAAAAGTAAACCTGTTAATTTTAGCCAGAACCAGGCAACCTGGCATTTCCAAATTAATGATCTAATCAAACAGGCCTATAACGCTAAAACAGTGATGACAGGTAACTTGGTCATTAGTCTAGATGTTTGCATTTTGCTTAAATTTCTTCTGGCAGGCATTTCAGATCAAGTTAAGAGGCACGCAGCTCTCGCAGTCTGAATAGTACCAGACTGTCCCCTACTTGGGTGGGGGATACATGAGGCAAATCTAAACTGCGTCAGGAAATGGAAGGTTGGTCTTCAAATGATGTTGTTTGGAGGGAGTTAAAAATATAATTTCCAGCACTGATTTTGCACGAACAAACCTTAAGCAGCACTGTGCAATAACTGTGCACTTACACTGGCTTTTACTGTGTTGAGCTACTTCTCTACTGATGTTTGCATCTTACTTTTGAACACGTTGCTTCAGCGTGTCAATGAGATTTTTTTCTTTTTTGCAAGTGGAAGGAGACTACCTTTCTAACAAGATGTAGAATAACAACCTAAGCACAGCAAGGGGGTTAGAGATAGGAGCAAAAATCTAATTTTCCAGAACTTGGATATAGCTGGGTGCAAGCCCCTCTCACAGTATGTCTGTGCATCAGGCTCATGGCTCACTCGAATGAGGAGACACAGCTTCTATGTCTAACACCCTTCCTGAAAATAGTTGTCCACAAAAAGATAAGGAAGAAATTTCTCATGAAAAAAAGATTCCCCCCCCCCCCCTTATTTTAAGTGAGTGGAAAACATCTACCTCTTTTGCACAGGTTGCTAGGAACCCATCAAATGGTTGTAAATTCTGCAGCAGGGTCTGAGCCAGGATTTAACCATAGGCTAAAAGAAAAGCCCACGTTGACGTTCCAACTCTAACATAAAATCCCAATGCACAAGGAAATTGTTTACATGTATTTCTTGGATACAAGCTGCCTCTTATTTAATCAGTGTAAAACTTCATGATGTCTCTGGCAGAAAATACTCTAAATACTGTAAAAGGACAGATTTTACATTTATAGTATCAATAAACCTAAGACAAGTTTACACAATTGCAGTTCTGTCTCACAATGAAGTGTATTCACCCAAAACTATTTAAGGAAAATATATACAATTCTTCATCTACAGTCAGACAAATAAAAGTGCTTTTACAGTAAACAGGCAACATAAGATATTTAACAGCAATGCAAAAAAAGGCTATAAACCCACCACTTTCAACTTTAATGGAGAAAGAAACACTGTGATTTCATGATTAGCCATAAATGCCATGCAGTGCAGAGAGTTTCCTTTATAAAAAAGGATGATTCGAAACACAAAGTAATTCAGACCACAGCTAAGATGGGGAAAGATAGCATAAGAAGAAAATGAGAGAAGAATCTGATACGCAGGAAAAAAAAAAAAAGCCATTTAGAAAAGGAAATGTAGATAGCAGTTTGATCTCAAGACGTAACAATGAATTTGCCTGCACAACATCAGGATGCTTTAGGAAACTGAAGAAATCACAGCAAGTGTTGCAACAGGCAAGGCAGGCTGCTCCACTCCACCATGACAGAAGCTGATAGGAACCATAAAAAATGCTGCAAAAAGATGGGACCACCCCACTGCTTCACACTCCACAATAACCTCAAGAGCCTTGCCTGCAGCATTATAAAGCTAAGATTGCCATGTTTCTCCCACGTTGAGGTGTAACATCCCACTCTTGCCAAGGAGGATCTTGCCTGATTCTGCTCTACAGTAGCTGCCAGGCACCTGAGTTTTTTTCAGCTAATACATTATCTGCTTTTGGATGTCAGTTCAAGACTTACGGACAGTGCTATGGCTGCACCTACTGGATTCCTACCCCTCTTCCTCAGACTCCTAACTAGTCACTGCTACCAGCAATCTTTCTTTTTTGGAGGCAGTAGCTATGAAGCGTGCATCTGGTGGAGCTCATGAGTATTTGCCATTTAGCTAGTGCTCTCGCTTACCTTGCCCTTAGTACAGCTTTGCTATACACAAACTGTACAACAGTTGTGTACTACAGCTGTACACAAACTGTACAAATCAGCATAGTACATGGACTGTCTTCTGAATAGTTTACTAGTAAAAACAATATTACACAGTAATTAATCTTTTCACACATGGTTATCACTGCTCAGAATTAAATCCTGTCATTATTAGTGTATGACAATGATTGCTGAACACAAACGTGCTTGTGCACATAGGTAAACGCATTGGTGAGGAGCAATGAGGGAGAATAAGTGAAGGTAAAACCATATAGTAAGAAAATAGGCCCTGTGGATCATAAAATTTTGCAACCCATCAGATACAACTGCAGAGGGATTAAGATCTTTGAAAAAGCAAAGTGAGTATAGTTGATAACTATATTCCATCTTGCAGCAATATCAAGTTTTCGAGGGTGTGGTTCAGTCATTCATAAATATGGTGCTAAAAGCCTGAAGACAAATATTACATTTATTACTTATGTGAGTAGTTCACCGATTTCAACCACTGGGATAAATTAAGATAAACAAACAAATAAGGATATGTAAAAAGGATTACACTGTTACACACCTATTTCTCATCCTACTTTAGCATTTCTGATGTACTACTTTACAACTCAGCCTTAAAATAAATAATTAGGGGAAAAAAATAAATCAAACCTTCAAAGTAATTTTAACTGAAGTTTACATGAACACACATGTCCATGCACATACACATACATTAATACACATTTGATGATCACGAGGAAGTCAAAGACCTGTGCTTACAAACATGGCCACAGATTTAGAGTGCGTACATTTCCAGATACTTAAACTTCCACAATCTAGGCCTGATTTTTATAGAGGTTCCATAAAGAGACAATATCAACTGAAATCAATGCCTCATTATATCAATCCTCACCAGGTAAAACAATTCAATCACTTTATATCCAGAGGACAAAACATACAGCTTTTTGACCTGTAAAAAAACCCTGAAAATCTAGTGATGTCCACAGACTCGTAGTTCTAATTTTATCTAGAATAAGCACGGAACAAGCAAGACACAGCGCATAGGTCAAGTGAACTTGGGAATATGGTATCCACAGAGACAAATTTCTCCTACCTTTCTTCTACCCATGTCAAATAGGCGGAACTCACATCCAGGAAATAGGGGAAAGGAAGAGGCCAGGTTGTCAGTGAACAGAAGAAAAAGAAAGAGATAGAACGATTATTCCCTGCCTAAGCATTGATGGAGGTAAAGAAGAAATAACTGAAGAAGAAAGAGGAAGGGACCTTGCAAGGCCACCTAACTTCAGCAGTTTTTATAAAGCAAAGGTAATTGTAAGTATACAAACTTTAAAGACTGACCTTAGGCTCATATGAATGTATCAAAACATCATATTCCCATGCAATGTTTGCTAAGCAAACTGCAGTTCACCATCAGAGTACGACATAATGCACTTTAATTTAAAGTTCCGCATGACCTCACTGAATGAAGAGGTTGGCTTCTGGCTATTAAAGGTAGGCATATCTGGTTTAAATACAAGCCAAGGGAATCTAGAGCATTCTGTGACTGGATGCACTGAGCAGTAAGAACAAGAATTCTTTTTTTTTTTTCCTACCTGGTTTCGTTTTTTCCAGGAACTTTTCACACTAAGCATCAGTCATCTGAAATGACTGTATTTGTTTCGTCCTATCAATGAACCCACTAGGAAAATCACAACCCAAGCCATATTGGGCATAGTTTCTTCTTATACAGCACAGTATTCAAGTCAGATGAATGGAAATGTCTACATGAATCAGGCTTGCTTATTAAAATACTTCATTCAGTTAACAGGAACACAGTACTTGATTTATTATAATCCCATGGCACATCAGTAGCCCATAAGTGCCACATTACAATATTTAGCAAAAGATATACTATTAAACAAAGTATTTGTGAATAAATCAGCAGCAATTTGTCTGCAGTGTCTAAGTATGAGCAAAGTATTTGGCTGATGACTTTTTTTCCTTTTGGTACAGGATGAAAGTGCAAAATACATTTTAAATTCTTCAATTATGTTGCAAGTTCCAGTGTTTGTCATCGGCATTATTAATCTGACATTTATCCTTTTGTTCAAATAGCTCTGCCTAATAAAATGTCCATATCTTTTTTTAACTACATTGCTTTCCTATACACTTGAGGCTTTAAATGCATTTTAAATATTAACAAAGCTTTCATTAAAATGCAGAAACAGGGGTGGGGGAGCTACTGGAAAAGGCTTTACTCTGTCTCCTTTAGTTTTATGTGGAAGTATTAATCAAAACCTTCATTAATATTGTATGAATTCAGAGTCTTTGCACAATTGGAATGCACATTACTTCTTATTTACATTACTGTTACTTTAGGGTACTCCATTTAACAAAAAATTTAGGAGTCTGAGGATATTTATGCACGTACAGAAAGTGCTATATTGCAGAACTCACATTCCAAACTTACGGATTTACAAAATGGAATACTGAAATTCAGTTGGAATCTCAAGCAGCATTTCCAAAAATATGCATTTGATATGACAAGTCCAGCTCTGGGAGAGACTGAGTATTGAGTGCTGAAGATTTATGATTAAGGTTTCGTTCTTTCCTTCCAAGACTTGGGGTGAAAAAACACGCACTGTTCACAGACAGAAACATCCACAGCCTCTAGGAAACTGGGAAAGGGTAAATAGAATTATCAGCTGTGCTGCTAAATACAGAATTATGGGAGGAAACAACATGCATGTTATAGATTGAAGTCACATATAGCAGAAGCTGCCACAGCATGTAAAGGAAAGTTCTTTCTTAGATAAACAGTGGTAAAGGACAAGTGATAAGAAGAAAGGAACAGTTTCATATTAGCCGGATATTACTAGTATCCCGGTATCTCTGCTGTTTGACATATTCATATATGACCTAGAGAAGTGTGACAAAGCAGAGTGATGAGCACTAGCAGAGTGACGAAGTCTGTTTTGTATGCTAAATAATTCAAAGGAGTAAACATGAAAACGTATGACAATGAATTCAGATCTATCTCATGGTACTGAGTGACCATAATACAACAACAGATGACATTCAATGTTGATAAATTTGAAGTACATTGGAAATAACTATTTTAACTATACAAGGACAAAGGAAGAAGGGGTGGGGGTGTCCCAGATTTTCATGAATATCAAAACCTTAGAAGGCTTCAAAAAACATAAAGAAAAATCCATTAATCCAAGCTCATTAAACACAAAGGCACTATCTTAGTCTAAGAAGTCTTTAAAACTTGCACTGCTGGAAAGCACGATGGTTTATGGAGGGACTGAAATGTTTTTCTGTTCTTCCTTAAGCATTCTCCATCAGCTTTCAACAAAGTGTATTGAACTAGAGGACCGTCCCAACGCCTTCATATATTATCTGAAATAGGTTTGTTGTATCCAAAAACCAGACCTCTTTTATTTATTATTAAATACTACCATTATCTTTATCTATCTGCAAAACACTGAAACAATACGAGCACATATGCACTCTCACCCCTCCTCCCACTGATGCAACTCTTCATTCCTCTATAGTACTGCCTACCCTTCCATGCCTACAACCCTTGCAACTCTTCATTTCTCTATGGTACTGCCTCCCCTTCTGTGCCTACAATCCTTGCATACCCAGACAAAAGCTTCACAAATTGAAGAGTATTTTTATTTTGACAAAATTAGTTCTACTAGATTAGTCCAGAAAATGAATAGTTTTGAAAAAACATAACTTGGAAAAGTGACATCTTGTGGGAATTCTGCTACTGAACTTCACTGAGGTCAAAGTTTCACTTGTGGATTCAAACAAGTAGTTAAGAATTTCACTAAAAGGCTTTCAGAATCCAAGGAAGTAGAGGATTTGGGATCAGGCTTTAAACTGGGGAAAAAGACTGCACAACGAACAATCTCTACAAGGTAAGTAGAATGCAGCAAAACTTACATGACATTACATAGACTTTTTTTTTTTTCAATAAGACTTATGCATATCTTCTGGCTATGACATTTTTAATTCCAAACAGCAACACAAAAATTAATAGATCGATATGAAACTCAGAACAAATCTGTGAGCTCCAGTCAATATTATGACTGTACTGAATGAGCCGAATGATATAAGTAAGCACATTAAATTCATATTCATGATGCACTTGTATGGTCTAGACTTATTATTATTCAGTATGTGAATTTTATAAACATGTCTCCAGTTATTTGCCTCTGCTAGAAACCCACTTGAGCATTTTCATTATATGTATTACACCCAATGAAGTTAAAGGATTTTTTAAATTTATTTTAAGTGTCATCATATGGGGACACAGAGCTTTTCATTTTCAGTATTTTTTTTTCCTTTTGTCAATTCTCTAAATACATGCAATACAAAACTGATCTATATTTACTCTGGATGATGTAAGGTAGCTGCTTCACTCATGCTCTAAGATTTAAAAAAAAAAGAAAAAAATTGCCTGTGTTAGGCCTTCTCCAGGACTTTTACTAAGGATCAGGTTTACTTAGTTTTTGTTTGACTGCACTAATGTAGCACACGGATATTTTTCAGTTCAGAATGAGTTTATTTTGCCTACAAGACTACACTGTAAACATAATGATAAAATTTCCAAAAAGGAAACTAACTTAATAGTGGTTCCTCTTGAAAAATTAAGCTATTGTATGAGCGTGAAAAACAAAAGATAAATGAAACTTTCCCATCCAAAAGAAGCACCATATTCCATAATAACAGAAAAAATACATTAAATCCACTTTGTAATTTCTGGATTATAGCTGTCTTTCTCTAATGCAGTCATCCAAGGACGTAAATTTGCATACAGCAACTTTAAATTTTAGTGTAGGAATATATCCAAGTACCGTGCATGTTGAAAATGAAACTGAAAACAACTTATAAAGCATGTTTGACTGTATAAAATTTGCAGAATTTGTCATTTAAGACTGGTTTTGTAATCTTCAAACCAGAGGTTATTCTAATTCAAGATATACCCAACTGCTGATGTTCAGAGTGGAAGAGATACATTTCAAGAAGGGACAAGACAGAAAATCAGCTTAAATTTGTTCTAATAAAACTACTCACATTCTGTGCATGCAAAATCAGAACGGTCTTGAAGGGGTCACTTGTTTGAAGAAGCTACAAACCTTGTGGGGAACAATTAGCGACATGCTTCAGTTAGAGCTCCTCCCTTTGCTTCCCTATAACCATCTAATTAGAGTTAACTATTTGGGAACCCATTTCCTGGTGTCTTTCTAATTACACATCAGAGTCCCCATGGTTATGTGCATACCAATTATGCATTTAAAAGAACTTCTGCATTTAGTGACAGTCTAGCAGGGAGAGAAATGAAGTAAAAAAAGAAACGTGAAGAGAGGTGCTATGTTAGGACTTAGGAAAGATGTATTGCGACAAAATAGAGGCAATTTCTTTTTCCAGTCAGAATAAAAATACATAAAAGTATATTTACATGGTAAACAAACATCAAGTGCTATAACCACTAAGGCCAAGGAATATAAAGAGATAACCTTATTTATTTGCGTGTGTGTATATATATATGTAAAAAAACAGTTGCAAATATCTGCGAGGCAGCCATGATACATGGGTCTGGTGCACTAAAGTTCAAATTGTGAATTCTGGGAAGCACGAAGTCTACACAACCTAAGGAATTTCCAAGCTTCCATTTTTATTTTTGAATCAAAGTACATAAAGGAGATGTCTCCACTTCACACCAGAGCACTACCTCAATCTGAGAATTGCTGAGGATGTCGCTTACACCATTTGATACCTTCTTGCCTCTGATACTGCTGTGTAGGTACTAACCTCATACTGTAGACTTACAAATTTTCCAGTGCTCTCTCTCTACACAGCAGATGTCTTGCCCTGTCTTTACATCCCATGAATGGTGTAGTTGTATAGCTGGACGCCTTTGCCAGTTATTCAAGGTTTTACTATATGTCACAAAGGACTTAACACGTAACAGCTAATTATCAGGCAAGATAGTTCAAGCAATCAGTGCAGTTCCTTAAAAAGAATAATAATAAGAAAAAAGACAGTTTCTATCAAGGTGTTAAGCTGCATAGAAATTGTAGCGCAATGGAAGGACAAGAATAGGATTGATTAGAAGCTATGATATGTTCATGGATCACGCTGGGAATCTCTGGTAAGCACAATACATCTTAATGCAAATCAATATAGACAGTCTGACGATGGCCCTTGAGAAGGGAAGTGCAATCAAGCTGCCGCTCTGAAAGACAGAGGCAGTCCAGCAGTGAGCACACAGGTTCTCTCTCTTCCCAGCATCAACAGGAGTGAAGAATTCATCTGATAATTATGGCTGTTCAAATGATTTTCACTGTTAAGTAGGCTGTGAAATTCAGGAAGATATTCTGGGTTTTGCCTTATAATGGCACAATTACTCATCGACAGAGCACAGTAGTACCATTGTGGGGAACCGCGAGCAAACATCAGCCTCACAAGCTGCAGATGACATATAATTTGAATAGAAGTTGTAAAGTTTTCCCCCATATTGCCTTGGGAGCTTCAGAAAACCACATTCAAAACCATGAAGTTTTGTAGTAGCTTTTTTAAAGAAAGAAGTTACAACCTCCCCCAAATCTTATTTTCAGATGCTCAGCTGTAATTGTGTAGGCCCTGTTCACCAAAGAACAGTAGGTGGGTAGACATTTTTACAACATTTACTCATTTATTTCAACACAGTGTCTAGAGTTATACTTCTTTCTACGAAAAATCTTCAATACTCTAAGTGTCTCCAAAACATATGGTCCTACCTCTACTGTTTTTAGTGACAAAACGGAGTAGGGGTAAGCAGTGATATTCAGAAAAGGAAAAATCCCTTACATTAAAAACTCAGCAAACTTCTAAAACATAGTTTACTTTCCTCATTAACTCAGGATCTTGAATTAAACATAGATTTTAAAAATAGGTTGAACTAATTTCCCCTATGTCCTATTGTCCATAAACTCATATGTAATTGACTTGCAGGATTTTGAAAGTAAAATTGGCAGGGGAAAAAAGCATACTGCTCTCCTAACAACCACACTTCTGCCTGTAAAAGTTTGATTTCTTAAAGGTATTTCACTGACATTTGAAATGCTAAAAACTATATATAGGTACACTGTTGGCAGCAAGC
Source organism: Limosa lapponica baueri (assembly GCA_002844005.1). Lineage (NCBI taxonomy): Eukaryota > Metazoa > Chordata > Aves > Charadriiformes > Scolopacidae > Limosa > Limosa lapponica. The sequence goes on from KZ506186.1 coordinate 193,790, forward strand.
TCTGCTCCTGCACACTAAATGCATAAGGAGACGAGAGGGCTCGCACCAGCTCTTGTGAGAGATGGTCACAGTGATTAACTTTTCCCATCCTTTTGTCCCCCTGCCTGAATAAGTGTGGTGGGGGACAGAGTCAGGAGGGGCACCTCTGAGACCGCTTCAGGCAGGTCCAGTGTGAATGGTTTGAATGAACTGCTCGTGCCCAGGCCCTGAGATCATGAAGAGCTGTGTGAAGAGTGGCACAGCCCCAGAGCAGCTGAAATGAGCAGGAAGCTTTCGAGGACTGCACTGTGCATGGGTTCTCTGCACATCATATATTTTCACTAGAGGAAACACGCAGGGGGAGAGCAAAGTTAATTACCTCATGGAGTAAAACTCATTCCATGCAATCTTTGAGATTAGAGGCCACAGTTTCCCTTTTTTTTTTCCCCTGACATACTACACCAGCTTTCATCTGGTGAGGCACCTGAAGATCCTGGATGATGGTAAGTTAGGCACTTGAATTCATAGCAAATAGTTTTACTACCAGAAAGCACATTTTCTTTTCATGGTAAAAAAAAAAAAAAACAAAACACAAAACCAAACCAAAAGAGACAAGTAACCAAGAAACCACAAATTAATTAATATATAGTGCTTAAAATTCACATGGATAAATTATCCTTGGAGCTTAATTGACCATACAGTTCTGAACATTTTGTTGAATGGATTAAACAATTGCAAAGTTGTAAAAATGCCTTAAAAGTTATTACTTCTGCACCTAAACTTAGGAACCTAAATCTTTAATTTGCCATATAAATTCAAGTGCTTTCATTTTCCTAGATGCTTAAGACTCTCAGCTCCCATTAACTTTATAAATTTAGATCTCTAACCCCTGCTAAGCAAAAAACAACTCTCCATGCTTCTAGTGTTTTCATCAAGTATACTTTTAGTGTGGGATGATATTTCCGTCTCTGAGGATCAATTATGTAAATAAAATTAACATATATGTAGTTATTTACATTACTCACACTTAAAAACACAGCTAAAATTGCTTTTAAACATTTTACTGTTTCATCTTACAATTGTACAGATTAATCATTAACATATACTTTTTTTTCCTTTTTTTTAATTACTGATGTATTAATTTTATAAATACCCTACCACAAGAAAGAACGGGAACTTTGCCTATGTGGGCTATTTTACTTACTGTATACTCCACCACACCATTTCTGAAGTACTTTAAAGGGTCATAAATGAAAATTTACACCTAAAGGGAGTCTAACGTATCTAAATGGATTTCAAGCACCTTTTCTGAATTTTCTGGAGATAATTTAGTCTTGTTGGAAGGAAAAAAAAAAAGAAATCAAGCATTTCAGCAAAAAGTATATATATGTATGTACGTATTTGTGTGTGAAGAATTCTATCTAGTGTACAGGAAGATAAAAACAGCTTACAGTGAGGAGGATCTATCACAAAGAATAACTCAAGCCAATAGAAAAATCAATCCAATATACCACAGATAGAGCATGCAGTCTGACAAATCCACTAATGATCAAATATCAGGAACAAAATTTGAAGACTAAATATTAAGGAGTACCACATAGCAAAAAAACCAAATCTGAAACACGATAGATATGATCATAATAAGTGACATCCAATCATGACCAGAGACCATAGCATGACATAAGATAAAACCATAAAATTAAATAATCTCCTTCTTATATATCTGTTGTCAGGACTCACAGTAGCTCTAATGGACTGCTCCATCAAACCCTAAACCCCAAAGTAAATGGCAAGTGACCCTATTCTAATTCCCTGTTCAAGTCACTTGGCTCATTAAACACTTACATTAGAGTGATAAAAGTCTAGTGAATCAGTCATTTGGCAGAACAAGAAGAAAATACAATTTGATAGCTTCTCTGAATCTATCATCATGTTAGGGAGGGGTAAAAAGAAGGAAAAAACTGATGACAAAAATATTAACAGTTAAGAAGGTAAGGGCAAAAGTCCTGGACCTTAAGGAGAAAAGAGAAACCAAGAAGTAAAATGGCTCCCTGTAAAGCTATTAATCTCAGAAGTTAAATGCCAGGCAAAATTTCCTATGACTGTCTCAAGCATAACATATTCATTATTGCTATAAAGAATACTGTGATGGCAAACCTCTGAATTAACCATCAGCACTTGGGAAGAGAGGAGATGGGATGACTTTCCATTCAAAGAGGGGTCAACAGAAAGAATAGGAAAAAAAGCAAAGAGAGGCCAACAATAAGTGCTACTGTCCATTAGCAACCCATGAATCTTTTGCAGGCTTGCACCAAGTGATCCCTTTAAGGATCTTAGGCACCCTCTGAAATAGAGATTTCCAAAAGATGTGTGATCCCCAGGAGACAAAAGCCTCAGGGCTTTAGAAAGGGACAGAAAGACCTGGAGTCAAAAGTCCATCTCACCTTTGGGTCATCCAGGATTTCTGAACATCCTGTATTTGAGGCTGGGGAAATCTATTTTCACACAGAGAGCTCTGTGACCTAGGGCTTTATAGGAAAACTATAGGCCACTAACTTTTGTGTACATGCACCTACATGTACATACGCTTACGTGCATACATATCGATGAGGTTCTGTCTGAACTTAGAATAAAACTGGGCTCAGCCAAAAATTTGTCTCAGCTATCCCAGGTCTTCCTAGCGCTTTATGCTTTAAGAGAGTGATGCAATTTAAAGGCATTGTCACTATTTCTACATAAATAAGATATACAAATGATACATTATTCAGGTCTTAAAATTACAAGCAGGCACTGCATTGGGAATTATTTTCATTAGTTGAATTATGGGGAGAAGTCTGAGGGCAGTGGTAAAAGGCTAAAAATAAATGTTTCTTCCTGATTAGTTTTTCAACTTATTAGGAAGTCAGTAGTAAAAGCCGGACAGTGATCTCCTAACTGTAAAAGGGGAGCAGAGGAGGTATCTGTATCCATCTCACACTGACCGCCTGTACTCAGAACCCTTGGACAGCAAAGACAAAGCAAAAGAAACAACACAGCCAGTACAGGAATCAGCCATATTCATTCTCTTCCCACACTTCTCCCAAAAGACTGTTTCTTTCTCAAAACTCTTCTGTTGCCACATTGGCAGGCGCACAGGAAAATGAACATCGTTGCTGTTGTATCACCCAACGATATCAGAAAATAAAAATAAAGACAAAAAGTGATGTTTTGCCATTCCACAACATTATCAAAGGGCTTCTCCCTACCACTCACCTTCATCTCCTACGTGCTTGTTCCATTCTCATGTCTCTAATTTGCACCAGTTCTCAACTCATCTTCAAGCGGAGATTGTCCAGACTGGTCAAATCCCATACGCAGGTTATGTGGAGAAATGCTCCAGCTGCCCAGGTTTGTATTTCTAATTTAAAATGACGGCCTTTCTACTAATAGAGAAATAGGCAGTAGGGAATACCACCTAGTTGTGAATCTGTCTCCTTCAAAAAAGCAGATATTTGCTGCATCAAATATATTACATTTTAAAAAGCGCCATGATTCTTCTTTTTCTGTGTTAAAAGAGATATGATTGTTTCCTCTTTCAGTAAAGACACAGACAAAAAAAATTAATAATCATCTCTCAACCTGGTTCTTGAATTGTTTTCGCTCCTCATTTCCTACCAAAGTGTGTAGTCAGTTTGCAAGGTGACATTTGCAGAGGCTCCTTACAAATTGATTGGTTAAACTGCTGGGGAGCCAAGGGAAGTCATATAAAGAACGACCTTCATTCATTATAAAATCAGATCTGCTGATATTGCCACGTGCCAGAAAAGTCCACCATTCCCCACTTAATGCTCAGAGAAGGTTGCTGCTGGGTGCAGACCACAAGCAGGACAGGGAACAATAGCCTGGATGATCTGCAGAGTTCCTGATAACCCTCTGGTGAAAAATCAGGTCGTGGTGCTGCCTAGTGAATGGCAGATCGGAAAGGAAGAAAGCAAACTTGTCTTGGAATACATCCTGCATAGTAACAAAGAGTTGCTTGGAGGCTAATAGCAACTTCACGTAGTAAACATGCAAATCACTCCTCTTTGTGAGCATCTGCAGGCTTTCCTTGTCTTCCCATCACGATTTGTCTCCCTTTCAGCCTTCTCCTTGGAAGTCGCTGCATTCTTGGTGTAGGTCAAACTTTCCACCACTAACACGTCTAATCCTCTGTCCTTTTAAAGCAAGGAGCTTGGGACAGGGGCACTTGCCAAATTTGCATTTGGCAGAGAGCAAGTCACTGCTCTGTATAAAAACAACTAACACAGATTAACAATTTTTCTATGCTACCAACAATGGCAAACTGTGTTTTAATATTTCTCAGTATGAAGCAGCATGCCTGTGCTTCGGCAACAGAATAGACTCTGAACTGCTTATGTGGCTCTGGGCACGTACCAAATTTCTGTTTTCTTTTACTTCTTTGGCTTGAAAAAACACGTTGGCAAAAGACAAGACATGTGTTGGTTTATTTTCACTCATTCAATCCTTCATAAATATTGCCATAACATAAACCTTCTGAAATATATGGCAAAACATAACTTTCATAAAAAATGATCCCTTTGGGAGCTGCAAGCTATATATACAAAATCCGTGGCATTTCTAAATTATAGTCCCTCCTGCAGTACAAATTCACAGCCCTTCTGAACCAATAATGCTATGACTGAAGAATTTGCTTGATTACTTTGAAGCAAAACACAGAGTTGACTGAACTTTAAGTACAGCCCTTGATTTAATTTAATCAGATTTAAACGTGGCACAGAAATCAAAGCTCATGTTTTTGTGATGTGCTTCAACAAAACCTTTCATAATAGCATGTGTTTAGGAAATCAGTCATCGTTTAAGGCTCCATATATAAGAGTCAGTGCTCCCAAATATCAGGCAAGAAGCATGAGTTCAGGGGTAACTCAGGGAGCTTGCAAAACTTGATTGTTTCACAGAGATTTGGATGAGGAAAGATATTTATAGGTTTTGAAACTAAACTGTGAAATTAGCTAGATAATCTCCAGATACCTTTCACAGTTTTGAGCTGCCTTCTAGGGCAGCACCTCCCTCTACATGTTTTAGAGGTAGATTACTAGTTAAAATATGCACTTCAAGTAGCTGTCTAAAATTAACAGGTTTTAATAAAAGAGTGACTAGTTCATTATTCCAGCAAGCAATTAAAATGTCATTAGCTTTTTCACTGCTCACAAGACACACAGACTTTCTTAGGTGTTTTAAAAAATATTTCTATAGAACTATGGAAAATTATACATTGTCATGACGTTTGTATAAGGTTGAACCACACAAATAAATAAATAAATAAATAAATATTTCCATACACATAAGTCCACACATCATAGACCAAACCAGGGAGCTCACTTACAAACTTCAAGCTGAAATAAACAGTTCAACCATCACAACTTCATGGATACTTATTAATCCACAATATCCAATGTGCTATGATTTCCTAGAAAATGACATTTGCACCAAAGGAAAGTTCTTTTATGCTCTTGGGTTAAGGTTTGTGAATAGGAGACCAGTTTTAACTCTCACCAAGAGAGGGCAGTGAAATATCTCAAATTATTAGAAAGATCCCACACAAGAGCCATATACCTTTATAGCAAGCATGATAGCAAATAATCTCCGCAGACATTTAATTTTAAATTCTGTGGAGCATTCAACTGATGCTGTATTATTTTTAACTAACATCCTCCCACCCCAAATAACTGTACTGTAGTGTTTGCAACTGGAAAAAACAGAGATTGTAGATAAAACTATGAGTCCTTATGAAATAAGATTTTGCTCTTTTTTTTCTATTTCAAACAGGTTTTTCAAAGCAGAATATTAAGAAACACCTGCCTCCTATAGCCAGGCTCATAGCAGTGTATAAGTTTTATTTTCAATTTTAGCTGACATGTCCAGGATGCAGGGATTTTACCACTTAGCTCTGTCCCATCCTTTCTCTTCTTTCAAAGTCCTAAATGGCAAGTTAGAGCACTGCTTTTGTTCCCAGCTCTTAATGATCTTGCTACAGGTAAGCAGCTGAGCTATGCTGTTCACGGTGATTGATTTTCTTGAAGAAGTCAGTATATCAATTTTTTTTGCCTAAAGTTATCTGAAGACTTTTAGGTTGAGAAGTTTAGATTGTCCTACTCCAAAATCTTTCATTAAAATATCTGTCATAAGACTGCCATTTGTGGTCTCCAAAGGACGGCAACATCTTCAAGTCAATGGTCTCTTGCAATTCTGTCTACTATCACCGCAGTTCAAAAAATGCAGCTGGCAAAAAGCCAGTACCTTTCTTTTTTTCACACCCAGGTGAGGATTACTGTTTTTCCCAGTTAAGATAATAACCAACAACTGAAGATGTAACCTTTCAACAGACATATGTAATCCACAGGGAAATAATTTGTCTTCTACAGAAAGATTTTGGGGTTTATGTTCAACAGGATTAAAGAGATCACACTGATGCTAGAACCCTGCCAATCTGGCACATGATTATATATGATTATATTTGCACTTGCCAAGCCACCTAGCACAAGGTATGGTAAAAGTGTGTGGTGTTTTTTTTTTTTTTAAAAAAAAAGACAAGGAGAAAAAAAGAGAGAGAGAGAAAAATACACTTGCACTTCATTTTATCAATGGCCTTTGAAGGCTTCAAGCAATTTTAAGTCCTTTTTTTAAAATTAATTTAACTAGACCAGACAATTCTATATGGGCTTTTCCGGTTTCTAAGGCAAGTGGAATGAACAAGAAAATAGAAAATAAAATAATGATGAGGACAAACATTTTTTTACCATGGTATCATAACATTCTGTGTTTTCTTTGTTGATGTTTTCATTTTCTCTTGCAGAAATTATCTGCCTCAATGTGCTAAAAGTGGCACAACAAACTAGAAAGCAGCTTCTAATGAGTAATGAGACTGACAATTTAGATGTTACAAAGCTGTTAGAAAAGAGCCTAATAAAACTTAGAAGGCATATACAACTGGAACCAAAAAGAATTCAGAGGAATCAGTCTGCAATAAATGTGGGAATGATGTTACATATTGAACACATTAAACAAATGGGAATGTGGTACACTATCAGAAAAATAAGATCAGAATTTTTTATTAGTTTCCTATCATATTTGTCCTCCTGCCTGCCAAATTGTAAAAGCAGCATGAAAATCTTTGCAATGAAATCTGTTTGATGTGAAATTCACTCCCCTTTGGACTGAACGGAAATGCTTCAGTATGTAGGAATGTTAAAAACATTTGTATTCCGTTCATCAGTCCCTGTTTAATGCAATCTGTTGGTGGCCCACAGTCACAGAGTGACATAAAGATCGTATTCTTACGTGGGAAGATATCCATCATTTAGTTGGTCTTGTCATGTTTGCTTTCCTGCAGACACAATAAGTCGCAAAGCTAAAAGCAAGCAGGGCATAAGGTCTTCAGCAGTAAAGTTCGTAGTGAGAGAGGACAATAACTTCCATATGCTGTTCAGCGTACAACAAGCCCCAAGGCCAAACAGAAAAATCAATTTAACTATCCAGAATCAAGCGTATCAAGAGACTCATTATAACTTTACTGTAGACAAAACTAGCTGTGAATTATTCTAGTCTTTCAAACATATTTGAAAAGGTAATTTGTGAACAAATAGATCACAAAATATTGGGGAAATACAATTTACCTTAGGCTACACTAAGGCTGTACTTTAAAATCTTTCTGCTAGCAACCAGACGTGTTGACTACCCAAGAACTGTAGATTGGACGTCTGGATAAAATATTTCCATATATCATTACCACTGTAGAACAGAAAGTCCACCTTGTCTGTTTCTTCCTCTGCAACAGACTGTTACAGAGATGATAAAAATCCATCCATGTGGCACTTGGTTGTCCAAGTTGTCGCCCCATTTTGGAACAAACTCCACGGAATTACACCCATTGGCTCCCACCGCTACCTAAAATCCACTCTGTGGTCCAAACCGCTCTGACAGTGAACTGGACCCCCCTTCTAATTCAAAGCTTGGACTACCCTTCCCATGACCATTTTTGAGCAGGTTTTTCCAGTGTGTAAATGAACCTCTCATGCATTTTATGCCATGTCCTACATCCTTGCAGCAGAGGATGGAAATTCTTAGACAATATTCTATGCCAACACGACATTACTTATGACGTACTTTGCAAGACAAGGCAGGCTCATGCAGTCTCCAACATCACAAGTAGAACTTGTAATCTGAGGAAAAAAGAGGAATGAAGTAGCAAGAAACACAGACCCAGGGCCAGGCCTGGATGGCTGGTCCAGGGATTGCAAGGCAAGGTAGTTGCTGCAGAGCAAAGAAGAAGAGGAAGATGAAGGTAACTCTTAAGGTATACAGGAATGGATGCTGGGAACTGAGTTTATAAAACTGTTTAACTGCTGTGACATGAGTGGGACTGATACTACCTCTAAGAAGTTACTAAATATTTTAACAAAATTGCATTAATTGACACTGTTCCAGCGAGTGATAAGTGTGGTTTAATCATGGATACATGCTATTTAACTAGCTCCTAACTAAAATATTTATTTTCATACTTTGTATGTTTATGTCAAATATTTGTCTCAAGTAATATAATACACAGCTTAAAATAAACTGACTAATGAGATCTCAGACATGCACATTCAGTGTGGAAGTCACACATTTTATCAGTAGGTAATAAATTTAAAGAGCTAAGAGTACCTGAGTACTAATTCAGAATACTAATAAGTTTAAAGCACTGCTACATTATAGAGCCAAAACTGATGCAAAACACCAGTATCAAGGCTTTAAAATACAATCTATTATTTTTGAAAGCAATCAAGTTATAATGCAAAATCAGTAGAGGTGTATACAAACTGCACACTGCACGAAAGTATTAATAGAAAACACGTATGGCTCATAATTAAGGCTACATTAGAATACGTACTTTAAATCAGATTTTTTTTGAGCTATAAGTACATTAATTATTATAAAAGTGCATTTAAAAAAACCTACAAGCCCACAGAAAAACTGAATCCAGCATTTCAGACTAATAGCTTTATGGCTACCTAAGGTACAGAAGCAGCCTGGTTCAGCATGGATCAGGAAAATGCAGCAAAGATGAGGCTAGATCTGAGATTCAAGGGACACAATGAGGAAGCAAAGACGAGATGGAAGAAAT
>KZ506186.1:244271-281308 GCA_002844005.1 Limosa lapponica baueri
AATCATGTAAGGGTTGTATTTTTAAATAACCTTGCCTTTCTCATGCATATCTGATTTTATACCTGAGTGATTCTACAGATTGTAATGCAGTTACTCTTGCCTTACACAAGTTTAAATGAGAAGAAGAATAGTTAATTAGGATGGAAACCACTGTCAGAAAGAGGGAAAAACATGGGGTCTGAGGAAGAACTTGAAGAAGGAAGTGAAGAACAGCAGTACAAGAACAGGGTCACTGACTGAGAAAGCTATTTGGTAGTGTGAACAAATACTTTTAGACTGCCACTGTTTAAAAGCAAGCAAAGAAAAAAACCGAAGATAAAAACAACAATTTTCTTAACAGAGGCTAATTTCCATAAGAAACTTCCAGTCCACCCCAGGTACCAACAACCCAAAGTAATAATAAAAAAAACCAATTAAAATGCCAATTAAATTTAAAATAGTCAATTTGGCTGATTTTGGTTTATTGCTTTCTGATACTAGGCGTGGGTGCTGTTGTCTTTCAAGGTTTGATAGAATTTACGTAGAAGAACTATTAAACACATTGATTGAATTTGTATCTTCAAACTGAAAAGGCAACGCTTAGTTCACCTTCCTTTTCCAAGAGTATCAAGGGAATATTTTAGTGCCAGACCTTCTGAATTACTCAGCATCCTTAAGTTAGCTAGATTTTCCTCAACAGGGGCTGCAGGATGCTGAATGCTTTTGAAAACTTGCCCATTCCATTCAGGGTTTTAAATGTAAGTTGAGTCCCTTGATAATCCAGACCTGATTATGCTGGCAGCATGTTGTGTATTTTATTAGCGATATGAACATTTAGTTTCAAATCCTTTTGCATCTGTTAGCAAACTCAAGATCTAGTCTGACTTTGTAGCAGGAAAAACGTTAAACATCATACACTGCAGAATATAATGGTGCTGCTCTTTTTTCTTCTTCACTGTCCGCCTTAAAAGCATTTGTTGCCAAGCATCAGATGGGCATTACTGAAACAGAAAGTATTTCATTTTCCTATCAGAAGTGTTATTAACAAAGGTCACCATTCAAGTGACAAAATATCAGCAAAGCCATCAGCTCTTTTTGCCTTTCAGCTTTATGGTGGTGCCTCTCCTGTCATTTCACATATCTGTAGAGAGCAACAGTGGCAGAAGTTCAAGTGAGATAGCCCGCATTTCTGACTTACACATAAACTTAGCTTTCAACTCCTCTCCAAGCATGCAGGCTGAAAGTATTTTTTCTGGTAATGGGAGTTCAAGAATCAAGAGTAGTTAAATAGAGTTCTAACTAGCTGCAGGCTTGAAGCTCCCTATGAAAAAAAATCCTCTCAAAAGTATGCATACCAAGACAAAATCTATTCTACACGTATTGAAAATATTCTGACCACCAAACCACAATATCAAATGTGAGGCTGACCAGCTATTTTGATTTCTGTGCTTCACAACAGATCAATAAAATGGATCACTCCTACTAGAGGTCCAAAGGCATTACAAGCCCAGAAGATCTGCACAAGGACTCACTGAGTCTTAGAGAAGGCATGGATCAAAACATCAGCCTTTTTTCAAAATGGTTCTAAGTTTTCCTAATAAAGTACCTACACATTTCAGGAAATTGTGCTATTAGCCTACTTTCATCCAGTCAACTACACGAACTTTAGCCATAAAGATTTTTAATATTACCATAATATATTTATGATAAGCAATGCCTGTCCTAGCATCAACCACACAACACAATTCAGATTCAGCTTCTCCCCCAAAAACTGCTGGCAAGAAATCTGTTTGCATACCTTAGATCTGACACCCTTGACATCTATCACTGAAAGTTATTACCAAAATAAGGTTCAAGGTGAATACAAAGTACTCTCTGTATTGCCATGTTCCTATAGCTGCTAATGGTTAAGCTAAGAGAAGTACAACTCAGCAGAAATGGATACAGGTTAAATTACATTCCATCCCTAAAAAGAAAGAAAATACATACATTTTTTTCATTGTTATTTGATGTTGATTTAAAAATTAGTTCCACAAGTGTCCAAGCAGCATCTACTCTTTTGAATGGCAGACACTGGGGTTACAACATGCCAGAACTGCAGGTTCAGGCACACCTGAAATACAGCTGCAGCCAGGACATCAGCTTACCTCTAATATGGGACAGATACTAACAGATTGGAAAGTACTTTATCAGGGAAAGAATAGCACAAATGTCCAGCACAGGTGCAGCAGATGAAACTCTAGCCACAACGTATGGATAGATATTCTAAGAAACTTCTGGTTTAGGGTATTAAAAACAAAATGCAGATGTATCATAGACCAAGAAATGTTGCAATCTTAAATAAAACAGAAAACTATCAACATTTAACATACACAGTGTAATTTGAGCCATTCCATACTGTTCTTTAGTAATTTACAGGGATTAAGTTGCTAAGAATTGTTTCTTGAATTTTCATTGTGGAACAGCTGACCACTTCTTTTGGCTTACTGAACAAAGAGGCTTAAATTAGATCCTTGCCATTATCTTTTAAAAATAAACTGGAAAGCTTTGATGGAGAAAAGTGAAAAGAGTGGGAGAACTTTAAGAGGATTTGAGCATTCCAGAAACGGAAAAACAGCATGCATTTTGTTAAAAATACAATTAGTTGTGCATTTTAAGTTTGTGAAAGGTACAATAGCCTTAGCAAAATGAGTTATAAAGAAAAATGAAGACCTTTTTAACTTTTACAAAAAGAAGTATTGAAGACCATTCTAGTCTAAGCTCTGATTCCAACTGTATTTGGAAGTTAAACCATAATTTTTAATTGCCTTTTTTTTTTTTTAAGTTTGAATCAATAAACATCAGTAACTTGACTCACACTTATGGTAACAGTCCCTCTGAAGTCAGTGTAATCACTCAGTTGATGAAATTACTCATGTGAGGAAAATAATTCAAATGTATAAGATATTACTGGCATAGGTACCTTGATGTAAATTATGAGAGGCACATTACAGAATGTCATAATTTTTCTAGAATCACATTTCTTTTTCCCACAGGTACTGTCAAACATCTTTTTACCTTTAAGCACTGCATTTTCGTAGTGTTCTTTCAATCATCTTTTTTGACTAACCTGAACCAGAACAGTAATATATCTCTCCTGTTTCAGCTATTAATATTATGGGCACATGGTCTTTGCTTTTGGACGGTGATAGAAGCAAACTGACAGACCCAATAGCCAGACAATCCTTGAAGTGATACATGAGCTTTACACAAGAATGATCAACAAGATAGAGCATTATTCTCGCCAGACTGATTGATAGGAAAAACAAGTTGGCTATAAGGCTGTATTTTCAGCTGGGAGCAAGTACATCAAAAGTCCTCTGTGGGTCTCGATGTACAAAGAGTGCAAAGCTGAGCCAGTCAGAAGAATGAAAATAAAGAAAAAGGAAGAAAGAAAGAAAAAAAAAATACCACAACGATCTAGGAAGGTCACTGTTTGGTCTATTATGCAGGAAGTAAGAGAAATACATATCTATCATCAAGAATTAAAGTGAATTTTGCTGTTCATCTAAGCAAAATTATGAATGTGTGAGCATAGTTATGGCCCATCTCAAGTCCAATTAAATCTCAACTTACCCGAGGCAGACAGGTTGGCACAGTCCAGTAGAGCTGTGTCAAGTGTCGGGTGACTGCCTGAGCCCTTTCCCAAAGCTAAGTCAAGGACAGGATGGGAGAAAACCCTTCCCATGTCCCTGATTTCTTCCCTGTCCAGGAACCTCACCTGAGAGCAAGAAGGCACCGTGATAACTGCACACGGCCATGCAACTAAGCATATCTGCTCAGACACTGCTAGCTAACTGCAACTGAACACAATTCTATAGCTGCTTTTAGGGGCACACCATATTCCCTCTATGCTTCATATATGGCACTGCCTACACTGACAGTAGGCAGTGATGTCCCTGTCAGCCCCAGACACCCTGGAGTCACCACGCTTTCTCATCTGCCAATGCCACATTTTATCTCCATCACTGGAGCACCATCAGGACGAGAAGAAAGACTTTGGAGGCAGAAGAAAACTGTACCAGTAGAGCCTTTCTGACTAATTTATTGCTTTTTCTGGGTCCTCCCCTCTGTTTTTTCAGTCTTTTTGGCTGCTGCCCCCCTACAGAGCAAGAGGCCTTCTCCCTGGCCGTCACAGCAAGAGCAGCCAGGGAAGCTGTAGCTCATTTGCTCCCACTTCTTGCCACCCAGATAGGCAGTGCTATCGTACCGCATCTTTTTATGGTACCTTTTCTTACATGTGCACTAAGCATTTTTTTCTAGAGGAGTCAAGAGAATTATTAAAAACATAAAAAAGAGAAAAAAATTAAAAGAGTAAAATCTCTTCTGCAATCAACTAGAAACTTGGAGAAGGGAAACGGGGAGACTTTCTATAGATATATATTAAGGTTCCTGAGAGACAAATATGAGTTAAAGCTCAGTGAGAAAGAATAAAGCTCTAAGGAATCATGAGAAATTCAAGTTCAGACCATTTTCTGCACTGGCATCCTGGAAACATATTAAAAACCTTCATTATGGCAGTGTCTGATGCTTGCAACATAGGAAACAAAATACAGCTATCTGAAAACAGAACGTTGTGCTGACTGAACAAAAGAAGCTTTCCTCTTGTCTTACAACACACAATTCATGTATGTATATATGCATGCACGACACATTTATTCCTATTTGTTTCATCTACCATCTATCTTGTCCTATATCTTGTCAGCTTTTCTGAGAGATCAGAAATGTATCCTTGTACATGTGAAAATGTCCCTTACATCAGTTATGATCCACCCCTAAATTTATTACCTAAACACAGAAAATTTCCCTCATAAACGCCATAGAGAATTTCTTCAACTGAAAAGATTCAAAGTTTGATCCATGACCCTCTGCACACCATAACATGTCTCCAAAATGGAAAAGGCCATCAAAATTGCTTATTGTGTATCTATTTCACTCTCCCTTGGGGAAAAGATAAAAGCAGAGCAGTACCATATTTCTGTCAAAATACGAATCTTCCTGAATGTATGTTTCAACAGCCAATGGACAACTTTTTATATATATATATTTATGGCAATAAAAGATATTTTTATCACTATTGTTCTGCACTTACATGATGTCTAACAATGGCATCCTGGCACGTGACTGAGCAATAACTGAAACAAATGAGATATCTTCTCTAGCAAGAAGTTATCACTGTTCTTATGATTATACTTTGACATTTTAAGGAAAAGACTATAATTTTTATCTTGACTTTGAGAACAAGTGCAACAAAAAGCTTGGAATTAAATATACAGTACTGTACCTCCCAACCCCAAAATCAGACTTGATCTAAGAGTAGCTAGGATTAGAGGTATCATGACAAGAACTCCTGCTTTCATTCTGTACGAGGAAGGATACATGAAAAGAAATGAAAAGTCATACTCCTTCACCTAATACAACTAAAATAAGGGTTGACATCTTGGAATATTTCATGCTGTAAGCACAAAACCTCTTTCTGCAGGCAGCAGGCTTTTCATTACATTCCAAGACCCACTCTGTTTGTAGTATACTCTTATACACGCCCCAAGGCTCCCCACAGCCACCCACAGCTGCATTTCAATTATTTAAAGGGCATTTAAAGTACAAATGTACTTGGCACCACCTAGTTGAAAAAAAGTGCATGGACTGCCTCCTTTGGAAGCCTCTGAGGCTTTGTCCAGTGCGTGAATGTATCCTTCTGGAAAGCCTAAGGTGTTTTTTTGCATGTGCACACATATTCAGGGAGATGGAGGCACTAAAAATATTATGCTAGGTTAAGCAGACCTGTAAGTTAAAGTCCCCACAAGTAAAAATATTGTGACTTTATATTTTTTTTCTGCTCTTCCTCTGGTCCTAGGGACAAGTGGAAAACACAGGAAGGTGTCACACCATGCTCTCACACGCTGAACAAGCCTATGTTTCATGTGCAACAAGTTCCCATCTATTGTGCTTGAGACAGGGCAGGGCTTTGCAGACATACAGGCACGGTCAACATGCACCACATCCCTGCATATTATCTGTGGGTGCTCTTTCGCATTGGGGCACGGAGCCTAGGCCTTACACCACTTACAACTGTCACAATTCATTACTGAGACACTCCAAAAGGCTCTAAGAAGGGGGGCTAGTTCGCCTCTGCTAGCTTCAGATTCTCTCACATTACCCCCCGATCAGGGCACATATAAAGAGGAAAGAGGAGGGAGGATGTACAGCTGGTACCTTCCTTTCCAGGGACAGATAATATTGAAAGGAACAATTGTGAAATGTGCTACAACAGTTACATAGAAGATAAAGTAACAGGGAATGGGTTTTATTAATTTTTAATATAATTTTGTCCTCAATGAGATTCTGGTCCTAGACTCAGCTGGAAAACATGTTACTACAAATAAATGATAATAATGGTGATGTGGAAAAAAAAAAAAAAAAAGGACTGAATTTTCTGAAACCAGTCTCCTGCTTTGAAAAGCAAGAAAGAAGGTATTGCCTACCAGCTACATGAGCAAAGCAGGAGCATTCTCAGCTATATTCCCACTAGCAAAAGTAGCATCCAGTTTCCCAGCACTGTTGCAGCTGAGTTGATGGATGCTAGTAAGCAATTAAAGAGCATTCAAGCCTTATTAAAGCTGATTGAACACTGACTGAGACCTGTCTATGTTAGAGTGCGTGTCAGTGCCAGTATGAACGCACCTACAGAAGTACTAAATCAGACAATAAAGTGACCAACATTTATGCAATTGTAACCAATTTTTCTCTATTTTAGTCCTTTATAATCTCAAACACATTAATTAACTGGCATTTTGCCATATCTGCTGTGTAAGCATAGAGGAAACCTGAAGGGAGCCATAAGAAAAAGACAAGAAAGAAAAAGAACAGAGTCATCACTGCCTCTGGATTCAATGTACACACTAATAAACCCCCAATACCTGTTCTGTATAAACACTTTTGAAATACTATTACTCGGTAGCAACAGTAAGTGCCACAAACTACAGATATGAAAGAATACATCTAAAAAAGCATATCTGATTTTAAAAATGTGACCTATAAAATAAAGCAAAAATGACACTCTCCTAAAGGGAAGGGAACATCAGGGAAATTCTGTGGATATTGAATCACAGAGCACTATGCCTCAGACCACAAATAACCTCAGACAGAGAAGAACCATCTGCAGTTTCCACCTACTTGTATCGCTTTGCATTGTGTTTCAGTCTCAGGAAGGGAACACAAATCTTAAAGTCTGCACCTTCTTTTTCAACCGTCTACCTTCCCTCTTTGCTCAAAATGATGATATAGAAACAACAGAAAAGGGATAACTAGCCATATTAAATTTGGTCCCAATTTATATCCCTTACAAAGATAATTTAAAGACATTTTATTCACACTAAAACACACTATATTGTTTCCATGACAGCACAGAAAAACTTAGTAAAAAGAGCTTATAGTATATTATGTGACTTATGACAGTGTCCAAAACTTAGAAGTGAAGGATCTATGTTGGCTAGTAAGATAATGAAGCCAATATTAATTGATTCAGCCTTTGTCCTTACATAACCTGCAAAACTGCTGTGTAATGTTCATTTAAACCAAGTGAGTTCTTTTTACCACAGTTCTGTGCTGTAAAATAAGTCCAATAAGCTAATGTTTTTCCATCTGAGCTTCTGGTTCCCAAAAAGAGAGCTAAATCAGAAGACCTCTGCCAATTTATACTTGCTGATCTTAGACACCTAGATTTTAATATGTACAGTTAAAATGAGATATGATTTTTTAAAATACATATATACTTACATTTTACATTGAGGAAACTAGGTGCAAGGAAATGCTTCCCTAAAGGTCTATTTGCTGCTTCAATCTTATATAAAGATTTGGTCCTACAGCCTCAGGACCTTTGACCCTGCTTCACGTACTAGAAGCTGACTGTCTTCAGCCAATTACTGCTATTTGCCAGTGCTATCACTTCATTCCCAGAATAACGGGATGATATTAGGGATTTATTAGGGTCAAAACACAACTTGCCCATGGGAATGAAGAGAAAGTGTCTCTGAAAATAATCATATACAGATACTTAAACAGACTTTTCCAAATAATTTGGAAGAAAAATAGAGCTTCCATGTGAAGTGCTCTCATCTGCCCTTTCTTTTGCAACAGTGATATTTTCCCACACTGAGATACAGAAAACTCACCTTCCTCGTGTTGACTGTGTCTTTTCTTCATAAATGAATATCAATGCAAATGACTAAGGACAGAGGGGACTACAATGATTTAATTTCTTAAAGTGTCTCTAGGTCTGTAATTAAGTCAGGTAAAACAAGTACCAAATACTGACAATAAAAGGTTAGCTTCTAATATGCTTGTTTTAAATTAATAAATAAAAATCAGTCCCAGGCACGCACAAACCCATGTGGCCATGTCTCATTATTAGGTTTGTGCTTTTTCATGATTTATCCAGTTTCATATTGAAAGCACCAAATTCCTGCAGAGCAATGCATTGAGACAGACAGTGGTAGAACATCCCCCTCCAACCATAAATCATGGACGCATTATCATATTTAAACCAGATCACCTATAAGTGTTACAGTGAAAAAACCAGCATTCTTACAGTGACTACGTTTAGCCTGAAGTCAAGACCCCAGATAGAATATGGTATTCCCTGTGAGCTATTTCTTGATGAGATTTGAAGCTGGATGTGAACTTTGAATTCAATAAGCAAACGCTTTAGCTCATGGATTCCAGGAAGCTGCACATCAGAGCCTAGAACAGTATCAATATCCCCATTTATATCTCACAAAATAAATCAAGAGCACACCTTCTCCTTCTGAGGACATTAATTACTGACGTACCATGGCAATGCTTGAGAGACACAGGGAGAAGAGAGGTATGGGCACAAGCTGTTTAAGACCTGTTGATTTACTTGCAGTTATTTAATCCTTCCTATTCAATCAGTTACAGTGCTAAACAAAGTCCTTGGGGTGAAGCATTTACAGTTAATTACAGAACTGGCATAATCTGTCTTGCTTTCAAATTAACAATTTATCATAGCAACAAATTAATTCTCTCTCTTTTTTTTTTTAACAGCATATTAGCACATCAACCATAGTGGCTAGCCCCATTTCACTCCCATTATTAAGACAGTTTTTCCTCTTTATTTACAGAAAGTATGAAATTTTACAGCCAGATCTACAACTCAGCTCTGAATAACTTATTGAGAAAGTTTCCAACATAAATACAAAATGAGTTACAGACACAAATTTAACCAAGACTGAGCCACTATACGTAGTCCTAGTAATGAAACCATTAACTTTTTGGATAATAGGGAGCTTTCTTATTTACTTCTTGCTTACTTGCTACTTTCACACAGCACTCTAGTGATTCCAATAAACAGACAATTAGCAGTTCTCCTAATAAAATGTTTCAGAATGGTTCTTTTCACAAATTCATTGCCTTCAAAATCTGTAGTGCTCACTATTTATAAAAAGAAAAGAAATAAGTAATTACAGCAAGCAAGATGCTTTCATGTAACAAATTGGCAGTCTGACTGAATCAAAGAGTGAATGAAACCAAATTCAAATTATTCCACAAAGTTTTGAGAAGAATTTTCTTCAACAGTAGTTGATATTCTATTGAAGAAATATCTATTTCTGAAGTTACGTTTTAAAACATACCTTGAGAAAACAGTTATTCTTGCAGTATTCTTGTGAGAACTTAGGACTATCAAAACAGGTATTGAAAACTGATTCTTAGGTGTTTTCCAGATCAAAGACTGTTTAGTTAGCTGGACACACCCTCTGATGCTTATTTTCACCAAACTTAGGGACTGTTTGTGGTTTACTCATTCATATTACCACATACTGAAAAACACTCTGAATAATCAGAGAAAACAGAGCTTTATCTCTAGGTTTTTCTCTCACCATAATTGCTTCTCACTGCAGGTGAATCAAGAGGAGCGTACACAAAACAATGGCTTCAATGTTAGAGGCTCTGAGCGCTTATGAGGACCAATGGATAGTTGGCACTGCAAAGAAAAATCAGGCTATAGAGAATTACCTAAGTTATCCCAACTAAATGCAAATGTATTAATGCTAATTATGTTTGCTAATACAGGCATGTGAATATTTTGTCAGAAACTGATTATTTAGCTCATAGGCATTATCTACACACATACTGCAAAACTACGTTTGAAGAAGTGTTTTGATATACAAACCAAAGTATTATGATTTAAGGTAATATTTAGAAGCTGAGCTTTTTCCAGGATAAATTATAAGTATTTTATCTTGATTTTCTAGCTGAAAAATAGCTGTATGATTTTGAAGAAAACCTTTCAGCTATAGGGCAAAAGTAGCTCTGCATATATGTATACGTAGTTGCATTTTATGCTAAGCAATCTATTTTCTGAAGTATACTTGCAGCAGAAATAGAGAAGTCAAAAGGAAAGTGGAAAAAAAAGTAATTGAATGAAGAACAAAAACCAAAAATCTCACATGCATCCATACATCCTTCTATTCAGGAGTCTCTCTAGGGCCCTGAGCCAAAATGAGTTATACCCAGAATCCTATACATATTCTATAGCCTCACTGAATTCTCACGGCAGTTGGTTAATCCGCATATAAGAATGCCTGGGGAGTTTATTTTAACCTTTCTGACAACTGAAAACAAAAAAAGAAGAAAACAGACACTTCTCTTGGCTCAAAGCCTGAAACAAATCCCTATTAATTATGTATAATGACTTTTGCCTTGCCCCATTTGCTCTTTTATAATCACAGGGCTACCTGTTGCTAAGTCCCTCTTATTTTCTCCAACCAGCACAAATCATACATATACAAAATGAAAGTTCCATAACACCTACAGAAATGATTTCCCACAGCTTGAATCAAGGATAGCAATGCTGAGATCTTCACATGTAAGCTTTGAAAGGGCATCTTATATAAAGCTACTTTCAAAATAAGAAATGAACTATATGAAATATATACTTAGGTAGTAGTTCCACAACTACATGCAAGAATACATGCACCTGCCTTTTCGCACATACAAAACATCTAAACTTTCAATAATAAGCAACTGGAAAACACTGGATGCATGGCCAGTAACAGCTTAAACAAAATCAAATACGAAAACATAGGAAAGAGCAAAGGAAGCAATGACTGATAAGAAAGCAAGATATGGGGCACCTGTGACACTGACCAACTAAAAGGGAGGAGGACTGGCTCCCCCTTATATTATCTCCTCACATGTAATAATTCCCACAGGTTTGTTATTAAAACAAATGCTGTTCGATAATCCACAGTGACACATACGAAAACACAAATGTCTGTATTTATGGTGATGCTTACTAACTGCTAGATGCCTTTAGCCACTGCAGTGATGCTCTCCCCCTCCACCTCAGAGCTGATGTTGTCAGAAACAGGCAATCAGGGAAAGCTCCACAGAGAAGATGAGCATAATTGTGTGGCACCTCAAAGCTCCCCCTTGTACCTTTCAACCTTTGCTCTTTTCCTTCCATTCTCTATTAGTTTCCCTTGCTGCGCTTTTCCTAAACTCCAGCTCACCATAAAATCCCATTACCAAAATGTCACGGCAATAACCATATCTTTATCTCTCTCCTTCCTTTTTTTCCCCTGCAAAATATATACACACTGAAGGTGTTATTATGGCTTTATTATTTTAGGTAATTAATGGTTCCAGTTCAGGCTACAATCCATTATGCTCCATATTCTGTTGTGCATTCTGGAGAGCTCACAATCTATATTAATATACAGTATGCATTACCAATTATATGTAAAACATATAGTTGGTATTCAGTGGAGAAAATACAGAAATAACAGTAGGCAACTGTGAGGTTACTTAAGAATCCTAAATCTTATATAAATAATAGCAGGTACAACTCAAACGCTTAAGGATCTGTAAGTTTATTTATAGAATAGACAGAGTTACGAAAACTGATTTCTTGTGCTCTGCCTTAGACACTCAACTTGACAAAATTCTGTAACAAGTCATTCTTTCTGCTGCACAAAGGACACTTCTGATGATCAGTGGAAAGTTCTTGATAAGTCCTTACACACACGCATATCCTGCTAACTGCAATTCAGTAAGCCTCCAAATACATCCCTGATCCTTCTGTGATACCACTAATTGACCGTTATGAAACGGGGGGCGGGGACGTGACGGGACCCAATTGGCTGCTCTGTCATGGCAAAGACACCTGCCCACGGACCTACCCTATTCACCTGTGAGAAAGCCAGCTTCTGAAGTGCCTCCTCTCGTCCTGCTTTTTTTTGGTGAACAGGCAGAAGAGCTGATCCAGGTTTAAAAATATCACAGAACTCTTTGTGTGCAATTTCTAAGCAATCACTCCTAGTTGTTGCTCTGCACAACAGGTGCTTGTGGGTCAGCAGGCAGAGACTGCATTGGTCAGGAGTACACGAAAGAGCAGACAAGGCCAGTTCAGTATATATAAATCTATATTATATACATATATACACAAAGTCCCACTAACTTATATTTTATCATGAATGCATAGCACCATTAGAAGTGGAGTATATCAAAAGAAGGAACCCAGCAATAGATATGACTGTCCATCAGGAGAGCTTCTTCAAGAATTTCTCTATACTGCAGCTTTCATAGCTGAAATAAGAGACAGAGTACAGCCAGTTTTCTTGGTCATTAGTCAGATGTCCGGACATCAGTAATGAAGACATTTCAGGTATAGGTTTTTTTTTTTCCTCTCTTGCTTTTAAGTAATGGATATGTCCTTGAACCCCTCCAACACAGATTGCCTCACTCAGTGCAAGGAACCAGTATACAATTCTACTGGAAAAGACATGGATGCACCATTGTCAGTGAAGCATCTCTTCTGCCTCATATGAGCAAAAAGACAAAACACATAAAACAGCAGAAACAGACAAACTGTTAATGAGGAGCAGCGATAATATTTTTCTGGCTTGCTTTACAAATTATGGCCAGAGGGCAAGTCCCTTCACCCTTTGAAAATGACAGCGTAAGTGGTACCTGGCAGAGCAGGGCAAAGAGCCAGAGTACCAGAGCTGTCATTCCTTCTTAATAAAATAAAATAAATAAGTCAGGATTAAACTCATACCTGAAGAATTTTAGTTTTTATTTTAAGACAAGCTTGTGGTTTCGAGATTGAAACACTGTTCTGTGCCAGGCTACCTACTTGTAATTACTGTAAACAGTGTGAATTGACAGCACTCCTCTCCCCAAATATCAATGCCAAGAAATGCTGCTCTTGAAAGTCTAGCCAGCCAGCACTGCAATGTGGAAAAAGAGCAAAACACACTGGTGATCCACCTCTCCCTTCAAACCCATGGCTTTTTTTGCTCGGCCTGCAAAAAAAAAAAAGGAACCATTGCTATTCCTACAATGGAAAATCCTCCATGTGTGTCTTTGTCCCTCTGTGGGCTGCAGGGTCCCACTGTCCCCGAAACACCCACTTGGAAATGGGTGAGGGGGAGCAAGGGTTTCTAGGGCAGTGAGAGGCTGCAGATTCGACTGCCTTCTCTGGGCACTGTTGGTATCTTCCAACAATCGAATGCTGCGTCAAATTTGTTGTGCAAAATGACAGCTGAGCAGCTCCTTTCCCTTCACTGAGTTAATAGCATCAGACACATATGCCACTGCAGAGCGCAGCCTGCTTGGTGACTGATTTAAGTCTCTTGCTTTACACATTACCTGGATTTTTAAGGTTAAGAGGCTGTCACAGTGCAGGGACTATGTCATTCTTTGCATCTTTTATAGAAGCTAAAGTTGGCAGTAAATTAAGCACAAGACAAGGACGGGGCAGGATGTTGACAACTACCTGTTGTCAAAAACTTTACCATAATAGTAACCTTTCCTGCTAGAAAACACCCTGCATATTTGTTTTAACATACTTCTTTCCATTCCTATTATGGTCCTTCGAGATCATATATACCTTGGAGCCTCATTCTCTCAGCTAGGACGTTCCTAATAAGACTGCTGATGCAATCCATATTAAACTAAATTGTTTTAAGATACCAGGAAAACAAACAGAACTGCAAGCTGGGGATAAAAATAGGCCATGCAACTTGAAGGGACCAGAAGAATTTCTTCCTCTAATGTATGTTTATGAAAATGCACCTCAATTCCCATTCTCTCCCACCTCTTTCTTAGTACACTGTTTGAACCATAAACACCGGCAAGCAACAAAATTACTATCCTGAGAAATAAGAAGGAATCCTCTGTAGCAATAGTGATTTCTTTCACTTCCCTGGCTCATTAATTAGCAAATATTTTCTTCTGAATGCCCACAGACTATGTCCAGGAGAGTGTCTAAGAGGAGAGAGTTTAAAATACGCAATGGCAGAGCTGCTGTGACACCAGCTAATGAGGTGCCGTGAAGCCTATATGCAAACAATTCCCACTGTCTGCAGCTTGAATTTACAATGATTTGTAGGATGAGACCTTCTATTATTAGAAACCATAAGCTATTAGCATTTTGAAGAAAGTAATAGCAAACAAAAACTTTTGAAGGGTTTATTCTCCTGTTTTATCGTGCTGGTTTTTTAAACTTCATTTTAAGGACCGGGCATCTCAGAAGCCCCGTTGCCTGGCCAATTTAAAGCAATTGTGAAAGTCCGTTCCCATATTCCCAGGAACTTAAGCTCACTAATTCCTAGGTGTTGCAGTAAAAGCAAGCTGGGAAGCACTTTTCTAAAACGCTTAGAAAGCTGAGTGGAAAGAACTACAGGATTTCCAAAAGGAGGCCGATATTGGTCTCTACAATGCTCCATTTGAGTATCAGAATGAAAGAAGCAGTTTAACAGCACAAGTATTTGCTAGTAAAGCTATAAATGATAAAAAGAGAAAGACAGGTATTTAGGAAACTGCTATTAAGGAAATTATAGGAAAAGTTTGGAACTGACATGAAATTTTCATATGGGATGAGATCACTTCATGTGCACTTAACACTGATCAAGTTGTCTCATATACAGGCAATAGTCTGTCTTATACTCTAAGACTCAAATTATGTTTCCACAGCCAAAGTCCTAAACTGACCCAAATTTAAAGTTCCTTTCATTTTAAGATAACTTGACCCAGCTTGGTGGAATGAAATAGCCATGAACAAAAGTAAGGTCCAGGAAAAAAAAAGTCAGTGTATTTATACCTGAAATTCAACTAATATTGGGTTCGATGTTTTTTAAAAACCAAAACAGATATTGTGCCTCAGCATGGCTCTAAGAGTTAAGCCCAAGATATGCGTGTCCTCATCTTTGGTTTCATCAGAAACCTTTGCTTTCACAGAGAACTAATTTGTAACAGAATAGAACATTCTATTCCAAGTGGAAAAGTGGATTGTGGAGAAATCATTCTCAAATAGCTTTTCTGGAACCACTGTATAGATTGAAAAATCCTTATTCCTCTCTCATACAAACTACTCCATTACCTTCCCTTCTTACATTTTCAGCCACAACTGTGAAGAAAAAAAAAAAGTAATATGAAAGTAAAACTAAGCAACGTGGCTTCACATGTAAATGAGAAGAGGTAAAAATACAGATCTTGCCTCCTAAAAGTCTTTCTCAGCTTTAACTATAGCTATACAATTAGACAAGAAGGATGGGGGGAAACAAGAAGACAAGCAAAAGGTGTAATTTCTGTAGGTTCCTGACAAATCCTGGCAATTCCTTTGTAAATCAGACAGAAACCCAGAATGGTGAAAAGGGCACTTCAGTTAACAAGAGAAGGCTCTTGCATTCATGGCGTTTGGGGAAGAGGTGTGCTAAACAGAATATCCCAGGACAGTATCACAGTTATGTCAGGCACAGTATCATATTATAGCTCATAGACACTTGACTACCTCTGGGGTAGATCTCGCGCTTGTGCACTTTTTTTCAAAGCTGTATCCTGGATTTTTCTTTTTAAAAAAAAAATCAATCAATCAATCAAACAAAGAAACAAAAAAACCCCCAAACCAAAAAACCACCACCCTGTTCTTTCCATTCTGACTGTAATATAGAATTTATGATGGGACAGTAAGAAATAAACCATGTATGACTAGGAAGGTAGCCTGAGGATGATGATAAAGTCAGAGCACTCGTTTTCTAAAAGTAATAATCATTTGCATCAGTATTTATGAGGGTGGCCACATTTTCTAATTAGGCTGTAAATGTTTTGCATACAACTATTTCAAATAGTTTCATGCAGCAGCTCATTCTGTAGTCTAGGTCCTTCTCATTACTCTAATTCCACTGGTCTAATATTTCAAAGTGATTCACTCCTACTCTCTCATGAGGTGATTATTATATATATTTTAATTTCTGCTGAGATTTTCCTGTAAAGTATTGCTAATTTTTGGATAATAATTTTAGCCATTTCTTAGCGGCGGTACTGCCAGCGAAGCCAGGAGATTTCAGAGGAAGATACATTCATTTTGGCATTTCTCTCCTGAGAATATGACAACCAAATATTTTTCAAATGCTATTCAAAAACATTGGGCTTCCAGATAGAGTATTTTTTCTGTTTAGTGAATGTAGCAAGCTGTTTGCGTCACCTGAATTGCCCTTCCTGAAATATAGAAACCTCATGAGAACCCATCACTTAATTCCTAAGATCCCTGGATTTATACCACAATAATATAATCATTCCCAGCTTACCAACAGTTTGAAAAGACAATTATATGAACCTGATATTCTGATCTGAGTAAAAATCCATTATGTTCAAATCTATGCAAAATATTATTTTCCCCTTGATACGTGGAACAATTCTGCAGATAAAATCTTTTTTTTAAATGCCTAAGGATGGAATTAATTCAAAGAACAATAGAAATCCCAACTTTTTGAATAGCCATTTGCATCTACATTGCTATCTTTACATCTTAGTCCCCGAAATTATTTGCGTGGAATATGAGAAAATAAGAGGTAGCATCAGTCTCCTCAGGGCACCCGACTGCTGATTCAGTTCTTCCTTCTGCACTGCCTACTGCACCGCCAATAATACACCGAGCTTAAATTGTAAATCATAATAAAGCCAAGCTGAAAACCCTTCCCAGGGGCAGAATATGTTGCTTCTGTTTTTTGGAAGGTTTTTTTCCCCCGATTTATTTCAGTATAAATACAGTGTTTTCTATAATTGCAACATATGGCTGACTGGTATTCTTCAGAGACCATGTCACTGTCAGCAGAAAACTAGCTAGTTACATGTCCGACTTCTCCTAGGTTCATCTGATGTGTTTTTGAGGAAAAATAGCTATATATACATCAATATTCCATGCAAAGCAAATGCTTGGGTTGGCAGTATTTTGAAATTTTAATAGTATAGATTCTCTATACTATAGTATCTTTTTTAGAATGCCTACTATAGGATGATTTCTGGGGTAAGATATAATCTATACTATAAAAATGTAGGAGCAGTTTTGCTTTAAAAAACATGTATTAATAATAATAATGTCTCTGTAGCTTTCAGTTTGCAAAAGCTTCTTACGTGACTACTGATAAGGGGATTCATTTCTTGCTTTGGATTTGCATGTTTCTGCTCTGTTTTCTCCAAGGAACCATTAGTGAAAGCTTCTTTAAATGAAATTCATTGCCAGTTTACAGGATTTATTCAGGGTATTTATAATGTGTATAGTATCAGTATTGGTCAAAATTTAGATTATATGCAGAAATAAAATGCATAACTACTCAGCATTTTACTTTTGCATAACTACATTTGCTAAAAGGAATTGAAAACAACAGTTAACAACTGCTCAAATTATGAAGAAAAATATTTTTTATTACCTAACATGAACAGCTAGATTAGACAATCCATTGATGCAGAGGATGGAAAATTGAAGAAAGAAGCAAAGGACTCATTCTGAAGGGACTGTTTCACTTCATAGCCCTCTGTCGCTTGAACACAGCCAAAATAAGATAAAAGAAGAAAGAAGGACCTCTGCACAGCTCCTTTCTTCTCTACCTTCAGTGGGCACAGGTGCAAAGGCATGACCTTTCCTTTGACAGTACAAAAGGCAGGAAGAAATTCTAATAGCTTATACACAGTACTTGACATTAGTAAGAAACAAGTACCATTTTCATTTCTAGTCCTACCTCTCCCCCTCCCCAAAACAATCCGCAACATAACAAATAACAAAGAAAACTCTTTGAGAGTGATAATAACTTGCTAGGAGTGTCTTAGCGCATTGTTTAGGACAGCAGGGACTCCTCTACCCATCACAGGATCATACTTCTGTTTCATCTCCCCCAGTGTCTGAGCATGTCATGACCATTGTTGTAGTTCACTGTGATAGCTACAATCAGGTTAAAAGAGAGGGAAGACCCAGAAGACCTTCTTCCTCTTCTTGCTTAGCTCTTCTCTCCGCTGTAAGCAGCCACCTTTCAGATAAAACACAGCAGGGCTTTCCTTCACCTGGACCTTCCACTATTGCAGCTCAGCATTTTCTAAAGATGGAAAGAGCATTATATGGAAAAACACCTAAGGTACTAGCACTGTCTCTTCCAGGCACTCAGATTTCAAGTCCAAATATGCATTTCCTCTAAAATACTAAGCCTCTACCAAAAAGGCAGCTATCAATCTTCTGCTTCCTACCATTTCTGAGAGTACAATTGCTTACAGGAGCATGAGCCCTGTGTCCTCGCTGTACAAAACCAGAAATACAAGCACAACAGAAGTGTCAGAACAGTGCCCAAGAATCCCTTTTTTTTTCCACTTTTTTGCCTGCACTATAGTGTATAAGCCATGCGACTCAAAAGGAAAATAAGGGAAAGAAATGGAAGGGATCTTTCCGTGGAAGCGTTGGACTTCATTCTTCATTCTGTAGCCACTGAAAACACATTAGAGACTAGAAAAACACTTTCTCTTTCTGCAGCATTCTGGCCCGAATCACCAAGTAAATATTTCAAATGCTTTTTACACTTTAGAAAATTACACTTTTCAGATACCAAGCTAATGAGACATTCCTCTGGGAGTTTGTTAAGATGCTAGAAAAGTTCCTGAATTACAGTGTTGACTTAAGCTTGTTAAAGCATCTATTCAGTAACTTTCGTATTAACAAATGGCTGTGCTGTCTTCTAGAAGCAGCATTTACTGATACGTTTGGGCTACACATACAGTTCTAACTATAAAGTTTAAACAGTTTTTTCCTGACTGTTCCAAATACTGCTTAGGAATCTGAAATGATAAAGATGATATATCCCTGAATTGCCTCATTTGAAGTGCAAATCTTGAAAACTACATGAGAAAAAGGTGTCAGATAAGTTATCACACAACAAATTGTATTTCACATGTTTGCATTATTCAGACACCTGAAAGTATAAGACAAGGACAATTTGCTAGAATGTAAAGCAGTTTTTGCATTAATTTTGGTCTAGACTTTTCTGCATGACAAAAAATTGAGACTGAGATCCGTAAGTCGCCTATCCTAACGTAGCTTATTCAGTGGGAGATACAGCTGAGGGTCTGGTCTTTGACGGGGTTGGAATCAGTCCTATCTGAAATTACTCAAGCAAATGTCATTTAAGATCAATCTACTTTCCACACCTTCAATTACCCTTGAAAACAGAAACATGCTCCTGCATTTCACAGCACTGAACAGCTTTGTTATCAGGTCATTTTACCTGGACTAAACTAAGCCAAGTGGTTAAAATCCATAGCAAAAGGATCCTTTCCCATGTACTTGAATTTCAAAAAGATGAAGGTGTGGTAACCACCAAGAAGTGAAGGGTCTTGTGTACCTTTTACAGAGCAAGTCATTACCAGGCATAGAAGTTTAGATTGCCAACCCCTACAATTAATGCAAGAGGTCATTTTATATCTCCAAGGTTTCTTTTCTCTATTTTATTATAAAAACCCCCACTTCCATGATGACAGAAGTTTTCAGTTTTCCTTGGAAATAAATTTTAACTTCTGGTTTTACATAACCCTGAAAGCCAGGACTTGTAAATAGAAACATCAGCAGACCCTGAAATGCAGCAAAGCTATAATGCTTCTCTAATGACTTCATCTTGGCTAATGCAAGGTATTGCCAGTCAACAGAGGGTAAAATTTCATTTTGTTAGTTATGCAATATGGATAAAAAAAAAATAAATTAGTTTTTTGCTCAATGGCATAAAATGAAAGTGCTGAAT
This sequence comes from Limosa lapponica baueri, assembly GCA_002844005.1. Taxonomy (NCBI): domain Eukaryota; kingdom Metazoa; phylum Chordata; class Aves; order Charadriiformes; family Scolopacidae; genus Limosa; species Limosa lapponica. The sequence continues at coordinate 264,371 of KZ506186.1, forward strand.
TTTAAAGTCAGCAAATCTCATGCGGATTCCACCTCAATTCAGACATTATACTGGTGTTTGGAAATACAAGCCCTTCTGTAAAATTTCCATAAAAATCCAATTTATCTACTTTATAATTTTAAAGGCTTAAACTATAGTGCATGGTTTACGTTCTCTGTAGCCTTGAAACTGATTTGGTGTTTTCCTAAGCTTTGTTGAATAGTTTGTGACCTTCCTTCTCTCCTCCAAATGTGTCTTTTTAAATATTAATACTCAGAAGTCAAGGAAAAAAACATGCATGTATGTCTGACAAAGAGAAGACGACAGTAGACCATGGCTTCTAAGGTGAGAAAGAAAGGCTCCTGGGAACAGCTATAAAACATATTTAAAAGTAAAAAAGCTACCCAATGAGGAAACGTACTCAAAAAAAGGCTTCCCTTACTCTGTACATTATGTAATCGCCCAGTTTGGACTTGCAGCATCACTTCAAGATAGAGAAGTGATCTGGGGAGTGGGGGCGAATAATGGTACTTATTCGGTAGTAGAAAATACATTAAATGAAATTTGGTACAGTCCATTAAGTAGAAAACCTTCCAATTACGCAATTGGATTTCCAAGCACTTTTTTCTATTCTACCATTACTTCCCAAGACTATAACCATTTCTGTAAATACAGATGAATATGTATTACAAGAATCAAGACCTGTAAAGTGGTCTGTTCCTGAAAAATGCCACTGAAATTTCCATTATAAATACACTATTTGTACCCAAGAAGAGAGATTTAAAAACCTGGAGCAATTGTGATCAAGTTTTAGCTCTAAAATAATAAGACTACTCAAAGATTCACTTAATCTGATCATAACCTCAGTAACCCAAAGCCATATGTACTGTAACAGTATTTCCAAATGGTATGTTGATTAATTTCAGGTTTTGCATCTGCACAATATATTATGAACAAATATGAGCTTGCTCCACCTACACTCTGACCTGAATGAAAGTCAGAAGCACACACTCCATATTAATATACCCTTCCTGTCAGCAGAGATAATTAAGTGATGTTCAACATTACACAATCTGAACTTGGTTAGCTTCCTACCCACGGACAAATAAAGTTCATGCCTGCCTAAAATGTATTCCATAGGCACAATCCATCAGAAAATTCATGTTACCAACCTCCTGTCCCAAACACAGAGGCAATTACCTGCATTATAAGCCTCCTACGTGTGTGTGAACTCACAGGTTTATAAGAACATGCTAGTTGTAACATGTTCTCTCTAGTGAAATATCAGAAAATTTAATTTGACTTTCCCTTTTCATCCACATCCAAACATTTTGATACTGTTGTTGCTACTGATTTATGCTGGGATTCCAAGAGGTCAAATTTCCACTGAGGAAAACTGTGGGTAAAAATCAAAGGGAATTTTAAATGTGTAACCTCCCTACATGTCAGCAATTGATTTTCAGGTATCAATATAGATTTAATAGTAACATTTAAAATGCTTAATATATTGAAGAATTTAAACTGAATGTTGGCATGAATCTCAAGTCATTTTGCCTTCAGATTCTGAAATTAGATGATTCAGTTCAATTTATATGGAGTATTTGATGGAGGTATTGCCACTTCATAACATCTAAATCTAGATTCAAAGCTTACTTCTTTGCCTGCCTTTAGTAGCAGTTACCTTAAGGACCGACAGGACTGATACTGGAACCCTCAGTTCTCTCTGAGGTAAATGAAGGAATGTATCTTGCCCACTTTTGGTTCTGAAATTAAAAGCATGACTTGTCTTGATTTTCCTATTCCAATGTGAAAGCTTGTTGAATTAATTGTGTCTGACATTTTTAATAAGTCTTTGCTTACAGCCCTAAATCTTTTCTAAACTAATTTCAAATAATGTACATAAAATCATATGAATGAGACATGTGACAGAGGCCCTGACCATTTCTGACTATGAAGGACAGATTCTTCTAGGAACCCCAAGTGCTGACTGGTAAACTCCCAGTTTTAACGGTAACTTGATGCCCAATTCTCTTATGTTCTTTAAATTTCATGTCAAATTTCAGTTTGAGTCATCGTATTTTCCCTCTACTACCTGAACTAATCAGAATGCTTCTGATTTTCTGCTACATGATACTACTGAAAACAGTAGACCCCATCTCAGGGGTACACACTTCAAGTGTCACATTTGACACTTAGTAAATTTTAATTATTGTTGCTCTTCAACTATATGAAGGTCAAAACACAATTATTAGAATTACAATAAAGTTAAAGACAGTACTAAACTAATCAAAACAAAGACCATTTTACATTTCTCACTATTTAGATTGTATATGTTTCTATGTTAAGTCTAAGCATAAAAATAACACAAAAGCAACTTAGTGTCAAGAAATGCATTTTAGCAAAGAAAACTGCAGAAAAGTATATATGAAATATCACATAGTCTGAAAGATACCATCAGAGTAACTGTCTTCATAACTATTTCAGACTTATGAACAACTTTCTCATTGATATTACTCCATACTCATAAAAGAAATCTGAAAAATTGAAATGAATTTTTCATTTAATAGTTCTCCAAATTCACTCTGCATTCTCCAAAAAATTTGAAAGCCTAGGTTTCAGCCTAGAGATTATATACATCTAATACTAGATGATGGGCACAATTTACTGTTGTAATCATGAGATCTTTTACTGGTTCGAAGATTGAGACAGGGTAATTTGATGCAATTCTGAGCTACCATATTTGAAACAATAGGAATCTCATGCTTGCTGCTGTTCTAATGAACTTCACGTTTTCGAAGTATGTGTCACTTGTTCTTGCCCTCTTTATCCTGTTTTCCTAACACCTCCAAAACCAGTTTCTACTATACAGCAAGAAAGCTGCTACAACAGCAGTGCAAAACACTGGATTCCTTAGTTAAACTATTAATGCTTGTGAAGTACTTAAAAAAATTATAAAGCCATAGATAAGGAAAGTAAAAATACTTTAACTAAAAATAGTTAAAGGGCAATGGATATTGGCACTCCTATTAGGATATTTTCTTACTGTACACCTACTTGTTTCAAAAAAGAAAGATAGACATCTTGAAAACACAGTGTAAAATGAGAACCTTTGTCAAGCATGTGCTTAGAGCTGCATGGGTAAGAAAACCACTTTCAGTGTCATAGGACACACTAAACTAAATTGTCTCTCTGCAAGAGATGGAGATTGTCTGAATACCCTTCTCAGCACAGGGGCTCCCTGTGTCAGATACTAACTAGCACAAACTAGTGCCAGAAATAGCAGTCGCCTCTTCAGTGTGAATGGCCATAGGTTAACACAGCTTCAGGTTTGCAACAGCAAAATAAATGTGTGCTCTCTTGTCACTGAACGTTACAGCAAGCATCTTTAGGGAAGTCAGTTCAATGCTATGTCCTTGAAAGAATTATTTTTTGTGAGGCCACATATGTCACCTGAATGAACTTTGCTTGCTTACAAAAAAACCCAGTGCAAACAATATAAGTTATGATAAGTATGACTTGGCATCAGTAATGCCACATAGACATAAAATAAATGACCTCTTATATATAAATTTTGTATTTTCTGTTATTTTCAATTAAGGCAACAAAGATTTATGTTTTAGGCCATCTTCCGTTCTCATTCTCTTTCACTACTGGCAAATAGTTCTTAACTGATATGTTAATCTCACAATGCACTGTCCTACTAAAATAAAGTAACTGCTTTAACATTATATATATATACAGATATATAAAACATTAACTGATATAACTTGAAAACACTTCATTGTTACTGAAAACAAATGTACATTCCTTGAAAATAATGTCATAAACTGTTTGGGGATTGTATACACATATAGGCAAATGATTTGTTCATAAAAATTAAAGATACTCTACTGCACAAGGGGAAACTGTGATGTGAGAGAAGATAGTTCTCTGGTGTGTCATGTAGACTGAGGTGCTCTGTGGTACTGACTTCCATCTCTGATTAATATCTCCTTTAGAGTGACTTTGGTATCTGAGATGGTAGGTCTACTTCAGCATTGCTGAAGTTTACAAACATAAATGCCTGTCACATTTCAAGTGAGACTTAAGGTCCTTTAACATTTTACCACTTCTGAAAATTTTTCCTACAGTCTTACTATGCCGGTTTCACCTTGTTCATGAGATGGAAACAGTATAGAAAATTTAACAACAATGAAATAAACGTATGCCTCAAAATACCTTGATTTAAAGACTGTAATTAAATGATGCCCCAACATTCCACATTACAAGAAACATTTGTTGTTGGTTAACCAAGGGAAAATATTTACCCATCTGCCACACAAAACAGTGTTCCTGACATTCTATGAGGAACTAATTGCTATGGATAATTTGATCTTTCAAAATGAAAGATTGGTGATTCTATCATCACAAAAACTGTAAATGTCAAAGATAATTCATCTGGGACAGAAGAGTGAAGGAAATGCAACCTTAGAGCCAGAGATACATTGTTGTCTTTTTATAAGAATATATAAATATTGAAGAACACACTTGTTTTTGGAAAATGTTAAAAGTGAGAACACAAAAGGCTAATTTCTCTTTCCAGAGAATGTGTATGCAAAAGGCCAACTGTGGAAGTAGCGTTGCACTAGATAAATCAAAATGTATACAACTACTTACAGGAGACTAGCAATAGAGAGAAACCCGTATGTAACCAATGTGTTCAAACTGCAGAAAATTAAATGTTGTTACCAAAAACTTAAGTGATTCTCTACAATAGCTTGGTTTATGAAGAACACCTAGAATTTAATCTGAACAAATGTTTGTGGCTTTTTTTTTCCTTTCAGGAATTACAATGGATAGAAGGAAGATGTAGATAATAATTTTGCACCTCAGTGATTAAGGCTGTAAAACAGCAAAAGAAATTAAATTAGGATATGCACACCGAATAACAGCTTCTATCCAGATATAGTGTTCTGATGTGTACAAATAAGAGAAACCATGATTTAGATTGAAGTCTTGAACTAAGTCTTAGAGCAGAGGTATTTCATCCCTCCTATGCTTTTACAGTACCTAATGCAAGCTGGCACTCAGCAGGACTAGTCTACAAATATTACATATGAAATTGTAACATGTAGTGTCTTCTGTCTTCCTCCCAGAAGAATCAGAATTGACAGAACATGCTCTTGGAAGAGGAGGATTTATGACCAAGTCAGGTACCAGAGAGATAAACGTCAATGAACAAAATCTTAGCAAATTAGAAAAGATGCATGTTGCAGGGTGCAGTCATTGCAAGTGCACATATTTATGCACTTGGTATTACTCAGTTCTTTTAAAGAACATTCTTTATGTTACAATATATTTGAATATATTAACTACAGAAACCAAAACCTCATTCTTCCTTCACAATGATACGAGAATTTAATCTGCTAGTTTTACTGGAATTACCTTTCACTTTTAACTTAAGAGGTTTTATCCTATTTTTTATTACCTGAGATGGTTTTTGATTATCTATTTTAGTTCCAAGGTTTTCAATAATAATTTAGTTTGCGAGTTCTACACACATTTTAATAATTCTTTGTATCAACCGATTCACATTAGAGATGCATTAAATATTCTTCATTATTTCATGGCTTTATGACAACACCAAGAAACACACTTTACATTTCAAGTTTTAAGCGGTGGTACGGATGCAGTATAAAAAGGCATTTCATCCATTTGAAGACTTAATAGAAAGTAACATTGTAGTCATCTTACATGAAAAGTGGATAATTATCCAATGGCTTAGAACCACAGAATCTTTGGAACACCTAAGCACACAGTTCCAGAGGTGACAGAGTTGGCACAAAGGAGCTGCAACAGGCAACTAAGGACAGAGAGGAGGTTGGGACCACAGCAGCCAGGAAATTAGGCTCGTGTCGGGCCTCAGCACAATCCTAATAGCATTGCACGAGGAAGATCTATAGGTCAAAACCTATCTGGGCACATGTGCAAAGATGAGAGAGGAAACCTGCCTTTAGCATCACAAGTGTAACAACAAGATAGATACCTTATGTAGGTAGACGGATAGGTAGACAGGTGGATGAGGAATACAAAGAAGCAAGGGAATATTAGTCACCACAGTAGGCAGTCGTCTCAGCGTAACAGCTGCCTGTACATTGTCAAGTTAATCACAGGTGAGGTGACAAAGATGTTCTGAGGAAAGGTTTGAAGCAGGGTAACAAATTGGTTCAGTGTGAATTAGTAGCGTGCTCTTTCCACGTGCAAGGGAAAGTCATGGCAAAAGCAAGATCACTGAGAAAGAAAGCAACGAGCAGTAATAGATGGGCAAAGCAAACAAGAGCTGACATCTGAACACCGTTTAAAATATAAAAGAAAACATTCAATACTTCAAAAAGTCTCTGAGAAAAAGCAAAAGCTTTGTATTCTACACCACTAAGAAGGCAGACCCAAGAGCAGGAAGATGATTAGAGCAACAGCTAGAAAAATAGCCTTTCATCAGTATTTTGAATAGCTTCAAATAGCTGGGTGAGAATGTATTTATCAAGAGTAGAGAAACGGATTTTGCAATTGCAAGGAACAAATTGCAGCTGTGCACCTTTTATTGAGAAAGTCTGCACCTTAGAGTTACCTTCTAGAACGAATTAGCTATATTTAAACACTGGATAGATGAGAAGATCCTGAGAAAGGGCAGAATTGAGCAATAAGGGATGGGTGAGAATGTAGCGGCTTGCCCAGAACGATTAAAGCAAACAAATAAAGATTAAAACTTCTTTAAGCTTAGGTGATTAGACATCAAACAGATGTCTGTAAGACAGGGAACATGTTTAAGTTGGACAAAGATCCAGAGAGAGGCTAAATCTGTAAGTCATCAGCACAGAGCAGATCCTGAATTCATGTTCACAAACATAATTTCGCAGGCATGACATACATAGAGAAGATGGCAGGAAATATTTATGCCCAATTGCAAATCACCATCATCCATACTGTGAGAGTCATGCATATGATGAAAGCTTGGGCTACTGAGAACTATCTGATTGATCAAACTCACCGTAGTAATCTTGATGTTGAGAAATTCTGTTGACTGATAACTATTACCATCAAAATCTTAACGTGAAAAGAACTTCCCTTTCCATAAAAAATGTGATTTTTCATATTTTAAAATTATCATGTAGTGAAGGGATCACATGAATATGTATTTATATCTTTGTTACCTTTAATAAACAGAGAACTTCAATTCATATAGAATTACTGGTATGGAAAAACATTATATATATATCACTAACATAGAAAAAACAAAACATCCTTGTGCAGAAATGTGACAGAAGAATCAAATTTTACACATTGAACAAGAGTTACTAGCAGCAATGGGTTGTGTCAAACAAATCCACCCTACAGCTATCATGTGGGCTAGGAGCTCCTTGAAAAAATAAGCACCACCAGGAAAATCAGTTAAAAGTCATACAAAAGGATTCAGGGAAGAGTTCTTGTGAGAAACACAGCGATTGTGGAAAAGTAGAAAGATGTTATTTATTTGCACAGATATGCTTTGGTGTGAAATAAACTCTTGTGGAAAACATCTAATACTCCATTTGTCTTAAGTTGATCAACTGTCATCTGACACAATAAACTTTCACCACTAGTTGCTGCATTTTCTGGCAAAGTTATGAAATTTTCCTTGCTGAAAATCTGATATTTTTGTATGTTACATAATATTGAATCAAAATAGCAAAACCCATCAGGACAAAAAGTGAAATCTTCGAGCAGATAGAGGTGTAGGACTAAGCAAACTGCAGAATGAACTTGAGTCAACATGGTAAAGGAGCCGCAGGCTGCAATGTAAGTTGAACTATGAGCTGTGAGGAGGTTATGGAGTCCTCCAACTGACTCTCAAGGAATACAAAAACAAGTACCAAATTTAAGAGGTGGATCAAACAAAGAAAACCAATAATCTTCAACAAGAAGCTAAAAGTCCCAGTTTAGACTCACTGAGTGCAGGAGGTGTGATTGCCTCAGGCAAGCAAGAAATGTGCACAGACACAGGCAGACAGCTCATCATCTTCAAATCCCAAGCACACTGTCTTGAGGTCGAATTGGCTGAACTGGTTAAATTAAAAAAACAAAACTAAAAAACAAAACAAAACAGCATATTGATAAAGTTTGCAGGGACATCATAAAGCAGTCATATCTCCACCCTAGCAGTCTGTGTGCTACTAAGAAGGAAGGGCATCTCAAGTCAGTACGGAATTAACTCCTGGCAAGGTAAAAACAAACCAAGCAACAACCCATAAATGGAACTTTGTGTGAACACCACCAAATCATCACACAAAGGAGGACCTGACTCAGTCATCCCATGAAAAACAGGATGTCATCTGATCAGAAAAAGAGAAGCTATAGAAAACATTATTTTCAGATACAAAATCTGTGGGAGTTGCATGCTGATTTTCCCTCTAACAATATGCGGTAGGACCCACAAAGAGAGTGAGCTGTTGACTGTGGTCTGTATGGGCACCAGTGACAGAGAGGAGGCAGAAATGTGCAGAAAGGGATCTATCCAAGGCAATATGGAATCAAACAGTAATCACTTAAGACTGAGAGGCTGCAAATGATTCTGCAGTTAGAGATGAAGACAGACAAACTCTGTATTCCTAAGAAAAGGAAGTGGCAAAAATCTTCTTTAAAATTGGTATACAAAAGGAACGAAGCTATAGCCATATTGTATATATACTTCCATGCAAATCTTAGAAAGTCAGCAAGGCAAGAAGGATGAAGTGATACCTCTGATTTTAAGTAACAATTGATGTGCAGGGCATCTTGAAAATCTCGCTTAATGGAAGATTTACCAGGCTAACATTAAAGGAATTTCATTATATATTGTGGTAAAGGGAAAAGTCACTATCGTAAGACTTACCTTAAAAAGAAGAGGCAAATATATACAAAAGAGCAGCCAAAAGAATAAAATGCTGTAAGTGGAAACTATAACAAACATATTGAATTGTACTGAAGCTATATCAAGTGTTCAGAATGCAAGCAAACTATGGAAAAATGTTTATTTTTCATCCATTCATTTAAATTGATCAACGACCATTAATTTTCCTTGCCCTTCATTGACCCTTTCCACTTCCCCAAGTCTTTCTGCCACAGAGTACAAGTCAGAAAAGTAGTTTTTCACATCAAGCAATCCTACTTCCCAGCCCTGTGAGGGGATGCACATTTGTACCAGGCTTAAAATTGTATTTCACACTCTTAATACATATGTGTATTATACTGTGTATTGTATTATATATTTGAACTCAATAAATTTAATCCTGTCAAATTTATTTTAAAATCCAAACAAAGTATTTGTCAAAAATGAAAGCAGCTCCAACAATTTCTCCCAGAGGAATTCTGTGCCTCTATTCCTCTTCTCCCAAGGGAAAGCATTACGCAATTGAAACATACCTCTTTTCCCTATTTTTTTGCAACATGCATAAGAAGCATAAAAACCCTTGAGTAAATGTATCTTTTTAGTATTGTACAAATATAATAAAAAATTCCTTGGGCAAACACTAACAGTTATACCTCAGGGAATATAATTGTACTGATAGAGAGACAGACAACATATTGTAAGGCCTCTGATTTGGCTACTTAATATAACAAGGATAGTGAACAGAAATGACAACGTTAAATTAAGTTTTAATTTGAGATTCAAGTAAATATTCAGTTAATATCATATATTCTAAATACTGTTTTCTGAAAATAAATCTCAACTTGTCTCTCTCGTATCTCCAGACTAGAAAAAAAAATTTAGCACAAATAAAAGCATCTGTAAGTTATCAGAACTGACCCTATATTTCATTACTAGTTTTTTTGGTGAACTTCTGTGCTATTAGTACCTATACTTACGTATATTACACGTAAATTTGCTTGAGGCAAAATAGCTGTAGAAATCAGATATTAATGTCCTTCCTTCTACCTATCAGTTTACCTTTAGACCTCAGACCTAAACAGGCACTTTCATATTTCTTTCTTCAGTTGATTGTTTCCCTCTGATAACGGACAAAAGTCAGATGATGGCACTGATTTTTGGATCTCTCATCAGTCTTTGAGGTGGTTCACCAAGTTTCCCATGGTTCATCTCCATGGGCGATGGAATATAGTCTGAGGCATTTGTCTTTTCACACACTTCAGATGTGATCAGACAGTTGGGATGGGAAAGTGACAGTACATTATGGGATCTCTCACCCTGTTCTGCCTTCTCTTTTGTTCAATGTGCGTGTGGTGCATCCAGCTGCAAGTTAGCCTGCACAAGTCTGTCAACTAGTTTGAAGACAGCACTTAGCTTTCTATGTCCTCTTTGAACAGTGGTTTGACAGTCTGCTTGGATTTGCTGTTGCAAGCCTAATTAGGATCCTCAGTAATGGCAGACTGGCAGCCACTATCTAAACAAGATTAAAATGAAGATTGATGAAACGGACAATGAAAAAAGTAGTTTCAGCCCAAACTTAGCAGTTGGCAATACAGACACTTAAATGCCCTAATATGGATGCCTTAACAACAAAGACAGTAATGTTCTTTCTGTAATGAAAGACCCGTGACCGTAATACACCAGGCTGAAATGTAAAGCACTTGGCTTGGAAGTAAATTTAAAAGCTAATCAGGAGAAGAGTAGCATGAAAAAAGGTCATGTAACCCTGCAGAGGATGTAGATATTTGAAAATCTGGTTTTATTCCAGCTTGGAATGAAACCCAACAGTTTTGAAATTCTATGAAAGAGATTTCGGAGCCCAGGCTCTCAGGTAGTCTGCCTATCTTGGAACCACAAACCGTAAGAAACTTGAAATTATTTGATGGAAAAAAACCTCTTAGCTAGCTTCAGTCAGAATCTGAGCTCTTAAAGTCAATGGAGTTTTTCCAACATTTAACTAATTTACAGAAGAGATACCATAGGCTTTATTTGTTAAACATTGATTCCAATGGCAGTGTATTGCTGGCATGATTTCTGCACAAGCAGCACACTTTTTGGCATATGTGTTAGACGAATATATGTGAAACAGTATATAAATAAAACATGTATTTATTTTATAATTATTAATTTCCACTTCCTAAAATTAGGGCAAACTGTTTTAAAAAAAATTTCAAAAAAATCAAGGAAACACAAATCAGATCCACATTTACATTGCTACCATGAGGATGCACCAAAGAACTAACAGGGGATATGAAGCGTGGTGTAGTTTACACATTTTTAGTGTCCATTTTAACCAGCTGAATGTATTTTGCAGTTTCTTCTCTGTGTTGATCTGCAGAATAGGTACAGGCTCTGTGACTTGGCTTTTCTAACACTAGCTAATGCTTTTAGCTCTAAGGTGCACAATTCAAACTTGGCTGATGGTTATCACACACTGGTTCTTAAAAGTTGCCCAATTTAGATTCTGACAGACAGCCACATTGATAAAGAGCTGAGCATGCACCGCCTACCCTCTAGACTACCTTCTAACTTCATCTGAGACCAAACCACCAGAGCATTCAAAGAAAAAGATCTTCACTGAGAAGGCAAAATCGAATCAGGTATTTTATAAACCACAGAATGTTTTACAGCCAGACTTACAAATTGAATCACACTCTGAAGGGGATTGGGAGCTACTGTACACTGTAGGTTTGAACAGTTCACACCAATTTGAACAGCTAAAGAGATTTAAAGTTCTATTTTGCCCTTGACAGAACATCAAAGCACCTGGAAAAGTTCTGACCCAAAGTACCCTGAGTCTTCCATGTGGTACGTCTCTATGATGTTATCACCTGGGGATGCTGGAGATGTCATGAATCCCAGCTGCAGGGTTCTCCATGAAGCAGGAATTCTGTGGTTCCAACAGCCCCTCTTCTCCTGAGAGAGGAAAATTTCAGTACTACAACGTTTATTTATGAAAAACGTACCTATCTCTGAAAGTTGTAAGAGCTCTCAGGACACATTATCTCACTTTGTTCGTACATATCCAGGCAAGTCAAACATGAACTCTGTTTTAAGGAGATCACACATGAAAAGCTTTCACTCCTCAGAGCATCTCAAAATGCCAAGTGTGTTAGTTTTGAAAGTCTCTTTTTAAATTAGAGCTTGTAGGAAGCTGCTTTCATCATTGGTTGATTGAAAGTGGAGAAAGCTTGAATCATCCAATTCCTTTTCCCTCCCCTACTTCCCCCTCAGCATCTCTCACTTCTTGTTCAAAGCAAAAATGGAAAATAACATATGTAATAACCTGTGGAATTTTTTTCCGCTGTCATCCCACAGAGAAATGCCCAGTCGCATGATGAAAATTGGTCTACTTTCCCAGGCTAAGGTAAGCTGGCACTGCCTGAAGGCCTTCTTGTGGCCTTCCTCCAACTACCTGAGGAGTTAAAAGGAGCCCCTACGCTGGTGCCTTTATACCTAAATGTATGTCATATGTGAACCACTCTTTAAGGTTACTTAATTTACCTAATTCCTAAAAAGAAGTTGACAAAAATCAATCTCTTCATTTATTCTCTTCTGAATATGTGTCTAACTCCTCAGCATTGCCGGCTCAGAAGCCAGATACAGTACAAAAGACCAAACAAACAAAAGACTTCTTTCCTCCTTTAACACAGCAGGCCAATAGTACACTCTTGCAAATTTCCTTTTCCTCTTTTTTGTTCTCCTTGTGTTTTCATGTTCAGCCACTGTTTCTTAAATTAATTCGAGCTGACAACAAACTCCTACTGCTTCTCATTCTTTATATTCTCTGTAATACAGGAACTTTTGTAAGAAAAAAATATTTACCTAAAGATAAACTTTTATTCCCTTCCCCAGAAAATTTCATGTAGTTCTCAAGATTACATTTCAAGAAATCCTTACAGCCTGGAGCATGGTATCATTTTTAAGACTTTGTTTCAGAAAATCATAGAATGGTTTGGGCTGGAAAGGACCTTTAAGGATCATCTAGTTCAACGCCCCACTGACCACCTCTTTAACGTTCAGGTTCATTGATTATCATGTATCACAACTAGTGCCAGGTCTAACTGGTGGGTGACCACTGAACATGCCAGGAGCAAAAGGATGCAGTCTAATTCCCAAAAAAAGGACACTCGGCAATTTTGTGGTGAGTTCTGTCCTAGAGGATCCTGAAGAGGCAACACCACGTGATGTGCTAGCTACTTTTTCATACTACCATGGGTTTTTTGCATTCATCAGGTGACAAATTTTCTAGCAGCTTACACCAGAGAATCTGGTCTCAGAAAGCAGGTTAGCCTGACATACACACTTTAGTACTTGTGTAATTAGCTTTTTCATGAGCAGTAATTACAGACGTCTATGTTTTTATTCGTTGCAGAATTTCGGTTTGTTGACAGCTTTAGTAGCACTGACTGCCTAGTCCCTTGCAAGTAAAGATAAAATGACTGAACCCTCCAAGGAAGCAAAGGACTTTTATTAAAAGATAAGGCCCTTAGTGTGGATGACATCAGAAACCAGTAGATAACATGTTTTTACAAAATCAAAGTAATATTTTTTACATCTATTCTCACAATCAGCAGAAGCAGCTGTTATTTTCATTTATGGAAATTCTGAGATGAATCACAACCATTAATTAATTTTCCATTTGAAATGAGAGCATCCAGGACAAAAAAAAAAACAAAAACCAAAACAGAACACCAACTCTTTTGAAACCATTTATAAATAAGCTAAATAATACATATCCTAACAAGGGAAAATTATGTGAGGAGGTGAGAAACTAAGACTGCCTAAAGCTAAAATCAGCTCTTGATAACAGCACTCCACAACTCCTTATGCTCTGTGGAGACCATGAAGACAGCTACTATCTGCTAAGTACTTCCAAAATAGAATAAATTATCTTACAACAATCTTCAAAAATATCACTGTTGATTATGAAGTGTCCACAAGAGCAAGCTAGATATGACTTCATTATAGTAATCGTTTCTGATGGTGTACTAAACATTTGTATAAATGAGCTGTTAATCTATTTGCAGATAATTATCCAATTTGATTGATGAAATTTCAGAAGAAAGAATTTAAATTGACACAAAGATTACTGAAACATATATGGCAAAAACGTTACAGCCAGAATAAAATTACAACATATATACTGGAAAAAAAAAGGAGAAAACCATGGGAGATCCTGCTCAGCTAAATTTCATAAGCAAATTCTCAGCAAGCAGTATGAAAGGGGTGATAGGGTATAAACTTCTATCTATACTATAGAGGAAACTAATGAGATAGCTTCATTAGTGCCACAGGGAATGTTTTTAAAATAGAACTAATGATTATTAGTTCTCCTTTAAGTCTAACAGATGGATGAAATGATTTAGATATTCGTTGATGAGTCAATTAATGGTGCTTCAGGGTTAGAAATGTTAAACACTGAATTTCCGTGGTAGCTAGAAAATTACTTGTATTTTAGGGAAACCTAGGTAAGCTAATACACCGGCTATACCTCTACTGGTGGGAAGGAAGGAGGCAGGACAGTTCTGCCAATCAGGCAACATGACTTTGGAGGAAGAATTGGATTAGAAATAGTTTTGTCAGATCTTATCTCCACTTTAAGTTAATCCTCTCTAGCTGTCATTTTATTTCAAAAGGACACTCATCCTGTGGCAGTCAACTGCATATTAGTTTTGCAGATGTTCAGAGCCACACTCAGTTCTGTGGAAAATACTTACTTTAATACACTGACTGTCTCTACCAGTGTGTATAATATAGCTTTGTTTTATTAATGTGTTTTATATCTTTTTTTTTTTTTAATAATTTATTCTGTTTGGCCGGTTGAAGCAATTTGCTCTCTATGGGAAGACATTTGTCTCTCGAGGAACACAACAGAAGTGTTTATAGTGAAGCTATAAAAGCAGGGAGGAAGGATAAGCAGCAACCAAGACTACCATAACCAATTAAAATCACTGGTATAACAATAGGAGAATGTAATTAACTATGACAGCAATTTAAGAAAGCAGGACAAAGAATAGTCAACAACTAGAAGAAGAAAATAATTATTACACCTTTAAAGATCTTGGGAGGTCAGCCCCTCAGTTATTTGTTTTAGTTCAGAAAACAGCATACCCAGCAAGATCCTGAAGAAGAGAATGGCAATGACTGAGTCATTAAAAGCCATGTAGAGTTACAGAAAGAAATTTATAGGAAAGCATAACCAAAGAGTTGAAGGCACAACAGCAAGTATTATGAGATTCTCATAACGTACATACTACACCTCCTACTCCATCACTAAAGCTCCTCTTCTAAGTTGTACTTAGACTCATGACTCTGCATTTCAAGTTACAGATTGGGACAGAAAGAGAATTAAGGATAGAAGAGTTTTAAAAGCTCATTAGGTAGTTCCAAAATTTGGAGAAGGAAGTAGGCTCAAATCCAGACTACTGGTCAAACTTACACACAGCAGAGCATTTTTCTTGTTTTATCATACTCCAGGATTAAGAAATTTATTGTATAACTACAAAAAATCTGATAGCACAAACATTTGTACTGATAACAAGACACAAATTATAGTCATGTATACTGTCATGCATACATCTATATAATGAATGTATAGGCAGTTTTTATTAACAAAATAAGTTTTGTTTTTATAAACAAAAAATATTTTTGCTGTTGACACCAGAGGGGTAGACCTGGTCACATCTCACAATTGTGCTATCCTCTGGCATAAGCCAGAAATTAGCATCATGTGAATATCCATGTATAATAAATGTCACATCACTAAACACTAGAAATACAAAATTAAGAAAATCCAGAAAGAAGAAAAATGCAGAAATATGTTGTGACTTTCTTACGTTGTAAAACACACAAATGCTCCAGTTCCTACTGCCTTTGGATAGAAACTTTAACAAGGGTCTCCTTATACCACCAAAACCACAGCAGAGGATGTAACAGCATGGACAGCCATGCCACAATCCTCAGGGTATATTGGTACCACCAGACTTGTAACATCAGGCAGGCTTTTATCTCACTTTTCACATCACAAGCATCTGAGGCATAGCTGATTGCAATATGAACATGCCCGTATCCTGCTTCTCCTCAGCTGCTGCTATTAGGAACCTTAATTAAGAAACAAAACCAACATGCAAGCCAACACAAGTGTACCAGCTGAGCTACAGCCTACTGATATTCAACCTTATTTTTCAGGAACATCAAGTTAAGCCCTAGTTCTAAAATTTGTACCAGTGCAAAGAACCTGCAGACAGCCACCAGCTCCTATTCTTCTAGATCTAGAACCTCTGTGTTGGGATACATTTCCCATGATGTTTCCTATTCATTTTAGATATTAAAATAAAACACCTTAGCTACAGCAAGCACTGCATTCCGCTCCAAGAACCTCATCACTACATTGTGAGTCTGAATTTCGCTCTCCTCCTGATACTTTCCTGAAAGTACAGAAACAGAAAGGATTACGATGACTTTGGGTTATAGTCACGGTAATGACATGTTTAATACAAATCTCTTTGAAGCTGACTTATTTCACCACTGAGACTTACTTTCCTCTTTCATTTTTCTGTAATTAAAATATCTTATATTTGAACCCATACCCCATGGTGAGCAAGCGTATATGAAGTCTATACCAACATCACTCCATTCACCAAGCATGGGAAAATAACAGGAATTTTCACATCCATTGGCTGGATGGTCTATATTCAAGGCCGTAAGAGGATAAAAAGTCAAGGAATTGAACTAAAAGGTAAACCCAAAAGCTCTATCAGATTTTTACTGAAAGGTAAAATCTAGAATCCTCCAAGAACCTTCTTGCAGTTTAAAAACGTCAAAGAGACTTCTGTTACATTTAAAGGAAGAAAGTTTCAACTTGTTCAGCATTCTGAACATCCCTTTACTAGAGATCTGGAGGATCCTATGAAGTAAAGAATCCTTTAAGCCTCTAGCTCAGTTAGCAGCTATACATTCTGTGTTTAAGGCTGGAGAAAAACAAAAAAAAGAAGATATATTTCATTATGTTGTCATTAACAAAAAAAAAAAAA